>JAJSOF020000005.1:9024237-9436737 GCA_025594305.2 Periplaneta americana
GATGGATGGAAGGAAATGATGGATGGATGGAATTGATGGAATGGATGGATGGGTGGAATTGATGATTTGAAGGATGGAATTGATGGGTGATTCGAATGGATGGAATTGATGGATGGAATTAATGAATGGAATTGATGGAAATGAATGGATGGATGAAAAGATAGATGGATGGAATGGAATTGAAAGAATGGATGGAATGGATGGAATTGATGGAATGCATGGATGGATGGAATTGATGGAAGGGGTGGAACTGATTGTTGAATGGGTGGATGGAATTGATAATGGAACAGATGGAATGGATGGATGATGAATGGAATTGATGGAATGTAGATGGAATGGATGAATGAATGGTAATGATGGATGGATGGAATTGATGGAACGGATGTAATGGAAGCCGATGGAATGGATAAACGGAACTGATGGAACGAACGGACGGAATTGATGAATGGATGGATGGAATTGGTGACGGACGGAATGATGGACGGTACTGACGGGTGGATGGAATGGATGGAACTGATGGACGGGATGGATTTGGATGGAAACGATGGACGGATGGAAATCACGGAACAGAACTGATGAAACGATGGAATTGATGGAATCGATGCAATGGAATTGATGGAATGGATGGATGGATGGAATTGATGGATGGGTGGAATTGATGGAAGGATGGAATGGAATTGATGGAATGGATGAAATTGATGGAATGGGTGGATGGATGGAATTGATGTAATGGAATAGATGGAGTGGATGGATGGAATGGAATTGATGGAATATATGGAATGGTATGGTATTGATAGATCGATGTAATTGATGGATGGATGGATGGAACTGATGGAATGGAATTGATGGCTTAATGGATGGATGGAATTGATGGATCGATGGGTGGAATTGATGGATGGATGGAATGATGGAATTGATGGAACAGATGGACGTAAGTGATGGAACGATGGATGGAATTGTTGATGGGTGGAATTGATGGATGGATGGAATGGAATTGATGGAATGGGTGGAAGGATGGAATTGATGGAATTGATGGAATGGATGTAATGGAATGGAAGGATGGAATAGATGGATGGAATGGAATTGATGTATTGTATGGATGGAATTGATGGATGGATCATGGATGGAATTAATGAATGAAAGGATGTGGAATCGAAGATGATGGAATTGATGGATGGATGGAATGAAAGATGGAATGGATAGGTGGAATTGATGGAATGGATGGATATATGATGGAACTGATGGATGGACGGAATTGATGGTTGGATGGACGGATTTAATTGAAGGAATGGATTGAGAGGAAAAGATGGAATGGATGGATGGAATTGATGGAATGGAATGTATGGATGGAATTGATGGAATGGAATGTATGGATGGAATTGATTTAATGGATGGAATTTTTGAACGGATGGAAATGATGGAATGGATGGAATGGAAATGATGAATGGATGGAATTGATGGACGGGGTGAAATTTGATGGATGGATGGAATGGAATTGATGGAACTGGATGGATGGAATTGATGCAATGGATCAATGGAAGAATGGATGGAATGGAATGATGGAATTGATGGAATGGATGGATGGAAGGATGGATGGGAATGAATTGATGGAATGGATGGTTGATGAAATGGATGGATGGAATGAAATTGATGAATGGATGGAATGGAATGCAATGGGGTGGAATTGATGGATGGATGAATTGATGGAATTTGAATGGATGGATGATGATGGAATTGATGATGGATGGAATGGATGGGTGAAATTGATGGATGGAATTGATTTCATTGACGCAATTGATGGATGACGGATGCAATGACGGTTGGACGGGAACTGATGAGTTGAAAGATTGGATGGACGGAATGACGGAACGGAATGGATGGAATTGATGGAATATTGATGAACGATGGAACTGATGGAATGGATGAAATTGATCGATGGATGGAATTGATGGAAGGAGTGGAAAGGATGGATGAATGGAGGTGATGAATGGATGAAACGGAATAACGGAACGATGGAATGACGGACGGACGGACGGATGGAATGGTGAAACGGATTGATGGAACATTGTATTGAAACGGACGGGAATGGTTGATGGAATTGATGGATGAATTGATGGATTGATGGAACGGAATGAATGTTGAAAATGGAATGGTGGATAGATTGGAACTGATGGATGGAATGGAATGGGTGATGGAATGGTTATACGGAATAGATGGAATGGATGGAATTGATGGAAGGAATGGAATTGGATGGAATGGATGGATGGAATTGATGGAATTGATGGAATGGATGGAATGGGAAATGGATGGAATGGAATTGATGGAAAGGATGGATGGAAATTGATGTAATGAATAGATGGAAATGGATGGACGGACGGAATTGATTGATGATGGAACTGATGGAATGAACGATGGAATGGAATTGATGGCTGGATGAATGAACTGATGGAATGGATGGAATGGAATTGATGGACTGGATGGATGCAATTGATGGATGGATCAATGATAGAATTAATGGAATGAATGATGGAATTGGACGGAATATGAAGGGAATGGAAGATGGTTGGAATGGATGACGGAACGGATGGAATGGAAATACGGAATTGATGGATGGACAGACTGACGGATGGACGGAACGGATGATTGGAAACGAGGAGAAGATGGAACGGAATTGACGGAATGGATGGAATGGATGGAACGAATTGGAATGGATGGATGGAATTGATGGAATTGATGGAAATGGAATTGATGGAATGGATGGAATGGAATTGAATGGATGGCGGATGGAATTGATGGAATGGAACTGGATGGATGGATGATGGAATGGAAATCGATGGATGGAATGGAATTGATGGAATGATGAAATTGATAACGGAAATGGATGGATGGATGAAGATGGAATTAATGGAATGGATGGATGGAATGATGACGGAAAATGGAAATGGACGGAATTTGATTGATGGAATGGATGGATGGAATTGACAGAAGGGTGGAATTTAATTGATGAATGATGGAATTAATGGAATGGATGGATGGAATGGGATGGGTGGGATGGATGGAACTCGAATTGATGAAATGGAATGGAATGAAATGGATGGAATGGAATGGATGGATGGAATTGATGGAATAGAATTGGAGGATGATGGATGGATGGAATTGATGAAATGAAATGGAATGGATGGAATGGAAATGGATTTGGATGGAATTGAATGAATGGATGGATGGAATTGGTGGATGGATGGAATGGATGGAGTGATGGATGGAATGGATGGAATTGATGGAAATGGAATGATGGATTGATGGGAATGAGGGAATGGATCGAATGAGGAATGGATGGATGGAATTGAATGGAATGGATGGATGGAATGAAATTGATGGAATGGAATGGAATGATGGAATGGATGGATGGAATTGATGGAACGAATGGATGGATGGGAAGAATGAATGAACATGGAACGGGTGGATGGATGGAATTGTTGTAATGGAATAGATGGAATGGATGGATGGAATTGATGGATGGAATGGAATTGATGGAATGTATGGAACGGAATTGTATGGATGGATGGATGGAAATCCATGGATGAATGAATGGATAGGGAATAATGGAATGGAAATGGAATGGATGGATGGAATTGATGGAATAGAAGGATGAATGGAATTGATGGATGGAGGGAATGGATGGAATGAAATTGATGGTATGGATGGGTGGAATTGATGGAATTGGTAGATGGATGGAATTGATGGAATGTATAGATGGAATTGATGGATGGATGGAATTGATGGTTGGATGGACGGAAGGAATTGATGGAATGGATGGATGGAATTGATGGAATAGATGGAGTGGAAAAGATGGAACGAATGGATGGAATTGATGGAATGTAATGTATGGATGGAATTGATGGAATTTTATTGATGGATGGATGGAATTGATGGATGGAATTGATGGAATAGACGGAATGAATGGATGGATGGAATGGATGAAATTGATGGAATGGAATTGATGGAATGGGTGGATGGATGGAAATGATGTAATGGAATAGATGGAATGGATGGAAGAAATTGATGGATGGAATGGAATTGATGCAATGTATGGAATGGATGGATGGATGGAATTGATGGATGGATGCAACTGATGGAATGAATTTAATGGAATGGATGGAATTGATGGCTGGATGAATGGAACTGATGGAATGGATGAAATGGAATTGATGGAATTGATGGATGGATCAATAGAATGGAATGATGGAATGGAAGGATGGAATTGATGGAATAGAAGGATGAATGGCATTGATGGATGGATGGAATGAATGGAATGAAATTGATGGAATGCATGGGTGGAATTGATAGAATTGCTGGATGGATGGATGGAATTGATGGAATGTATGGATGGAATTGATTGTTGGATGGAATTGATGGTTGGATGGACGGATGGAATTGATGGAATGGATTGAGTGGAAAAGATGGAATGGATGGATGGAATTGAAGGAATGGAATGACTGGATGGAATTGATGGAATGTTATTGATGGAATGGATGGAATTGTTGAACGGATGGAATTAATGGAATGGATGGGTGGAATTGATGGAAGGGTTGGATGGAATTGACGGATGGATGGAATTGATGGAATGGACGGAAGTGATGGAATGCATGGATGGAATTGATGGATCGGTGGAATTGATGGATGGATGGAATGGATGAAATTGATGGAATGGGCGGATGGATGGAATTGATGTAATGGAATAGATGGAATGGATGGATGGGATGGAATTGATGGAATGTATGGAATGGATGGATGGAATGGTATTGATGGATGGATGGAAATGATGGAATGGATGGAATTAAATTGATGGAATGGATGGAATTGAAGGCTGGATTGATGGAATGGAATTGATGCAGTTAAGGGATGGAATTAATGTAGGGATGAATGGGTGGAATTAATGGAATGGAAAGATGGAATGGATGGATGGAATTGATGGAATAGAAGGATGAATGGAATTGATGGATGGATGGAATGGATGTAATGAAATTGCTGGAATTGATGGTTTGTGGAATTGATGGAAATGGTGGATGGATGGAATTGATGGAATGTATGGATGGAATTGATGGTTGGATGGACGGATGGAATTGATGGAATGGATGGAATGGAATATATGGATTGAATTCATGGAATGTTATTGATGGAATGGATGGAATTGATGAACTTATGGAATTGTTGGAATGGATGGAATTGATGGATGGAGGGAATTGATGGAATGATATTGATGGAATGGATGGAATTGTTGAACGGATGGCATTGATGGAATTGATGGAATTGATGGAATGGATGGATGGAATTAATGTAATGGAATTGATGGAATGGATGAATGGATGGAATTGATGGATGGGTGGAATTAATGGATGGATGGAATGGAATTGATGCAATGGGTGGATGGATGGAATTGATGTAATGGAATAGATGGAATGGATGGATGGAATTGATGGATGGAATGGAATTGATTGAATGGATGGAATGGTATTGATGGCTGGATGGAAATGATGGAATGAAATTGATGGAATGGATGGAATTAAATTAATGGAATGGATGGAATTGAGGGCTGTGTCGATGGAATGGATGGAATGGAATTGATGCAATGGAATTGATGGAATTGATGGATGGATGAATAAATGGAATTAATGCAATGGAATGATGGAATGGATGGGTGGAATTGATGGAATAGAAAGATGAATAGAATTGTTGGATGGATGGATGGAATGGATGGGTGGAATTGATGGTTGGATGGACGGATGGAATGGATAGATGAAATTGATGGAATGGATGGAGTGTAAAAGATGGAATGGATGGATGGAATTGATGGAATGGAAAGTATGGACGGAATTGATGGAATATTATTGATGGAATTGATGAACGGATGGAATTGATGGAATGGATGGAATGAAATTGATGGAATGGATGGCTGGATGTAATTGGTGGATGGATGGAATTGATGGACGGATGTGATGGGTGGATGGAATGGATGGATGGAATTGATGGAATGGATGGATGGATGGAATTGACCGATGGATGGAATTGATGGAATGGATCGAATTGAGGGAATGGAATTGATGGAATGGACGGATGGAATTGATGGTTGGGTGGAATTGATGGATGGATTGAATGGAATTGATGGAATGGATGAAATTGATGGAATGGGATTGATGGAATGAATGGATGGAATTGGTTGACGGATGGATGGAATTGATGGAATGGGTGGCTGGATGGAATTGGTGTGTGGATGGAATTGATGGATGGAAGTGATGGGTGGATGGAATGGATGGATGGAATTGATGGAAAGAATGGATGGATGGAATTGACGGATGGATGGAATTGTCGGATGGATGGAATTGATGGAATAGAATTGATGGAATGGCTCGAATTGAGGGAATGGTATTGATGGAATGGATGGATGGAATTGATGGTTTTGTGGAATTGATGGATGGATGGAATGGAATTGATGGAATGGATGGAGTGAAAGATGGAACGGATGGATGGAATTGATGTAATGTAATGTATGGATGGAATTGATGGAATGTTATTGATGGAATGGATGGAATATTATTGAAGGAATGGATGGATGGAATTGATGGATGGATGGAATGGAATAGAAGGAATGGAAGGATGGAATTGATGGATGGAATTGATGGAATTGACGGATGGATGGAATTGATGAAATGGATGGAATTGATAGAATTGATGGAATGGATGGATGGAATTGATGGATGGATGGAATGGATGAAATTGATGGAATGGGTGGATGGATGGAAATGAAGTAATGGAATAGATGGAATGGATGGAAGGAATTGATGGATGGAATGGAATTAATGGAATGTTATTGATGGATGGATGGAACTGATGGAATGAAATTGATGGAATGGATGGAATTGATGGCTGGATGAATGGAACTGATGGAATGGATGGAATGGAATTGATGGAATGGATGGATCAATGGAATGTAATGATGGAATGGATGGATGGAATAGAAGGATGAATGGAATGGATGGATGGATGGAATGAATGGAAGGAAATTGATGGAATGCATGGGAGGAATTGATGGAATTGGTGGATGGATGGAATTGATGGAATGTATGGATTGAATTGATTGATGGTTGGGATTGATGGTTGGATGGACGGATGGATTTGATGGAATGGATGGAATGGATTGAGTGGAAAAGATGGAATGGATGGATGGAATTGATGGAATGGTTGGACGGAATTGACGGATGGATGGAATTGAAGGAATGGAATTGATGGAACGGACGGAATTGATGGAATGGATGAATGGATGGAATTGATGGATGGGTGGAATGGATGGATGTATGGAATGCATGGAATGGATGAAATTGATGGAATGGGCGGATGGATGGAATTGATGTAATGGAATAGATGGAATGAATGTATGGAATTGATGGAATGGATGGATGGAATGGTATTGATGGATGGATGGAAATGTTGGAATGGATGGAATGGATAGAATTAAATTGATGGAATGGATGGAATTGAGGGCTGGATGGATAGAACTGATGGAATGGATGGAATGGAATTGATGCAATGGAATTGATGGAATGAAGGGATGGAATTAATGGATGGAATTAATGGAATGGAATGATGGAATGGATGGATGGAATTGATGGAATAGAAGGATGAATGGAATTGATGGATGGATGAATGGAATGAAAAATGTTGGAATGGATGGGTGGAATTGATGGAATTGGTGGATGGATGGATTTGATGGAATGTATGGATGGAATTGATGGTTGGATGGACGTATGGAATTGATGGATGGAATTGATGGAGTGTAAAAGATGGAATGGATGGATGGAATGGAATGTATGGATGGAATTGATGGAATGTTATTGATGGAATGAATGGAATTGATGAACGGATGGAATTGATGGAATGGATGGAATTGATGGATGGATGGAATTGATGGATGAATGGAAAGGATGGATGGAATTGATGGAATGGAGTTGATTGAATGGATGAATGGAATTAATGGAATGGATGGATGGAATTGATGGATGGATGGATTGAATTGATGAAATGGAATTGATGGAAAGGTCGGATGGAATTAATGGATGGATGGAATTGATGGTATGGAATTAATGGAATAGATGGTATGAACGGTTGGACGGAATTGATGGAAGGATGAATGGAATGGAATTGATGGACTGGATGGAATTAATTAATGAAAGGTTGGATGGAAGTGATGGAATGGATAGATATGATGTATGGATGGATGGATGGAATTGATGGAATGGATGGGTGGAATTGATGAATGGATGGAATAGAATTGATGAAATGGATGGATGGAATTGGTTGGATGGATGGAATTGATGGATCGGATGGGAGGAATTGATGGAATGGACGGATGGAATTGATGGTTGGATGGATGGAATGGAATTGATGGATCGATGGAATTGATGGATGGTTCGTATTGATGGAATGGACGGATGGAATTGATGGAATGGATGGATTTTATGGAATGGATGTAATGGAATGGATGGATAGATGGAATTGATGGAATGTATGCAATTGATGGATAGAATTGATGGAATGTATGCAATGGATGGATGGAATTGATGGCTGGATGGAATGGTATTGATGGATGGATGGAAATGATGGAATAAAATTGATGGAATGGGTAGAATGGATGGATAGAATTGATGGCTGGATGGATGAAATGGATGGAATGGAAGAGATGGGATGGATAGAATGGAATTGATGGAATGGATGGATGGATCAATGGATGGAATTGATGGAATGTATAGATGGAATTCATGGAATGGATGGATGAATGGAATTGATGGAATGGTTGGAATGAAATTGATGGAATGGATGGATGGAATTGATGGAATTGGTGGATGGATGGATGGAATGGAAGTGATGGATAGATGGATGGAATTGATGGAATGGATGGATGGAATTAATGGAATGGAATTGATGGGATGGGTGGATGGAATTGATGGAATGCAATTGATGGAATTGATGGGTGGAATTGAGGGACGGATGGAATTGATGGAATGGATGGGTGGATGGAATTGACGGAATGGGTGGAATGGAATGGATGGAATGCATGGAATTGATGGAATGGATGGATGAAATTGATGGATGGATGGTATTGATGGAAAGGAGTTGATGGAATGGATGGGAGGAATTAATGGAATGGATGGATGGATTGAATTTATGGAATGGTTGGATGGAATTGATGGATGGATGGATTTAATGGAATGGATGGAATGAACGGATGGATGGAATTGTTGGAATGATGGATGGAATTGATGGATAGAATTAATGGAATGGAATTGATGGGATGGATGATTGGAATTGATGGAATTGATGGGTGGAATTGAGGGATGGATGGACGGATGGAAATTATGGAATGGATGGATGGATGGAATTGACGGAATGGGTGGAATGGATGGACGGAATTGATGGATGGATGGAATTGATGGAAAGGTGTTGATGGAATGGATGGAATGCATGGAATTGATGGAATGAAATTAATGGAATGGATGGATTGAATTGATGGATGGATTGAATTTGTGGAATGGTTGGATCGATTTGATGGATGGATTTAATGGAATGGATGGAATGAACGGATGGATGAAATTGTTGGAATGATGGATGGAATGGAATTGATGGACTGGTTGGAATTAATGGATGAAAGGATGGGTGGAAGTGATGGAATGGATGGAATGGAATGGATGGATGGAATTGATGGTGGGATGGAATTGATGGAATTAATGGATGGATGGAATGGATGGATGGAATTGATGGTTGGATGGATGGCATTGATGGACGGAATTGATGAAATGGATGGAATGGAATTGATGGAATGGATGGAAAGGAAATGAAGTAATGGATGGAAAAGAAATGATGGAATGGATGAAATGGATGGAATGGAATTGATGGAATGGATGGAAAGGAAATGATGAATTGGATGGATGGACGGAATTGGTGGATGGTTGGAATCGATGGAATGGAATTCATGGAATTGATGGAATGGAATTGATGGATGGATGAATGGATGGAATTGATGGAATGGATGGATGGAATTGATGGATGGAATGGATGGATGAATGGAATTGATGGATGGATGGAATTAATAGAATGGATGTAATGGAATTGATGGAATGAATGAATGGAATTGATGGAAAGGATGGAATGGAATTGATGGATGGATGGTATTGATAGAATGGATGGATGGAATTGATGGAGTGGATGGATGGAATGAAATTGATGGAATGGATGGAAGGAATTGAGCAATGGAATGGAATTGATGGAATGGATGGTTGGTTGGAACTGATGGACGGATGAAATGGATGGAATAGAATTGGTGGAATGGATGGATGGAATTGGAGGATGGATGGATGGAATTGATGGATGAATGGATGGATGGAATTGATGAATTGGAATTGATGGAATGGATGGATGGATGGAATTGATGGAATGGATCGAATTGATGGAATGGAATTGATGGAATGGTTGGATGGAATTGATGGAATGGATGGATGGAATTGATGGAATGGATGGATGGAATTGATGGAATGGAGGCAATGGAATTGATGGAATGGAGAAATGGATGGAATTGATGAATGGATGGAATTGTTGGAATGGATGGAAAGGAATTAATGGATGGATGGATGGAATGAATAGAAATGATGGATGGAATTGATGAAATGGATGGATGCGTGGGTGGGTGGGTGTGTGGGTGGATGGAAAGGATTGAGTTAATGGATTGATGGATGGAATTGATGGAATGGATGGATGGAATGGATGGATGGATTGGATGGAAGGATTGGATGGATGGATGGATGAACTTCAAAATTTTTTAAAATGATTTTTTCAAAACATTTTTTGAAAAATTTTTCAAATTTCTTTTCTTTATATTTTTTGTTAATTTTTTTCAACATTTAAGTCTTTGAAAAATTTTGTGTCTGAAAATTTTTTTGAAATTTTTCTTAATTTTTAAAAATTTGTTACCTATTTTTTTCAACCTTTTCTTATTTTTTTCCCGAACATTTCTTTAATCTTTATTTTTTTTTTTAATTTTGCTTTCAAGTTTATTGTGAATTTTTTTCAAATTTTCTTTTGAAAATTTACTTTTGAAAAAAAAATTTTTTTGCCAATTTTCTTTCAAATTATTTTCTAATTTTTTTAAATATTTTTTGAAGTATTTAATATTTTTTATATTTTTTCAAACATGTGTTTTTCAAAATTTTATTCTATGAATATATTTTTAATTTTTTTCATTCTTTTCCTGTTTTTTTTTCCAAATTTTTGTTAGAAAATTTTTTTAATTTTGATCTGAATTTATTTGGTTTTTTTTTTTTCAATTTTTTTTTTTTTTTGAAAATTTACTCTTTTTTTTTTTCAAATTTGTTTTTATTTTTTTCAAATTGTTTAATCTTTTTGAAAAATATTTTTGAAAGTTTTTTAATCGTTCCAATTTTAAGGAAAAATTAAATTTTGTCTTGAAAATTGTTTTTGAAAAAATTTCTTTTTATTATTTTTAACTTGCTTTGAATGAGAGAGAGAGAGAGAGAGAGAGAGAGATTTTTTTACATATGGAACCCGAATCTGTATGGATTACATATACAATCCCAATCTGTGTGGATTACATATGTAGTCCAAATCTGTGTGGATTACATAGTGAGAGAGAGATTGATTTAACATAGGGAACCCGAATCTGTATGGATTACATATGCAATCCAAATCTGTGTGGATTACATATGCAATCCCAATCTGTGTGGATTACAAATGTAGTCCAAATCTGTGTGGATTACATATGCGATCCCAATCTGTGTGGATTACATATGTAATCCAAGTCTATGTGGATTACATATGCAATCCAAATCTGTGTGGATTACATACGCGATCCCAATCTGTGTGGATTACATATGCTATCCTAATCTGTGTGAATTACATATGTAATCCCCATCTGTATGGATTACATACGTAATCCCAATCTGTGTGGATTACATATGTAGTCCAAATCTGTGTGGATTACATATGCAATCCAAATCTGTGTGGATTACATATGCAATCCCAATCTGTGTGGATTACATATGGAATCCCAATCTGTGTGATTACATATGTAATCGAATTCAGTATGCATTACATATGCAGTCCCAATCTGAGTGGATTACATATGTAATCCAAGTCTGTGTGGATTACATATGCAATCCAAATGTGTGAATTACATATGCGATCCCAATCTGTGTGGATTACATATGTAATCCAATTCAGTATGCATTACATATGCAATCCAAATCTGATTGGATTACATATGTAATCCAAGTCTATGTGGATTACATATGTAATCCAAAATTGTGTGGATTACATATGCAATCCAAATCTGTGTGGATTACATATGCAATGCAAATCTGTATGGATTACATATGCAATCCTAATCTGTGTGGATTACATATGTAGTCCAAATCTGTGTGGATTACATATGCAATCCAAATCTGTGTTGATTACATACGCAATCCCATTCTGTGTGGATTACATATGTAATCCAATTCAGTATGCATTACATATTCAATCCCAATCTTTGTGGATTACATATGTAATCCAAGTCTGTGTGGATTGCATGTGCAATCGAAATCTGTGTGGATTACATATGCGATCCCATTCTGTGTGGATTACATATGCAATCCAAATCTGTATGGATTACATTTTCAATCCTAATCTGTGTGGATTACATACGTGATCCAAATCTGTGTTTATTACATATGCAATCCTAATCCGTGTGGATTACATATGTAGTCCAAATCTGTGTGGATTACATATGCAATCCAAATCTGTGTGGATTACATATGCAATCCCATTCTGTGTGGATTACATATATAATCCAAATTTAGTATGCATTACATATTCAATCCCAATCTGTGTGGATTACGTATGTAATCCAAGTCTGTGTGGATTGCATATGCAATCGAAATCTGTGTGGATTACATATGCGATCCCAATCTGTGTGGATTACATATGCAATCCAAATCTGTATGGATTACATATGCAATCCCAATCTGTGTGGATTACATATGCAATCCCATTCTGTGTGGATTACATATATAATCCAAATTCAGTATGCATTACATATTGAATCCCAATCTGTGTGGATTACGTATGTAATCCAAGTCTGTGTGGATTGCATATCCAATCGAAATCTGTGTGGATTACATATGCGATCCCAATCTGTGTGGGTTACATATGCAATCCAAATCTGTATGGATTACATATGCAATCCCAATCTGTGTGGATTACATACGTAATCCAAATCTGTGTGGATTACATATGCAATCCCAATCTGTGTGGATTACATATGCAATCCCAATCTGTGTGGATTACATATGTAATCCAAATCTTTGTGGATTGCATATGCAATTTAAATCTGTGTGGATTACATATGCGATCCCAATCTGTGTGGATTACATATGCAATCCAAATCTGTATGGATTACATATGCAATCCCAATCTGTGTGGATTACATATGTAAACCAAATCTGTGTGGATTACATATGCAATCCAAATCTGTGTGGATTACATATGCAATCCCAATCTGTGTGGATTACATATGTAATCCAAATCTGTGTGGATTTCTCCAAATACTACTGCAATCGACACAACCCTACAAAGACCTCCTAGAGAGAAGAGAAGATAAACGCCGTACGATAGACCCCGACTTCTACGTCACAGGTGCTATGGTAGACAGGAACTGGACTAAAGAAAATCAGACTCAAAGACATGCAATAACTCGCTTCGCGATACATGGTTTTCACCATAAGTTGTGCAAGACAAAAAGTTACCACGAACCGTGTGAAAGTTGTGTGTGTGAGCTGTGCGACTTAAAATGTGAACGATACCATCTAACGAAGTGCAAGTATAACGATAAAACGCTAAACGAATACGCTAAGAAATGACCTAACAAGATCTCAAATGCCTTATCGGGCGCTCTATTATTATTATTATTATTATTATTATTATTATTATTATTATTATTATTATTATTTATATATGTAGAATAATTCACAGTTCATAGTTATTTAGTAATACACTATTGTAATACAGTCGTGGCCAAAAGTTTAGAGCACCCCTTCAAAAATTGATACTTTTTTAAATATAATAATTATATGGAAATCATTTCCTGAATATTTATTAGTACTGAAAATATACTGGTTCCAGCTGAAAATGTATGAAGCTTTACTTTTTATTTTCAAAAATGATTGTTTTAAAAATATTTTTGTGTTTTTTTAATTTTTTACATTTTTCAGATAAAACGAATTTCTCAATAATATAAATTAATTTCAAAAGTAACGAAAATGTGGTTACGAAACAGTTTCAGGGTGGATCAATTGTAATATGAAAAAAAATAATAGGTTTCTTATGTTTTCTTCAAGCCACAGAGTGACAACTGTGATTTATTGCCTGTCATAAATTGTTATTGTTAGGAGTGATCCCTTTTATTAGGGTTGGATGACTGTAGTTTGGGTGGAAGATGTTTTGTTTATGTGTTTCTTCAAGCTGCTTCTGTGTATTGTAAATATAGATAGATGAAAGATACTTGTAAAATATTTGAGAGCTTCAGTTGATTAGTTGTGTTTGTCAGAATAAGTTCTTATCCAAGAAAGATTTGGTTATATCAGTAAGATAATGCCCCTGTCACACTTCTCGAAAAACCAAGGCATTTTTCACCGAGAATGGTATACTCCTACTGTCTTGGCCTGCTAGAAGTCCAGATTTGAACCCCATTGAGAATATCTGGGCGGTTCTAGGGAAGGAAATAATAAAACGAACGTAAGAAATCTTCAAGAATTGAAATTGCTGTTAGCAGCATGGTGGACAACCCTGAGAAAGGGTTATATATAGAATCTAATAAACTCAATGCCAAAGAGAATACATGCTGTTACAATGCAAAAGGTGCTCCTACAAAGTTCTAAGTGGATTTCGGAGAGAAATATTTGTGTTATTAAATCAAAATATGACTTTTAACTCTTTATTTTTTAATTGGAAAATTGTGTTAATTTGTGTGTTGTTTGAAAAAATGGCGACAATTAATTCAAATTTCTTTTTTAATTGTCTCTTTACATTTTTAGGAATATTGGAAATTAATATTAATTATTAGAAGCGTAAATTACAATTTACAGAAATTTTTATAGTATTGGATTTGTGTTTTATAGAAAAAATAAAAATATACAATTCTGCCCATTCCATGACATATAACTTTTGATTTGCACGTAACATACATGAAAAAGACTATTCTTTTCAGCTATACTAAAATCATATAAGTATTTAAGGTTGTGACATGATATACTGAGTAAAATTGCCTTTTTCAAGGGGGTGCTCTAAACTTTTGGCCACGCCTGTAGATAGAATCAAATTAAATTATACCTTAGAAATCCAAAGTTTAAAATATGTATAAAAAATCCACAATAATTATATTATTTATGTATTTCTTTTATTCATTTATCTAATTTATTTTATTTCATTTATTTTACTAATTTATTCATTTATCTTATTATTTTATTTTATATATATTCTATAATTTATTTTATTGATTTATCTATTAATTTCTTTTATTTATTTATTTTATTTGATTTATTTTATTTACTTAATTAATTTATTCAATTTATTTCTTTAATTGATTCTATGTAATATATTATATTTAATTTAATTTATTTTATTTTATTTATTTATTCAATTTATTTTATTTTCTTTGCTTATTTTATTTAATTTATTTATGTCATTAATTTAATTTAATTTCCTGCTCAATGCCTGCTCTTCGTCATTGCTCTCTAGGATGGACGTCATTTGCTGTAGCAACTGGAGCTGATGCATCAAGCCTGCAACATATTAATGTTGTACAAGTGATGTCGTAATAATGATGACTGTACACTGACGATCAATGGTATCCGGCCTACGATTTTATGATAATCTAAGCGAACTTTCTAACAACGGGTTGTCAGAAGCAAACATATGAAAAAATGATAAACTTTGAAAGAGTTCCGCTAGTTCTCAACAAATGGAACCATTATTGGCAGCCATTATAAATTGTCAAGGAAAAATATTATGTAGATTAAGCATAAACTATTCTTCTAATAGACAATATCAGCGTATTCGAGCCAAACTTAGTGTTGTATTACAATCAGAAGAGTACGATGAAAACAGTGGCGGTTCCTCGGGGGAGGGAAGGGAGGAACGTCCTCCTCACATTTTCTTCTTTTGAAAGTAAATACCAAATAAAATATGTGCCTTGAAATTCGTGGAAGATTCGATAATTTTTGAGTTCACAGCTCTAAGAAAACCTCGGTTGATCGAGTTTTAAACGACGCGCGCTCATGTGCTGTAGAAAACTGTGAGAAAGATGCGAGATTTTCTGTGCGGAGGAAAGGCACTCCATTCCTCCTCTACTGCAGTTAACACACATGGACAACAGCGCACTAGCGGCCAGAGAAAGAAGTAGAGTTTTAAAGCAAGTAAATGAACGGAGAGGGAGGAGATCCTCCTCTGAATCAGCGCATGGGCGGGAAATAGAAACCGACTGGTCGTGCAGCAAGCTCGCTACCGCTGCCATCTAACGATGCTGCATTCAACCGGACTATAATACATCTAGGAGGAGGCACAATAAAAACAGTTTTAACGCAACGCTATGAAATACACCATGTAAACTTCTTTTTAATTATAAATCAAAAATATTATTCATAGCACTTTATATAGGCTACTATTCATGGTTTGAAACTTTCGTGGATATTTGAAAGTTAAAGTCGGGTTTATGTAAAACAAAGAGGAAGTAGTTCTACGTAGTTGTCCCCTGAAATTCACTTCTGTTCATTGTTTACTAGACAGGGCAACTGCCAAGCTGTCAGTTTTGTACAAATATATTTGAAACTGAAAGTAGGTACTGCAAACTACATCATTTTTAACATAAAAAATTAATCGGCCACCGGCAGCTTTGAACAATAATAATAGTATGACTTTACAAGAACTGACATTCTTCAGAAGCATGTGATACTGTACTTGTAAAATATACATGTCGCAACACAGACCACGTGGGTGGGTGCAGTGTTCTCGCTTTCCTCAGATTATTTCCCATTCCCATTTCCATTTCCATTTCCGTAAAACGGTTCCGGTTACGAGTTAGTAGCTGGTCTCTTCCAACACGTGTGATGCTGTAGTGTGCTCGAAAAATGCTACGAGGTTGTGAATTTCCTTGTAATTGTTAATTTGCGCAATTATTCAACAATGAACGGAAGTGAAAACATAATATATTTTGGACAATTTAGGAAACTCAGTTTACAAGAACAGATTATTGCTATACAGAAGGGAAGGCCAACCCCAACACTACTTGGTCTTACATGTATGCATGTAGGCTAATTTGTAGCATGTTTTATTCAAGAAGGTGTCATTTCGTGCTGTTAACTTCTTTCCTCCTCTTAAGAAATATGCAGGAGCCGCCACTGGATGAAAACTTTAACTCCATAACTCGGGTATATTTACCTACGATTGGTGACACTGACTCCTTTTCACTGTACCAAAAACACATGTTTACTACTATCGTCAATAAAATCGAGCAAATCCGTTGCAGTTTTTTCCTAGACTTTTTTCTGTCTACCTAAAAAGTTTGTCTCTAATCTCCGAAAATAATGGCGATATCGAAAAACGGAATGTGGTGTTGCATTCCCCCTTGACTTACTACCCTCACGACAGCATCAAATTGGAAATCCGGTACACAAGACGATTTCCGAGAAAAAGATACCAAAACATTCTCACCGCCATAAGTCCGCAGTATGTCTAGTGAGAAAATAGCCGCTAAGCGGGGCCAATAGACATCCTCGAACTCTATCTGCGGTGCAAAGCACAAACTTATGCCCCAGACATATCGAGGAACGGAATACGGTGTTGTATTCCCCCTTGACTTACTAAAACTAAATTTTGAACATTTCACCAAATATTAACCAAAACCTTTATATTTACAAGAAATATTAAACTAAACTTTTCAAATTTCACGATATATTAACACAAAACTTCATATTCTCAAGAAATATTAAGCTAACATTTGAAATTTTCACGAAATAGTAACCCAAACCTTCATATTTTCAAGAATTATAAACCTAAATTTGAAAATGTCCCCAAATATTAACCCAAACATTCATATTTTCAATAAATATTAAACTAATTATTTTAAATTTCAGGGAATATTAATAAAAACATTAATATTTTAAAGAAATATTAATCTAACTTTCAAAAATTCACGAAATATTAACACAAACCTTAATATTTTCAAGAAATATTAACCTAAAGTTTGAAAAGTTCACGAAATATTAACCAAAAACCTTTCTAATTTCAAGAACTATTAACCTAAACTTTGAAAATCCCACGAAATATTACCCAAAATCTTCATATTTTCAAGAAATATTAACTTAACCTTCGAAAATTTCATAAAATATTAAACCAAACCTTAATAATTTTTTTAAAGATTTATTAACCTGAAGTTTGAAAATTTCACGAAATATTAAACCAACCCCTCGTAATTTCAAGAAATATTAACCTAAACCTAGAAGATTTCACGAAATATTAACGCAAACGTTCATATTTTGAAGAAATGTTACATAAACTTTGAACATTTCACGAAACATTAACCCAAACCATAAAGTTTTCAAGAATTATTAAACTAAAGTATGAATATTGCAAGAAATAATAACCCAAACCTTCATATTTTCAAGAAGTATTAACTTAAACTTTGAAAATTTGACGAAATATTACCCCAAACCTAAATATTTTCAAGTAATATTAACCTGAAGTTTGAAAATTTCACGAAATATTAACCTAAAACCTTACTATTTTCAAGAACTATTAACCTAAACTTTGAAAATTTCACGAAATATTAAACCAAACCTTAATATTTTCAAGAAAATTAAACTAAACTTTTAAAATTTCATGAAGTATTAAACAAAAAACTAATAATTTCATTAATTATTAACCTAAACTTAAAAAAATATCACGAAATTTTAACCCAAAACTTCATATTCTCAAAGAAATATATACATTTCGAAAATTTCATGAAATATTAAACCAAACCTTCATATTTTCAAGAAATATTAAACCGAACATTCATATTTTCAAGAAGTATAATACAAACTTTGAAAATTTCACGAAATATTAAACTAAACCTTCAGATTTTCAAGTCATATTAACCTAAATTTCAAAATTTCCCCAAACATTAACCCAAACCTTTATATTTTCAAGAAATATTAATCTAATATTTGAAAATTTGACGGAATATTTACAAAAACCTTCATAATTTCAAGAAATATTAAATTAAACTTCGAAAATTTCACGAAATAATAACCCAAAACTTCATACTTTCAAGAAAATTAAACTAAACTTTAAAAATAACACGAAATATTAACCCAAATCTTAATATTTTCAAGAATTATTCGCATAGATTATGAAAATTTCATGAAATATTAGCGCAAACCTTCATATTTTCAAGAAATATAACATAAACTTTGAAAATTTGACGAAATATTAAACCAAACCTTCATATTTTCAAGAAATATTAAACTAAACTTCGAAAATTTCAGGAAATATTAACCAAAACCTTCATATTTTCAAGAAATATTTACCTGAAGTTTGAAAATTTCACGAAATATTAACCCAAACCTTTATATTTTCAAGAAATATTAACCTAAAGTTTGAAAATTTCACGAAATATTAACCCAAACCTTCATATATTCAAGAAATATTAACCTAAAGTTTGACAATTTCACGAAATATTAACCCAAACCTTCATATTTTCAAGAAATATTAAACAAAAGTTTGAAAATTTCACGAAATATTAACCCAAACCAACATATTTTCAAGAAATATTAACCTAAAGTTTGAAAATTTCACGAAATATTAACCCAAACCTAAGAAATATTAACCTAAAGTTTGAAAATTTCACGAAATATTAAAACAAACCTTCATATTTTCAAGAAATATTAACCTCAAGTTTGAAAATTTCACGAAATATTAACCCAAACCTTCATATTTTCGAGAAATATTAACCTAAAGTTTGAAATTTTCACGAAATATTAACCCAAACCTTCATATTTTCAAGAAATATTAACCTAAAGTTTGAAAATTTCACGAAATATTAAACAAAAAACTAATAATTTCAAAAATTATTAACCTAAACTTAAAAAAATATCAGGAAATTTTAACCCAAACATTGATATTTTCAAGAAATATTACATACATTTCGAATATTTCATGAAATAATACACCAAACCTTTATATTTTCAAGAAATATTAAACGGAACATTCATATTTTCAAGAAATATTAAACCAAACTTTGAAAATTTCACGAAATATTAACCAAATCCTTCAGATTTTCAAGACATATTAACTTAAATTTCAAAATTTCCCCAAACATTACCCAAACCTTCATATTTTCAAAAAATATTAATCTAATGTTTGAAGATTTGACGGAATATTAAGAAAAACCTTCATAATTTCAAGAAATATTAAATTAAACTTCGAAAATTTCACGAAATATTAACAAAAATCTTCATACTTTCAAGAAAATTAAACTAAACTCTAAAAATCCCACGAAATATTAACCCAAATCTTAATATTTTCAAGAATTATTCACATAGATTTTGAAAATTTCATGAAAAATTAGCGCAAACCTTCATATTTTCAAGAAATATAACTTAAACTTTGAAAATTTCACGAAATATTAACCCAAACCTTCATATTTTCACGGAATATTAACCCAAACCTTCATATTTTCAAGAAATATGACTTAAAATTTGAAAAGTTCACGAAGTATTAACCCAAACCTTAATATTTTCAAGAAATATTAAACTAAACTTTGAAAATTTCACGAAATATTAACCCAAACCTTCATATTTTCAAGAAATATTAAACTAAACTTTAAAAATTTCACGAAATATTAACCCAAACCTTCATATTTTCAAGAAATATAACTTAAACTTTGAAAAGTTCACGAAATATTAACCCAAACCTTAATATTTTCAAGAAATATTAAACTAAACTTTGAAAATTTCACGAAATGTTAACCCAAACCTTCTTATTTTCAAGATATATTAACCGAAAGTTTGAAAAATTTCACGAAATATTAAACTAACCCCTCGTAATTTCAAGAAATATTAACCTAAACCTAGAAGATTTCACGAAATATTCATGCAAACGTTCATATTTTCAAGAAATGTTACATAAACTTTGAAAACATTTAAATTTTTTTAAATTTTGAATTATTTTTTAAAATTTTCAAAATTTTTTAACTTTGAAATTTTTTTTGAAAATTTTGAACAAGGAATAACGGAGAATGTGAACGAGAACAAGAGCTGGTAGGGTAAATAGGACTGGAACGAGAGCCAGAAACAGAACGAGAGAAATTTTCAAATTTTTTATAACATCGAAAAATTTCGGAAAATTCTGAAAATTTATGAAAACTTTTCGTATTTTTTTAATTTTTGAAAAATATTGATATTTTGGAAATTTTGATGATTTTGATATTTTTTATTTTTGAAATTTTGAAAATATTTTACTTTTTAAATTTTTACGATATATGAAATTTTAAAAAATTTTCGAATTTTGAAAATATGTGAAAATTTTTTTATATATTGAAAAATTTTGTAATTTTAAACATTTTTGAAATTTTATTGCATTTTTTAAATTTTGAAAATCTTGAAAATTTTCGGAATTTTCTTTTGAAAAATTTGGTAACTTGAAAATTTCGAGTGAAACTTTTGAAAATTTTGAGTTCTTGAATATTTTCAAATTGTTTTGAAAATTTTTGAAAATTTTGAAATTTTCTGAAAATATCGAATTTTTTTAATTTGAAAATTTTTGAAAATGTGGATATTTTTTAATTATGTAAATTTTGAAAATTTTTGAAAATTTTGAAATTTAATTTTTATAACATATGGAAACTTTTGAAATTTTGAAAATTGAAAATTTTTTGATATTTTGAGTACATGAATTTTGAAAAATTGGCAAATCTGAAAATTCTTGAAAATATTTAAAATTACTGAAGATTTGGAAAACATTTTGAACTTAAAAATTTTGAAATTTTTTCAATTTTGAAAAATTTTGATAATTTTTTAAATGTTATTAATTTCGAGTTTTTGAAATTCGAGGTTTTTTTTAAATTTGAAAAATTACAATTGCGATATCTTGAGAAATTTTAAAAAATTTGAGATAAGTTTCGGAAATTTTGAATTTTTTTCAAGTTTGAAAATTTGTGGAAATTTTTTAAATTTGGAACATTCTGTTAATTCGTGACAATTTTTCGATTTCTTAAAATTTTGAAAATCTTGAAATATATTGAAAATTATGACATTTTTTAAATTTGAAAAATTTGGAAATTTTAAAATTTCGAGTGAAATTTTTAAAATTTCGACTTTATGAAAATTTTGAAATATTTTAGTTTTGAAAAATTTTGAAAATTTTGAAATACTGAAAAATTTTGAAATTTGAAAATATTTTTTACTTTTCAAGTTTTTGAAAATGTGGATAATTGAATTTTGAAAATTTTGAAAATTTTTCGAAATTTTGAAATATTTTTTTAATTTTGAAAATTTGTGAAATTTTCTTTAAATCTTGAAAAATTTTGAAAATTTTGAAAAGTTTTAAAAATTTTGAAATTTTTTCGGATTCTTAATTTTTTAACATTTTGATATTCTGAAAAATTTTAAAATTTGAAAATTTTGAATTTGAGAAATTGAAAATTTTTAGTTATTGAATATTTTGAAGTTCTTTCAATTTTGGATTTTCTCATTTTGGAAAATTTTGAAAATTTTTGGAATTTTGAAAATAATTTTTTCAACTTTTGAAAATGTGGCTATTTTTTGGATCATTTTGATAATTTTGAAAATTTTTAATTTAAAAAAATTCGGAAATATTTTAAAATTTTTTAAATTACTGTAATTTTCAAATTTTCTCGAAATTTTGATAGGCATTTTATATTTGAAACATTTTGACAATTTTGAAAATTATTGAAAATTTTGATAAACTTTGAACTTACAAAAATTTTGAAAATTTTTGAAATTTTTTGGGGCAAGGAATTACGAGAGCGGGTAAGAGAGCCAGAACTGCGTCGGGAACTAGATCTATAACCGGAACTGGAACGAGAACGAGACAATATAATTTTTTTAATTTGAGGTATATTGAAATCCCTTTTAATTTCGAAAAAATTTTGAAATTTTTTTGAATTTTGAAAAATTTTGTAAATTTTAGTGGTTTTGGAAAATTTTGAATATATTGAAAATTTTTCAAAATTTTGAAATTTTTTGAATTTTAAAACATTTTTTAATATTTACAATTTTTTAAATTTTTTGGGACAAGGGATTAGGAGAACGGGAACAATTGGAACTGAAGGGAACCAGGTGTAGAGTGGGAACTGGAACGGGAACCAGAACTGGGAAGAGAACTAGAAGGGGAACTAACTAGAACGGGAAGTGGAACGAGAACGGCAACTGGAACGTGAATGGGAACAGGAAATAGAACGGGAATTGGAACGAGAACGGGAACGGGAACGAAAACAAATTTTGAGTATTTTTATTTTGAGAAATTTTGAAATTTTTTTGATTTTGAAACTGAAAACTTTGAAATGTTTTTGAATTTTGAAAATTTTTTGAAAATTCAAAAACATTCTGGAACAAGGAATTACGAGTACGTGAACAAGAAAAGGAACTCGTACGGTAAATAGGACTAGTTCTTTTATTATTTTGAAATCTCTTGTTTTGAAAAATTTTGCAATTTTGAAAAATAGTGAAATATTGAAATATTCTGAAATTTTGAAAAATTTTGAAATTTTAATATTTTTTCCAATTTTTGAAAATTAGGATGTTTTTCAATTTCGAAAATTTTTGAAAATTTTGAAATTTTTTTATAAACCTGGGAAATTTTCGAAATTTTGAAAATTGAAAATTTTTCAAAATTTTAAAATTTGTACATGAATTTTGAAAAATTATGACTTTTGCGAATATTTTTGGAAAGTTTTAACATTTTTGAAATTTTGGAAAAAAATTTGAAAATATTGAAAATTTTTCAAAATTTTTAATTTTTTTAATTTTGGAAAAAATTTTGAAAATTTTTAAAATTTTCCAAATTCCGACTTCATGAAACTCGAATTTTTTTAAATTAGAAAAATTACAATTGTGATCTTTTGCGAAATTTTTTAAAATTTCAGATTATTAGTTTTTTTAAATATTGAATTTTTTTAATTTTGAAACTGAAAAGTTTAAAAAAATTGAAAAACTTTGAAAAATTTTGAATTTTTTTAAATTTTGAAAATCCTAAAATATATTGAAAATTTTGACATTTTTTTAATTTAAAAAATTATTTAAAAAATTGAAAATTTTTAAAATTGTAAGTTTTTCAAAATTTTGAAATATTTTAGTTTTGAAAAATTTTGAAAATTTTTATAATTTAAAATTTTTTTCAATCTTGAAAAATCTGAAATTTTTGGAAATAGTGAGAAATTTTGAAATATTTTGAAATATTGAAACTATATTTTACTTTTCGAATTTTTTAAAATGTGGATATTTGAGTTTTGGAAAATTTTCAAAATTTTGAAATTTTTTTTTAAATTTGGAAGTATTGAAAATTTTCGAAATTTGAAAATTTTTGGTAATTTTGAAAATTTCTGTGAAAATTTTGAAATTTTTGAAAAATTTTATAAATTTTGACAATTTTTTAAAATTTTTAGAATTTGTTTCGATTCTTAAAAAATTTTGAACATTTTGATTTTTCTCATTTTTAATCATTTGGAAATTTGAAAATTTTGGGTTTGAAAAATTGAAAATTTTGAGTTTTTGAATATTTTGAACATTTTTAAAATCTTATAATTTTTTTATTTTGGAAAATTTGGAAATTTTTTTGAATTTTGAAAACGTTTTTTTTTAGTTTTGAAAATGTTGTTATTTTTTGAATTTGGATGTTTTGGAAAATTTTTAATTTTGAAAAATGTTTCGAAATTTTGAAATCTATTTGAATTTTGAAAAATTTTGACGATTTTAAAAATTTTTAAAATTTGGAATATTATTGAAAATTCGGAAAAAATTTTGAACTCAAAAAAAATTTGAAAGTTTTTGAAATTTTTTGGGAAAAGGAATTACGAGACCGGTGAAGAGAGAGAGAACTGGGACGGGAACTAGTTTTGTAACGGGAACTTGAACGAGAACGGGAACAAGAACGAGATAAAATATTTTTTTTAATTTTGAGAAATATTAAAGTCCATTTGAATTTCGAAAAAATTTTGAAATTTTTTCTTTTGAAAGATTTAAAAAAATTTTTTAAATTTTAATTTCGAGATTTTGATACGAAATTTTTTTTTAAATTTGAAAATTTACAATCGTGATATTTTGAGAAATTTTCAAAATTTGAGATAAGTTTTGGAAATTTTGAATTTTTTCAATTTGGAAAATTTGTAAAAATTTTTGAAATTTGGAACATGTAAATTTTGAAAATTCTTGACAATTTTTAATTTTGAAAAATTTTGAAAAATTTGGATATTTTTTAAATATTGAATGAAATTTTTGAAAATTTTGAATTTTTTAAAAATTATGAAATATTCTAGTTTGAAAAATTTTGAAAGTATTTTTTACTTTTCAAATTTTTGAAAATATGGATAATTGAGTTTTGAAAATTTTGGATTGCAAAAATTTGGAAATTTTGAAGATTTCTCGAAATTTTAAAATTCTTTCTTTCAGTTTAGAAAATTTTGAACTTTTTTGAATTCTAAATTTTTGAACATTTTGATTTTATTAGGAAAAATTTGGAAATTTGAAAATTTTGAGTTTAAAAATTTAAAAATTTTAGATTTTTAATATTTTGAATTTTTTAATTTTGGGATTTTTTTGTTTTGGAAAATTTTGAAAATTTTTGGAATTTTGAAAACATTTTTTTCAAATTTTTGAAAATGTTGCTATTTTTTAATTTGGATATCTTGGAAAATTTAAAAAATTTTTAATTTTGAAAAAAATTGGAAGTTTTCAAAATTTTTTAAATTACGATAATTTTGAAAATTTTTCGAAATTTTGATATGCATTTTAAATTTGAAACATTTTGACAATTTTTAAACTCATTTATCTCATTAACTATCAGTCCTATCAAAATTGTGTAAAGAATAAAACTTATCGGAAATCATGTTTAAAGAATCATTTGTTATGTAACATTTTTCACAGAAATCAATAATAAGCGAGATATTTCGATTTATTTAATTCAGGCCCCCTTATAACCCCTCTTTTAAATAAAGTATTTTGAATGCCATGTAGCCTAAAATCTAAGTTACAACGAACTTAATTTATATTCCAATTTCCATATAAATCGGTTCAGCCATTATCGCGTGAAAAGGTAACAAACAAACATACAGACATACAAACAAAAATTTCAAAAATGCGATTTTCGGTTTCAGGGTGGTTAATTATATATGTTAGGACCAATTATTTTTGGAAAATCGAAAATTATCAGAAAAATTTCGGCTACACATTTATTATTAGTATAGATGTACTTATTACCTTTAGGGAGGCCGAGACGTAGATGGGAAGATAATATTAAAATGGATTTGAGGGAGGTGGGATATGATGATAGAGACTGGATTAATCTTGCACAGGATAGGGACCGATGGCGGGCTTATGTGAGGGCGGCAATGAACCTTCGGGTTCCTTAAAAGCCATTTGTAAGTAAGTAATAGATGTACTTATTTTTGTTTTTATTTATTTATTTGCATTTACATGTATTTATTTATTTTCATTTACATTTATTTATTTATTCATTCATTCATCTATTAAAATGTATTAATCTATTAATTAATTTATTTATTTATTTTTATTTATTTATTTCCATTTATATTTGTTTATTTATGTAATATCTAATTTCTTAATTAGTTTATGAGTTGATTATTTCATTTATTTATTTACTTATTGATTTATTAATCTATTTATTTATTTCTTTTTATTTATGTTTGTTTGTTTGTTCTTTGTTTATTTGTTTACTTTATTTATTTATTTATTTATGATTTTCTTAATTTTTTTACTTAGTTATTTTTTAACCTATTCATTTATTTGTTTATTTACCAATCTAATTATTTAGATATTTATTAGTTCATTTGTTTATTTTTAATTATTTATATTTATTTCCATTTATTTAATTATTTTATTAATTTATTAATTTGCTTATTTATTTATATACTTATCTATATTTAAATTTATTTACACTAACATTTATATTTATTTATATTAATTCATTTATTTATTCAATTATTTATTTACTGTTTATTTATTTTTTTATCTATTTACTTATTTATTTTTATTTATATTAATTTATTTTAGCTATGAATTTATTAATTAATTTATTTATTTATTTATTAATATATTATTTAATTATTTTATTTATTTATTTTTCATATTTATTTATATTTGTTTATTCATTTATTTATTTATTTTTATTTATTTACATTTACATTTATTTATTTCTTTATGAATTCATTAATTTATTCATTCATTCATTGATATATTAATTAATCTATTAATTAATTAATTTTTTATTTTTTATATTTGTTTTTTATTGATTTATTAATCTATTTATCTATTTATTTCTTTTTATTTATACTTATTTGTATGTTTATTTATTTATTTATTTATCCATTATTCAATTATTTAATTTATTTATTTATTTATTATTCAATTTATTAATCTATTAAATTATTTATTTATCTATTTATTTATGAATTTATTTATTAGTTTATCCATTAATCTATTAATTAATTGATTAATTAATTTATGTATTTATTTACGTTTTATTTATTTTTATTTATTATTTAATGTATTAATTAATTTATGAATTAATAATTTTTCATTCATTAATTCATTTATTTTTATTTTTATTTATTTATTTGCATTTATATTTATTTATTCATTAATGTATTAATTTATTAATCTATTAATTTATTTATTTTTATTCATTTATTTAATTTTATTTATTTATTTATTATTTAATTTCTTAATTAATTTATGAATTAATAATTTTATTTATTTATTTATTTATTTACTTATTGATTTATTAATCTATTTATTTATTTATTTTGTTTTTATTTCTTTGCTTATTTATTCATTTATTTATTTATTTACTTCGTATTAATTTATTAATTTATTTATGATTTTATTTATTTATTAATTAATCAATTCATTTATTTATTTATTTAATTACTTACAAATCTATTTATTTATATATTTATTCATTCATTTGTTTATATTTATTTATTTATATTTAGTTACATTTATTTATTTTTAGTTTTATTTATTTATTTTATTAAACTTATTGATTTACTTATTTATTTATATTTAATTTTATTTACATTTACACGAAATTCAAACACTGACAAAAATAATATAAATTACATTAAAGCCTTACTGCTGGAAGGCTCAAGGCACCATAACATACAAAAATGGTGACATAAAAATCACAAACTCCTTCAAATATCTTGGAGTGACATTCCAGACAACAGGAACCATTTTCGGTCTACATGCTGAAGAAAAAGCATAGCCGCCACTAGTGCCATCAACGATTATGACACCTAAAGGACATATTGTTGAAGCAGCTATGAAGCTGTTCCATGCAAAGATTATACCCATCCTCACCTATGGCATAGACGTAGTTTGGGAGTATTGAAAGAAAAAAGGATTTGAATTTTGTATTTCTGAGATATTCTGAAATTTTTAGTTTTGAAGATTTTGAAATATTTTAATTTCGTAAATTTTGAATTTTTAATACTAAAATTTTTCTATTATCGAATTATTAAAATTCAAATTTTTTGTATTTTCAAGATTTTGAATTTCGAAAATTTTGAATTATTGAATTTTAGTTATAATAGTTTTCAAGTTTTTTAATTTTTTGGATTTTGAAATTTTTAATTTTGAAGATGTTGAAATTTTTAATTTTCTAAAAATTTATAAATCTTCTCACCATTCGTGAGCTACCACAATGGACAAAGAGTACTTAACCACAGAAATTTTTACAAGTTCATTGAACCATTGATTTTGTTTTAACAATAAAATTCCTACAAATAATAGCTGCAAATAATTTTTTTGAGATTAGTGGAAATTTTTAGAGTGGTGTTACAAAAAAGTAAAGAATGCTACTGAACTTAGTTTGATTTCGAATATAGGCGATTCTTCAGGAGAGCAATTGATCCTTTCAATGCAGCTAAGGTTACATTCGGAATAATAGATGTAGGTATTCCAAGCCTCTTAAACACACCTTTCATGAAGAGAGTAGTGGTACCTATTGCTCCAACCAGAAGTCCGAGTACTTCAAGCTCTTTTAGCTGGTATTTTTGGAAGTAATAGGGAATGGTAGGATTGTAGATATTCTTTTTTTCCTTATCCACTTCTGCTGGCTGTTCCTCATTCGTTTCAAAACGCACAGTGGGCTCAATTATGTATCCAGATCTTGTAGATTCCTTGAAAGCTATTATATCTATGCGCCGTGTACTGCCAGTGACGGAGAGACCATGTACTTCTTCAAAGGTGTTGTAATCGGCATCTTTAAGGGCAGTGGCTATAATTGATCGTACTTGGTGGTGTCTAGCGTTTCGCAGAGCTTCACCGTGCGGACAGGATCCCAGGACGTGTGCAAGAGTTTCAACCTCCTTGTGGCAATGCCTACAATGGTTGTCCTGAGATCTTCCCGGCACAGCACGTACTGCAGCAACATTTCCAACCATTTTAATGCCATCGCAGGAGACAAACTAGAGTGCCAAAATTATAGAGGCATAACTCTCCTATGTACAATGTACAAAATATTCACTTACATTCTCCGGAAAAGATTGGAGAAATACTACGAGAATATCATAGGCGAGTACCAAGCCGGCTTCCGTGCAGGAAGGTCGACCATAGATCAAATTTACACTGTTAAAGGCATGACAGAAAAGTTCTGGGAGTATAATCTCAACTTACACCATTTGTTTGTAGATTTCAGAACAGCTTATGACAGCATTAATAGACAAGGATTATACAAAATTATGATTCATCAAGGGATACATCCAAAGATAATCAGACTCGTCAAGATGACCATGGCAGAAACGAAGGCTCAAGTGAAAATATATGGTGGTTCAACAAAACAATTTAATATTGATAATGGGCTGAAACAAGGGGATGCTCTAGCACCAATGCTCTTCAATCTTGCTTTACATTGGGTGATAACACAGACAGGTATAGATCCTAACAGCACTTTATTTTACAAAAGCGTTCAAATAGTAGGATACGCAGATGACTTGGATGTTACGGGACGATCGTTGACAGCAATAGAAGAAGTGTATAAAGACCAAGGAGCCGCTAAAATCGGGTTGCAGATTAATGCAAGTAAAACCAAACAGACGACACAAATAAGAAATACACAGAATATATACAACCCTCCTAATCTGACGATAAACATGTTTGAAGAAACTGAGAAGTTTAAATATCTTGGAACAGTAATGACAAGTAACAATAACGAATTAATTGAAGTACAGAGTCGAATCACTGCAGCCAATAAGGCCTATTTTGCATTAAGCGCAATATTGAAATCTAACTGTGTGCACAAGGAAACAAAACTTAAAATGTACAAAACAATTATTAGAAGTATTCTCTGTTATGCAAGCGAAACTTGGACATTATCTAAGGAGACAAAGCTACACTAGGTATATTTGAACGCAAAATACTCAGAAGAATTTTTGGACCGGTGCAAGAAAATATGCAGTGGAGAATACGTTATAATAACGAGCTATATAAATTATATAGAAGTTTCGATATTGTTACTTTCATCAAATTAAGGAGGCTTGAATGGGCCGGACATGTCTATCGGATGGAAGGGAACAGAATACCAAAGAAGATCTTAGAAGGGAAAATACATGGTAAAAGACCAATTGGAAGACCCAAAAATAGATGGATAGATGCGGTAACGATCGATTCTCAGGACTATCTCGGAACAACTGCCTGGAGGAGATTAGCACAGGACAGGGACAGTTGGAGGAAGAAAATTGAGGAGGCTAAGGCTCGACTTTGGGCTGTGATGCCATCGTAGTAATAGTAGTAGTAGTTAATGCCATCGCGCCATTCGCTGTTGGAGAGTCCTTCGTGTTTACAAATCCATTTGTTGGCACCAGGATATTGTTTAAATAAAACTACGCCTTTCCCTTTCTGTGGATGACGACACCAGATATCAAATTCTCTGTTCCTCAGAAGGTTACGAATCTTTATAACATTTAAGAAATGTTCATTCTTATGAAATAAGGCATCTTCTGGAACAATGTTCAGAGATTGGGCATATCTAATGCTCTCCTCATGAACCTGACGTGTTTGTATGATGTATGGGTTTTGAGATTTGTGTAAACATCGAAGGGCATTAATTTGTCGTACTAGTGCTTCCCATTTTGTTCGAAAAATTCCTAGTCCTTTGTACTTCCTAGGACTATAGACCATTGCATCAGGAATGTCTGTAGGCAGATTCAGTACCTCTTAGTGCACTTTTTATTAATTTGTCGGTGTCATCCAATAACTTTTTTGGTTTAATTACCTTATTACAACATTTACTATTGTTAATGCAGAACTTTAGTTGTTTTCCACTCACGGTTTAGTATCTTTTCATCATGAGTGTTGGCAACAGATGAAGCAGCAGATGATTTTCCAATTTTAACTATGAAAAGAGCCAATTCCGTGTGAGCATTAACAGCAATCAGCATTGTAGCAAACACGGGAGCCATTGCGGTACCCACCAGAGAACCAAGCTTGCTGGCCAGCAAGAGAACACACAACGAAACAACCACAGTGAGAACCCTAGATCATAGGGTGGGACCTGGGCTTTATACAAAAGAAGTTATCGAACACTATCGATTACTGGAATCAGGCATCATGACAAACGAGCACAGAAGCTTCTGTGTTCATTGGCATGAACCTACACGTTCATAGTTCCCAAACTCACCGATCCTGTTCAGAGCATTGTGATGTAATAAAAATGAATGATATAGATTAAGAAAGTTGCCTCCGATTAGATATTTAAACTATGTTTACAATAAATGAATTAGGCCTACTTTTCATCAACTTCAATGCATTTACAGAAACTTTTCTAACCCTTTCGGAAATGAACATAAATGTCGCAAAAAGCATACAGTTAATTCCACATGTTGTTTATATCGTAAGATCAAAATATCGTCGCTTTGGTAGTGAATGGTCCTATTCCAAGTGAGCAAGTACTCAAAAATTAAAAATAACATAATTTAATTAATATTTAATATTTGAGAAGAAAAATTTTATGTGGTTTAAGTCTCTTCACAATTTACAACCTTTCGAGCATCCCTGTTCAAATGAAATTGTGAATGGATCTAAGACACTTGAAGGTGGATTAAGACCCTACACAACCTTACAAACATTTCAGCATTTTTCCTTCCAATGGAAGTCTATTCATAACTCAGTAATTATGGTATAGAGCTTTTCACAAAATTCAAATATCTGTTTTTTTAACTAATCTCATAGGACCTTTAACTAAAGTAAAATTTAGGCTTCATAGACTCCATCAATGGTCTTAAGTCAAAAATTAAAATTTTGTTGGTTAGGACTCTTCACCACCAAAGCGATGTCTAATTTTCATTGTCTTAGAAAAGATTTACGAAATAGAATCACCAAATCAAAAAAAAATAGTAATTGCATTAAATTGCAGATAATGACAATTTATATGGATCTAAATTATGAAACAGTACTACACAGTGTATTTCAGAACGTCCAACGTGTAATAAATGCTGAATATCATTCACTACTATATACTGTAAATTCATTACTGATATCGTCAATATTCAAAACTAATTTTGAATGCGAGTGTAACTGAATAGTATATCAGCGAATTAGTTAAATTTATCTATACGAAAAAAAGTTCGGAGAGAAAAATCAGATAAATATATGGATCGTATGTGGAGATGAAGAGGAAAGTGGAAAAGAGGAGATATTGGAGTTTGCTGGGTTTGCAGTGAGCAGAGAACTATGAAATGAATAGAAAATTGCTTCATACATTCAATATTTTATTGCCTGAGCTGCATTACAATTAATAAAAGCACAATACATGAATTACTTTTTCCTTGCAAGAATATATTTCGAAGTAATCATGCGTAACCAACATTTAGTTCACAAATTTCTGTTTCCCACGATCTTTCGTAGCGGAGACCACACTTAAAGCTTCGTCCCCGTAGCGATACTGGGCCAAGGGCAGGCTCAAACCCCCTCGTCACGGTACCTCTCGCCGATTCCTATCAACTCTCCTCCAACACGGTGTCTCCCTGACAACCTCGAAGTCACTCTCTCGAGCCCCTCTCGCAGACTGCCGCTCACAAGTCACGCCACAACGTGGTCAGCAGAAACCACCAACCAAGTAACAGAAAAAATTTAAAATAAACACCAATAAGAAAACAGAAAAATAACCAATAAGAATCAAGTGTAACTCATGAATAAACTCGCTTCCCATGTCGATATAAGAAATTAGACAGAAAATGGAGTTTAAGAAAGAGACATTATTAGAAAAGGTAGAAAACAAAAGAAACAGGTATGGTGAATAAGGCAAAAGAAAAATCAATATAAAGAACAGAGGATGCCGAAAGTTAATGGGCACAATGCTAACAATAATAATAACACTAACAATAATAATGACAACAATGCTAATAATAATGATGACAATACCACTAACAATAACGACGAAAAACCAGTAACAATAATGACAAAACCATTAAAAAATGACACCACCACTAACAATAATAACAACACTAACAATAATGAAATCACCACTAAGAATAATGAAATCACCACTAAGAACAATGACAACACAACTAACAACAATGACAACAGTGACAATAATAACAGTAACAATAATAACAATAACATCAATAACATTAACAATAATAACAATATCAACAATTATAACAATAATACAGCAAATGTAGATATGTTACATCTAATTCTAAAAGTTGAAGAATTATAATTTAGTGTTAAACAAGAACTTTCATCGAAGAAATGATAAACAATGAGGGAAAATTTATATGTTAAAAACAAAAATCATTCTACAAATGTTATATTTGAACAAAGATAATATTCTAGACACGAAAAACAGTCTTTTTGACAATCTGCTTTTGAAAGTATTCATCGTCTGAATGTCTCCTTATACACTACTTATAAGTAAGTAGGCTATAGTATTAGGAAATAAAATACTTTTAATTACAATACACAATAGTGTAATAATAATATTTGATCAATGTATGCCTTCATTCAACTTAGAGTAAATAGCAAAAATAGCGTATTCTAGAATTTTAATGATTAGTGCAATTGCTGAAGTGTTCTATGCTTTGTTCCGCATAATTTTACCAACAATAGTCGCGTGAGCAGACAAACACTTCGCTTATTAGCTGAACTCGTGTCGTCCGCTACAATGAAACTCCAATAATACTTAGAATACCAAGCGTATTTCATCATACAGGAACTCTGATGACATTTTGTAACTACACAAATGGAGTAATTGAAGGAAATTTACTTTTCCTAATTAAAAAAGGGTTAGCTTGAAATTCGTAGGAAAATATTTGGGGCTAAGAGAGATGAAGTTACAGGTTAAATCTCGTAGTCTATTGAGACAAAGTACAGCCCCTAGTAATTACTGTACTTAAAACCCGAGTGCTAGATGTTATCCAAGCAAGAACGTGAATGTTAATTGAATTAAACTATGTAACATGCTACAATATTATCACATTATTAGCCAATATAGGCCCTAGTCTTGAAATTTTCAAAGGGATTCTTCATCCATGTTGAATCTTTTGTACACTACTTTTAACACTTGAATATACAGAGGTGTGAAAATTATTAGAATAATCTTAATTTTAAAGGTTTTTTAATAGTTCCTTCACAAATATTAATTGAATTTATGAATATTGGTATATATTACTATACTGATGTAGGATATATTTACTACTAACAATGCCGGAAAGCATTGTTGTACATTGGTATTTTTCTTATTTTACAATTGTTATGGGAATTGAGAAATTATTATATTATGTTGGCGGAATTGGAAATATAAAAAATTATATGCACAAAACAGATGTATACGTTCATTTGAACCTTCACAACAATGTAAACGCAAAGAACAATTTGTTTAAAGCATTTCTTAATTAATTTTTGATGTTTCCAATTCCGCCAACATAATATAATAATTTCTGAATTCCCATAACAATTGTAAAATAAGAAAAATACCCATGTACAACAATGCTTTCCGGCATTGTTAGTAGTAAATATATCCTACATCAGTATAGTAATATATACCAATATTCATCAATTCAATGAATATTTGTGAAGGAACTATTAAAAAACCTTTAAAGTTAAGATTATTCTAATAATTTTCACACCTCTGTAAATAATTGATTAAATGGCGATCTTACTCATGTTAATTATGTAAGCTTGTGCTGCTTACACAATTAGCACGAGTAAGATCGCCATTTAATCAATTATTTGGGATTCTTCAGTGAATTTTAGTTAGAGTAACTCTGTTATGAAATATGAAGTAATTGGGGCTCTTTGAATACAGGTTTTAATGAACTAGTATAATTAATACCGTAAAGTGGGGTGACTTTGAACGCCAAGGTGACTTTGAACAGTAATGTAGCGCCTTTCTAAATTAAATGCTGTAACCAATTGCGAAAAAACTGAACTAATTTATTGACAACTTAAACAGTTTTTTCGCAATTGGGTACAGCATTCAATTTAGAAAGGCGCTACATTACTGTTCAAAGTCACCTCAGCATTCAAAGTCACCCCACTTTACGGTAACATTAGCTACATTTGTTTAGGCCTATTGATCAATGTGAGTCAAAGTAACAATAGTTGGTTTAGCAATTCAACTTCTGTACTAGTGAACGAAGCTGCATCTGGTGTTCTGTGAGCAGGCTCTGTACTGTAATGGTCTGAAAACTGGAACAAAAAAATGCGACAAATTTAATACTGAAGTAGCTGTGTTGAAGATAAATGTACCCAAAATAAATAAAAAAAATAATCTTCAGGAACAAGAGCTTTAACCAGATGGGACATTTAAAAATCCTTGGCACGTGGCTAAATGCAACCAGGTATATTTTAAAATGCCTGAACATAATATAATTCATATACAGAAATCCTAAAATTAATATCCCCAGAATGAGCAAATGCTGGGTAACTTTCGGTGTTGGACCCCAGACTCATTTCACCGGCATTATCACCTACATCTCATTCAGATGCTAAATAACCTAAGACGTTGATAAAGCGTCGTAAAATAACCTACTAAAATAAAATATCCCCCGAGACAATGAGTACCGTAAACCAGGGTTTAGATTGGCCCAGCACATGTTACTTTGCCCCACACATGATAAGAAGTTTTAAAAATTTTTCGCACTGCAAGTTTCATCCACAGTCATTTCTACACGCCATACGATTATATATATTCAGAATAACTCCCGCCATCAAGGTTGTCTATAATGGCGTTTGTTGGACACCTGTGATATTCATGGCATTTTTTGTTGTAGAAGTAGTAAATTAATATTGTGTAAACTTCCTCTCTTCCAGCTGATAACGGTGATTGAAAAAATCAAGTGTATTTTTTAATACATCTTGATTACACAACTTTTAACACTATCATTTCGGAATATGTATGATAAGACTTTCTTGTGTTAAATTCTAACGTACCTTGTTTACATGTTTCGACCTATTTATGGGTCATCTTCAGAACTGGTCGTTGTTGGTCTTGGTGCCTCTTGTTCTGTTTCGTGCGTTCGTGTAGTATAGTGTAGAGTCAAAGAGTGTGTATGTTCTGAAATTGAGTTGTGTGTTGAGAATTTCGTTGGGGTGTGTTTTCGTGTGTCTGTATATTTCATATTGTTATAGTGTGTTTAGTTTCTGGCTTTTTGGTTGGATATGTAGTATTTCCATGTCTGTCTCAAAATATTGGCATACAAGCATAGGCGGAGTTATCGGGGGACATGGGGGGGCACTGCACCCCCAACTTGTCTGAACTCTTTTTCTATTAACGTTAGAAAATATTGAATTCAAAAGATTTTTCTTGTTTTTGTTTATGATTAAGTTTCTGTGCTTAAATTGACGAATTAATGTTTTCAGATCATGTATCTGGACTATAATATTATTTATTTTAAATTTCTGAATGAATAAGAATTCCTATACCTCATTTGAGGAATGGAAGCAATGTAATGTTTCTTTTGCTCATGTGTTAGAAGTCTGCAGATGTTTAGGCCGCTACATGGAGAAATATGAATAACAACCGCACAACAATGCAGAAAAAAGAAAAGTGATCCCGGTATAATGTGTAAAAACTTAAAGACTAGAGATTAAGTAAAATAATTAGAACACAACTATTTTTAACAAAATAATCTGCCCTCAATGAGGGTGACCATAAAGATCCAGAATAAAAGCACTACAGAATAATTTAGAAAGACAAAGAGATTAAATACGGGAATTGTTTAGTAAAACATCCAGAGAAATTAATGGAAACCCAATAGAATCATCAATGCCCAAAATATAAATGGTAATGTAATATTTGGATTCAATCCTGAGTGAACCTCGGGGCCGTTCTGAAAGTTTGGCAACGAGAAAAAATCCTGTCACCACCTGGGATCGAACCCCGGTCCTTTCACTCCGTAGCCAGTTGCTCTACCAACTGAGCTACCCAGCCACCATTGATAGGGAGGCTATTAAAACTTTTTTACTGCCATATAACGCACTCTTTTTTGATAGCATGATAGACTTGCCGATGGAGTATGAAAGTCATTTTTTTGACGTGTATTTATGCTATGAACTGTTGAATTAGTTACAAAGTTTTCACGATTATATACGAGGAAGATTATTAATGAAAAGATATACTGACAAGCCATGGGCATTATTTGTAGTTTTTTTAAAATAGTCCTACACGATTCCCTAGATTTGGCACCTACTATTATTCTAATTACTCTTTTTTGTAATAGAAATATACTGTTACTATCTGTGGAATTTCCCCAGAATATTATTCTAAAACTCATTACCGAGTGGAAGTATGCAAAGTATATTGTTTTTAAGGTATTGATATTTATTATCTTTTGCATAGATCTAATAGCAAAACAAGCTGAATTTAGTGACTATTATGATTTTAAAATGCTTTTAGGAAATGTTCCTGCACTCGCATATGAAATTTGGAGCTTTATCTCCGAAATTTTTACAAGAAACCAGTAAAGGAACATTTAAAAATGTATTTCAGTGAGTCAAAGTAACTCTGGTTTACACTATTGTTCATCAGCATCATAGGAGTTATTTGTAGAACCCATGTTGCTTTGATGAATACTACTGCCTCTCAAAATACTGAATGCAATTTTTAGCACCCCGTATAAAATCTTTTAGAATTTAATATGGAAAAATTGTAGATATTGCTAAACAGGCGACATCTTTGGGCCCAGGGTTGACAGATGTCCCGATTTGGCAGGACATGTCCAGGTTTTCACATAAAAATCCTGAGTCCCGCTACAATTCGAGACGGGATGCAAAAAGTCCCTCCTTCAGAAAATTAACATCACTTGTATAATTTTATTGTTACCTAGCAACTATTTTCTTCGAGGCCTAAATAATACATTAATTTTACATTAATTCTCTTAACAGTGCAGGTTTGCACATTGGAAAAGGTCAATATTTTGGCAAGTGTAAGGTTTGTAACAGAGAATTCAGTGATGAATATGATATTTCTAAACATTTCATCAGAAATGCATGGCACAGAGAATGGAAAAAACGGTTGTTGAAAATGTTGAAGTACAGTGACAAATATGTAGGAAGCTCTGAAAATGTATAAGTTGTATATTAAATGTTGGATGTGGAACAATAATATGCTAAGGAACAAAATACATATGAATTTAGGTATTAATTTTATGTCATTGTTATAAATTAATAAACACTGAAATTTAAATATTTTATCACATGTGATGCCATCTTTTGAAATTTGCACTTTACAGTTAATAGTAAACAGCTGGGAAAATCTATGAGGCAGAACTACTATTAAGGGCCGAATTCATAGTCAACACATATTGTAAGGAAACACTTAAGCAGTTGCTTATAATAATTTCCAATTCATAAATCCCACTGAAGTGAACACTTATTCAAATAAGGTAGCTTGTCAGCTTACTCAAGTGTTTCCTTATATGCATTGTAATCAGCTGATTCGGTATACAATAGAAGATGATTATGATTTAATTTAATTTATTGAGTTCTGTAATTAAAATGAAAATGATTTTCGGCAAGCAAAAGATATATCAGAGATATGAAAAACCCTTTAGAGATGTATAATGATCAACAATTTAAGAGGAGATACCGTTTCGACAAGAATACTGTTGTGAATATTCTGGTTGTCTCTCATTTCAATTCACAATACAACCATGAGGCTTACCGATTTCGCCACTGCTGAAAGTACTGGTTGCTTTGAGATTTTAGGCTACAGCAGTATTTCAGGTAGATTTTTTTTTCGAAAAGTATTCACGTCCCAACAAAGTGTTATTTGCATTTTTGTTTGTATCCTACCCAAGGAATAAGCTGTTAAAATTTGCGTAATTATATCACTTCCACTTTGTTTAGCATAAAAATAACTGAAAAATAAATTAAAATGATTTACTTACAGGAATATTTCCGGAGTTTGCATTAAACTCAACTGCAATTTTGTTTCATGTCAATTTCTTCTTTTGGAGAGAACAATTATCAATTTTTTTTACTTTCGACGATATCTCCATATTTCATAACTAGTTATCTTAGCTCACTTCTTTCTTTTCTGTAAAATTCTTTCTGGACATCTTGTGTATAATTTTTAGCTTTATAATATTTACTCCTGTATTTGTGTATGACAATAATGCCGATTTAACGATTTGAAGGCGCTGGAAAACAATTGAATGTAGGAAAGCGCTCACGTCTAGCCATGTTGCCATATTTCTTTCGATGTCTAGGGATTGCTCAGGGTATATGAATGAGTAGCGTCTCTGCAATACGATCTGAAATAAGTGCTAAGGAAATGCTCATTACTTAAGTGTTTCCTCATTTTATAAGTGACGACTATGAATTCGACCCTAAGTCATTAAGTTAATAATTTGTCATAACATATTACTACCATAAGCCCTTCAGGAAGACGCCAGAGAAACGTGGTGTAGGTCTAACTTACTGTACAGCGAGATGAGTATTGTTTTGTACTTAGAAACCTGTATGTACAGTATGTTTTTTATTAAAATTATAATCTTTAGATTCATATTACTTTCTTTAACTGCATACAATTTAATGAGATAATTTTTATTTCCTATTTTTATTTGTTTTTTAATTTATTTTTTGTTGTCATGGAAATGTCAATTGCCCATATTCATATCACTCTTCCTTTAAAACAAAACGTAAGTACCGGTTTATGGAAAAAGGATGCCCCTCCTTGGAATATCTAAAATCTGGCAACCCTGTTTGGGCCCCAAACCTAACCAAACAACTTCTTTAACCAGCGCATATTCTGCAGTTAATTCTCATTTAACAAATCTATGGGTCGAATTATGGCTTTCTTCTGATAAAGGCAAAGTTCTTCAAAACATACAAAAGAAACCTAATGATTTACAAATGTTCCGCAACATTCCCAGACACATACAAACTTTCTTAGCAAGAGCCAGGACAGCCCATATTGTCACTCAGAAGTATCTTCACTGTTTTAATCTTGTTGATTCCAGTAGTTGTTGCTGGTGCAACAATAACGAAGATGATTTGGAACATATCCTCTTAAACTGCTGTTCCTTGTACCGTAAACTGGGGTTACTTTGAACACAGAGGAAACTTTGAACATTTTTTTCAGAAAGCCATATTTAGGTTTCTACATGCTGCACTTGTTATAGATGGAGATAAATTATCATAAAAACATTCTCATACCAAATTTACCTCCATCTGTAACAAGTGCAGCATGTAGAAACCTAAATATGATTTTCTGAAAAAATGTTCAAAGTTTCCTCTGTGTTCAAAGTAACCCCAGCTTACGGTACGATTAAAACTAAAATTTATAAAACAATGATAAGACCGGTGTTGATTTATGGAGCGGAGACTTGGACCCTGACAAAAAGAGAGGAAAATTCTCTGGGAACTTTCGAAAGAAAGATCTTAATAAGAATATATGGAGCGATTAAAGAGGGAGGAATATGGAGAAGAAGGTTTAACCGGGAATTATATCAGTTATATGAAGAACTGGATATAGTGGCGATTATAAAAGCAGAAAGGATAAGATGGCTTGGTCATCTCATGAGAATGGGCGAAGACGAAATAGCCAAAAAGCTGCTTTTTAATGAAACTGGAGGGATAAGGAAAAAGGGAAGACCTAAGCTCAGATGGTTTGATGGCGTGACATGACTTGGTGGCATTGGGAGTGAGAAATTGGAGGAGGAAGACACAGGAAAGACTAACATGGAAAAGAATTGTTGAGGACGCCAAGGCCCATGTGTGGCTGTGGTGTGGAGATGATGATGATCCTCTTAAACTGCCCTGTCACAAACATCCATAGAACTAATCTAAAATCTGCAATCCCTGTAACCTTGGACAATTCTCTCCAATATATACTGAATACACCTCATCTTTGGAATGTGGCTGCTGAAATATACAGCCAGCATCGTGCTTTTTACCCATCATTTGTAAGAAGAGAAAATTCATAGTGAAACAGTGGAACACGAGTCTTCAGCAAATAGCTGTGTACACTACGAAGATAGATAGATAATACGGAAAATTTTACAAATGTTTTCCTTTAACGACGCTCTATCAATTACTGAGTTATTTAGCGTGGATGGGATTAATGATAGCCAGATGATATTTGACGAAATGAGGCCGAGTATTCGCCATAAATTACCCGACATTCGCCTTACGGTTGCAGAAAACCTCGGAAAATCCCAACCAGGTTATCAGTCCAAGCAGGAATCGAACTCACGTCCGAGTGCAGCTCCGGATCAGCAGGCAAATGCGCTACCGTCTGAGTTATGCCGGTGGCCTGAAAAATCTGAAAAACAATTTAATTTCAATACACGCTCCTTAATTTCACTATTTTATTTAACATCCTACTATTTTCCAATGAAACATGCGATTTTAAATATTGTATTGGTTTCCCTACAGTGCTGTAGACAATTTATGTGATACGGAACATTGAGATGCATTGTCCCGTTTAGCCAAGGAAGGATGCAACTGCTATCATTTTCATTTCTGTTAGGACAGGAGCCTTGCATCCTTCCTTGTTACACCCGCCCGCCACGTTGAGGCACGGGACACTGGGCGGGGTCTGAAAGAGACACAAAAATAAGTCGGCACAAAGCATTAATATACAACTTAATATGATACAGTTTCTGACCTACCAAAACTAATCTAACCTCATTTTCAGGGTCTCTTAAGAGCTTCCATTACACGAAGACAAAAATATCAAGTATTACACCTAAAATCTCAGTAACAAGCAAAAGAAACATCGAAGTTACATTCGCTCGTAGACATTTTGTAGTATTTCTCCAAGATTAATTTTTTTAATACAAGCTTGAGGTGGGGAGGTAGCCATTGGCCTGCAAAAATTTAGTGAAATTCATTTTTTTATGTCTCAGCTACTATAAAATCTAAATGAACACACTTTCCGTGCTCAATATACATACATTACACTTTATAAAACATTACTCAAAATATTAAAATGACATAAATGCCTGTAAAAATATCAAATTTGCATTTTTATTTTACAACCGTACATAATACAATATGAAAATTAATAAAATATATGCATGATTATTTTACACAAATATTCTGAAGACATATCAACAACATAGTCTAGTATCTTTTACTTATTCCTTCAAGAAATATTTTTAATAAAAAATTTCAGAAAATGTAATATTGAAGGCAACGATTAAAAAAACATTTCTTGAAGAAATAAGTAAAAGATCCTAGACTATTTTGTTGACGTAGGTCTTTAGAACATTTCTGTAAAAGAATCATGCAGATATTTAATGAATTTTAGATTTTTTATTTACTGTTGTAAAACAAAATTACGCAAATATGATATACTTACTTACTGGCTTTTAAGGAACCCGGAGGTCCATTGCCGCCCTCACATAAGCCCGCCATTGGTCCCTATCCTGACCAAGATTAATCCATTCTCTATCATCATATCCCACCTCCCACAAACCCATTTTAATATTATTTTCCCATCTACGTCTCGGCCTCCCTAAAGGTCTTTTTCCCTCCAGCCTCCCAACTAACACTCTACGCAAATATGATATTATCACAGATAATTCTTAGCCATTTTAATATACTCAATAGTGTTTTATAGAGTATAATGTATGTATATCAAGCATGAAAGTTTTGCTCATTTAGCTTCTATAGTAGCTGAGATATAAAAAAATGAATTTCACTAAATGTTTGCAGGCCAATGGTGTACCTCTCCTTTAAAGTAACTGTTTTGAATTCACTTGCCACTCGATTAGAAATTGTAATAAAAACATCACGTGGCATATGCAGTGAAAAGTACATGAACATTGAGCTTTGAGTTATTTTACTCAATACAATGGGGATTTTAAGCCCTAATAAGCTGCAATAAACTTTAAATTAAAAAAAAAATACAGGTTCTGAACCTGAAATTATTTCCTCACAGATGTTACATGTATTGTCTAGCAAGGACTTCATTATTTCGTGCTTTATGACTCATTACTGTCCTCTAAAATATTCAGTTTTAATCATCAGTTATGTACTTCTGTCATTACTTTATTTACAAGCTATGTTTATATACATTACATACACATTTAGTAGTAAGCACTTACCTAGTTGAAAATGTTCTTCTAACCTGTCCTCTTGAACTTCTCAGAAATGTGTGAAATCAGCAAAATCGATGGAAAAATGTTTCCTCATATACATTACGTGTATTGTCTACTAAGGCTCCATTACTTTTTGCATTATGTAACGAAAATTACTGCCCTTTCAAATATTCAGTTTGAATTATCTGTTCTTTCTGTTATTACTTCATTTACAATTGTCATATATGCCATTTTTAAATACATGCATATTCAGTTTGTAATTATTTACTGCATTACACATTTACTAAGTAAGGTACATGAGGAAACCACTGAAAGCATTCTTCAGGTTCGTCCTCTTGAACATTTATATCAAATCGATGAAATCGATAGAATCGACGACAGTTTCCTCATAGACGTTACTAAACTTGTATTGTCTGCTAAGGCCTCAATTACTTTGTGCATTACGTGACAAATATTACTGCCATTTTCAAATAAATATTTAGTACGAATTATATCAGTTCTGTCATTATTTCATTTACAATTGCCACATATGTCATGTTTAAATACATGCATATTTAGTTTGTAATTATTTACTTCACTACATTTATATTTACTGAGTAAGGTATATGAGGAAACCATTGAAAGTATTCTTGAAATTCGTCCTCTTGAACGTTTATATCAAATCGGTGAAATCGATGAAATCGACGACAGTTTCCTCACAGACTTTACGTGTATTGTCTGCTAAGGGCTCAATTATTTTGTGCATTACGTAACAAATATTACTGCCCTTTTCAAATAAATATTTAGTATGAATTATATCAGTTCTGTCATTATTTCATTTACAATTGTCACATATGCCATGTTTAAATACATGCATATTCAGTTTGTAATTATTTACTTCACTACATTTATATTTACTGAGTAAGGTATATGAGGAAACTATTGAAAGTATTCTTGAAATTCGTCCTCTTGAACATTTATACCAAATCGGTGAAATCGATGAAATCGACGACTGTTTTCTCACAGACTTTACGTGTATTGTCTGCTAAGGGCTCAGTTACTTTGTAAATTGCGTGACAAATATTACTGCCTTTTTCAAATAAATATTTAGTATGAATTATATCAGTTCTGTCATTATTTCATTTACAATTGTCACATATGCCATGTTTAAATAATGCATATTCAGTTTGTAATTATTTACTTCACTACATTTATATTTACTGTGTAAGGTATATGAGGAAACCATTGAAAGTATTCTTGAAATTCGTCCTCTTGAACATTTATATCAAATCAGTGAAATCGATGACATGTTTCCTCATAGACGTTACATGTATTGTCTACTAAGGGCTCAATTACTTATTACATTATGAAGCAAATATTACTGCCCTTTCAAAGAGATACAGTTTGTTATCAATTACTTTGTCATTACTTCATTTACAATCATTACATTTAAATATATGCATATTCAGTTTCAAATTATTTTCTTCAATACATTATTATGTCTTTACTGAGTAAGGTATATGAGGAATTCATGTTGAATAAGTTCTTCAAATGCGTCCTTCGCAATTTCACGAATATCAAATCGGCGAAATATGAACAGTTCTTTCCTCATAGACGTTATAATTACATTGCATACTTAGGGCCACAAAAAAGTTTTATGTAATGCATTTAAACCATCACCGCCCTTTCTCTGAACTCAGTTATGAAATTAATATATTGAATATTTCAATCACATAAAACATTTTTTTGTATTATGTTATTATTAACATTTTAACTTAGAATATTTATTTGACAATTACAGTTCTCTTGTTTTTCATTGTCGTCTATGAGGAAACAAAAGCATGTCGAAATCGCAAATAGATTCAACTGTCTTTGAAATAAACTGAAGTATTTGAGCTGTAAATAGTTTCGTTCTCGAACTATTTCGCATACGATCTTTCGTCGTAAGGTCTTTGACATTTTCAATCAAGCATGATGTATTTGAATTTCTTTAAGCATAAATAAGATCACTATGTACCTGAAACCTTATTAAAATGTTCTCTCTATAAAGCATATCAGAGTTTCAAAACACTTCAATGTTTGAACAGAATTTCTGAATATTGATTCTTATTCTGTATGCTAGCTATTTTTTTACGCTGGTACCCCCCGTCCCTAGAACCCTGAGTGGCAGAGCTCGTCCTACGCCATCACTGGAGTCCTACGGCAACCCGCCGAAATGGAATTTTGTAGTGTGAGGGCTGTCGCCTAACCAGACTAACGAAAAAAAAGTTACTAGGCGTGCAAGCGTCCGATCGCCACGGTTTTCCCTGTGATGAAAAAAAAAAGCATCTTACAAGCTAAACACTCCTGATTGAACGTCCATATTGTGCCAGCAATGGGCTAAGGACAATCCATATTCTGCCAGCAGAGGGCTAATGGATACAAAGCTAAACCCATCGATCACGACGACGTAGAATCATCAATTGCAAGACAATGTTGAGGGAGCCTAACGTGGAGGAAGCGGAGGACCTTAGAACTAAAAGACTTATGAAGTACAAAAAAAATAACCATCACAGGGTTCCGCCGTGACTCTTAACCCTAGGCCCTGATAATCAACCGGCGCCCGCATCGACGTCGTACTACCGGTGGTTACAGTAATCGCTCATCGTATCTAGGGTCGGATACGATGCTCACACTTGAAACCGTACTATGGCGTGTATACCCCGATACGGCGCCGTGGTAAATCCCTCAAACACTAACTCGAGACGCTGCACTTAGAGGTAACTCACTGTTTGTAGAGGACATCAGGGGTCTCCAATCTGCACTGATTGCAGTTGACATCAGGAGACTCCAATCTGAAATAAATCGAAAGTCATATTCAGATATTTTTAATTAAATGACATAAATTGTACTACAATTTTATTTGCTGATGATCAAGTGGTCATTAGCGAGAGTGAAAATGCTCTACAACAGACAGTCTTCAAATTAGATCGAATTGCATCAAGTTTTAATTTGAAAATATCGACCAATAAAACAAAAGCGATGGCATTTATTGGATCTCAACCAATAAGAGTGAAATTGGTTATAGAGAACAAAATAATAGAACAAATCAATACTTTTACATACTTAGGTTGTTCAATAACATATGGCAAAAAATGTGAAATCGAGGAAAATTAAATAAATTCAACTATTTCTGTGGAACAATACGTAGAACATTGGGGAAGAAAGTGAGAAAGGAAACATTAATCAAATATTACAAAGTAATGGCAATTCCGTCCCTTCTATACGGGTTCGAATCTTGGGTTCTAAAGAAAAATGAAGAAAGAAGAATTGAAGCAGGTGAAATGAAATTTCTTAGATATGTTGCGGGTTATACACTATTGGACAAAAAAAGAAATGAAGATATTAGAAAAGAATTAAAAATAGATAGTATAATTCAACTTATTAAAGAATATCAACATAATTGGAAAGAACATGCAAATAGAATGCCAACAACAAGTAACTTATAACGAGAGCAGCCATGAATTATAATCCATCAGGAAGGAGGTCATTAGGAAGGCCAATAAAACGTTGGCGAGATGAATTTTAATGGAGGCGGAACTGGCCGATTTTTTTTTTATTTTAGTAGTTTATTTTACGACGCTTTATCAACAGCTTAGGTTATTTAGAGTTTGAATGAGATGAAGGTGATAATGCCGGTGAAATGAGTCAGGGGTCCAGCACCGAAAGTTACCCAACATTTGCTCATATTGGGTTGAGGGTAAACCCCGGAAAAAACCTCAACCAGGTAACTTGCCCCGACCGGGAATCGAACGCGGGCCACTGGTTTCACGGCCAAACTCGCTAACCGTTACTCCACAGGTGTGGACAAACCTTGAAGAAGAAGAAGAAGAAGAAGATGATTCAGATCTTGGATAATGTTAGATCCTTTCCATAGATCCCCTAAACTTGGCTGAAATTTTTTTTTTCTCTTAACGTTAGAAAATATAATAATAATAATAATAATAATAATAATAATAATAATAATGATTTATTTTAGCTGGCAGAGTTAAGGCCGTAAGGCCTTCTCTTCCACTCAACCAGCAAAAAGTGTATATACATATGCATGAACTTACAAAGAATCCAACAATTTGATTTAGATGAGAGTTACATGTATACAAAAGTTATTTACAAATTAAACAACAAAATACTATGAACTATTAATTAAACACTGAAATAAACTGTGTAGCAGAATTAAACTAAAATACATAGAATGTTAATATATTTCAAATAATATTAGATAATAGAAAGAGATTATTACGAGACAATTAAAATACAGCACAATCAGGATGATGTCTGAAGAAAAAAGTAACAATGTAGTCAGTGATAGTTTAAATCAGTATGATTGGAGTGAAATGCTAATAAGGTTATCTTTTAAGCTGTTCTTAAATGTGTTTATTGTCTTGCAGCCCCTAATACTTTGTGACAAGGAATTCAAAATATTTTTCTTGCTTTTCTGTATGATTAAGTTTCTGTGCTTAAATTGACGAATTAATGTCTTCAGATCATGTGTCTGGACTATATTTATTTTAAATTTCTGAATGTATAAGAATTTCTTTACCTTATTTGAGGTAATGTTTTTGTAACAGCCTGTACTCATGTGTTAGAAGTCTGCAGGTGTTCAAGCAGCCACTTGGAGAAATATGAATAACATACTGCACAACAATGCAGGAAAACTGATCCCGGTATAACGTGTAAATTTAAAGACGAGATTAAATAAAATAATTAGAATTTACATTTCATATAATATCTTGCTTTTTTAAAATAAACAGATGAAGTAAATGTAAAATTTGTCCTCCACTGTGGAATAATGGTTAGCACACCCTATCATCCTTTCCAATCTGCAGGATTATTTCACTTCCACCCTGTATAAATAAATATCTTGAATTTTTTCCATGGATAAACATTTAATTTCTTTACATAAAAATAATGAAAAACAGAAAAATGCTAAAAGCAGGGGGTTTCTCCAGTATGAAGTACACTTACATGCAAAAATTATATAGGCTAAATTTATCTAAAAATGTAGAGGTTATGAAGGAAACTGGTTTTGAAAATTTTTAATACGTATGAGAAACGAGATATGAACTTACCGAATGTTCTAATCATATTTAAACGACCAAGTCAATTGATGGTTACGTTTCAAGTCGTAACTCGGAAAGAGTCTTAGATATATTTATATTTTTTTCCACTATACTAATGAGGAAAGTTAGTTAAAGATAATTTAATTTACTTATTTGGTAGTGACTTAATTTCTTTCGGCTTAATTCTTTTGAGATTATGAATTTGTGTATTAATAGTTATGGCAGCCAAAAGAAATTAAGTCACTACCAAATAAGTAACTTAAATTACCCCAATAAAAAAGTCCAGATATAGAAAATATAAACAAAAAACAGTTTTTTTTGCAACTTCTGAAGGTGCATATCTATTCCCTCTTAAGAGTACAAGAAAGTTATTCTACTCACCATTCACAGGTAACTCCATCTCTTAGCAGGGGGACCTCTTTCAGACCTTGGGTAGGCTTCCGAATTTGACGGTCACTCTAAAATGAACAGAAAATTGTGTATACTTAAATACTACGTTAATTGCTGCTTAGTGCAATAATTTCATAAACACATAGTGAATAATAATAATAATAATTTAGTATGACTTGAGGCTTTCCCGGCGTTTGATGTAGAACAACTCTTCTCGGGTTCTCAGCCAAGTGAGTTGAAGATTAGCTTCAGGGAATGAAGAAGCTGGCAGAGCTACCCGTTGAAAGCTTGGAAGCAAATCTCCAACTCACCTGGCTGAGAACCCGAGAAGAGTTATTCGACAATAAATTATTCTAGCGGACTTAAGTCCATGAGGCCTTCTCTTCCACTCAGCCAGAAACAAAAGTTTACACAATATTCTAGAAGTTACGGCCTACATTTAAAGAGCTATAATATAAAGCCATGAAAGTAAATTTTCTGCACGATTTATAAAGTCTTTAAGTATGGATACTTCAAGTTTTTTTCTTTATCTTCACTTTATCTAAATTATGTATTTAATTTGTAACCAAGTTCTTTTTATCATCTCTTTACTACTGTTTAATGTATTTAACTTTTAACTAGTAATTCAATTTTACTATCTCTTTACTACTGTGCATCACATCTACAGATGTGGACAAATTATTAACAAAATTGACAATTTTTATGATAATTCTGTTTACAAAATTTGACTTTTCAATTTAGACTACAGTTGACAATTTTGCATATTTCTGTCATTACAGTAGATAGAAATATGCAAAAATGTCAACTGTAGTTTAATTGAAGAGTCAAATTTTGTAAAAATATATAATAAAAATCTTCATATTTTGCTAATAATTTGTAAATATGCAAAAAATGTCAACTGCAGTCTAAATTGAAGAGTCAAATTTTATAAAAATATAAAATAAAAATCTTCAGTTTTGCTAATAATTTGGAAATATCCTAAATGTAAACAGTAGTCCAAATTGAAGAGTCAAATTTTGTAAAAATATATAATAAAAATCTTCAGTTTTGCTAATAATTTGTAAATATGCAAAAACGTCAAATGTAGTCCAAATTGAAGAGTCAAATTTTGTAAAAAATATACAATACAAATCTTCAATTTTGCTAATAATTTCGAAATAAGCAAAAATGTTAACTGTAGTCTAAACTGAAGAATCATATTTTGTAAAAATATGTAATAAAAATCTTCCATTTTGCTGATAATTTGTCCACGTCTGTATATGCATAACTTGTAACAAACTACAAACTTAATGTTTTATATCTAGAGATGAAACATTTGTGGATCACACTTAAAATTTGTGTTAGATTTTGAAAACATTCCACATTTTACAATAAAATACATAACTTCTAAAGTGGCATGAATGACAAACAATTAGAAGCATAGAGTGACACAGTGGATGGCATCCGACGCCTTTCAGAATGTGGCGATGGGTACGTGATACTGGAGAAGTTACTTTTAAGGGGAGTTGGTCATTATCGCATGCAAAATAATGGTAAAAATAGCCTCTCTTCAAGCAGTCATAAATATAATACTATTTATCACAGCTCTTTCATTTTTTTAGTGATATATGTATACACATTAAGCTTTGAAATGAAAAAGAATGGTTACTCTAGAGTAAATCTTTATCCTTAAATTAATTTTTTTAATTAAGCACAATTTTTTTTATAAATCCACTACATGTCTGTGATTAGGTACATTCTATTCACTTATTATAGCACATATTGAATTGAAAATTTGACCACTTACTGCTAATAGATACTAAAACATACCCTACTAAAATTATTCATGTATCTATAATATTATGGGCATAGGGCTTATAGCAATCATCACCGTCAATAAATTAAAAAGGAATTGAAGATTAGTATAAGCCGTATGCCCATAATATTATAGATATTTTAATAATTTTAGTAGGGTATGTTTTAGTATCTATTAGCAGTAAGTGTCCAAAATTTAAATTCAATGTGAGCTATGATAAGTGAATAAAGTGTACCTAATCACAGGTATGTAGTGAATTTATATAAAAAATATGATTAAATTCAAAAATTAATTTAAGGGTAAGATTTACACTAGATTAACCATTCTTCTTTCATTTTAAAGCTTAATGTGTATACATATATCACTAAAAAAATGAAAGACCTGTGATAAAAAGTATTACAATTCTGACCGCTTGAAGATAGGCTATTTTTACCATTACTTTGCATGCGATAACGTCCAATTCCACTTAAGAATCAAGTAAGGCAATTCTGAATAAACTGTTTGTTCTTAGTTAAAGTATTGGCACTAATTTTCGAAAGACCCATTTGAGAAAATGACTGAACAGATGACTCCAGTCTTTAACTAAGCACTGAGTTTAACGGATTACATTAAGAGTCTCTATTCTGAAATTAAGTCACATTCAGGCAACGGCTAGTGTCATGTCCATTCTTTACTATAGATTTTTATATAAAATTAATGTAATGACTCTACTTACTGTTAACAGCTCAGATGTGGCGATTCCATCCTCTTGTTCTATCTTCAGGGACAGCTGGTACCCTTCTCAGTTTAGTAGGGAAATTTTTCACCAATTTAATAAAAGTTATAAAAACTTAATCCTGTATTGCGTTTAATTTACCGTTTAGTGCAGTATTTATTTTCCATTAGCAGAATCGTGAATTACTATGGCAACGATTTCCAAAGCCACTTAATCTCCTCGTGTCCAACGCAATAGAAAATGAGATTTATTTAGTTCTCTAGATATGCCGGTACCAAAAACAAATTACATTGCTTTATAAGATAAAAATGATATATTCTGAATATCCAAAATCATCCAATGATGGAAAACGAGGTATTTCAAAATTAATAAATAACGATGCGTTAATGTAAAGTTGAGCATTTCTCCGGTCTAGTGAGTCATTGTGTGCAGATGTCCTCCAGAAAGACTAACATTGTTACCGAATTCAGAAATTTAACTTTTTTTACAGTATCAATTTTATTTTCAACTCGTGAGTCTGCAAGTTCCTTAAGTGGTCAACGTCATCTTTTCTTATTGTCAGAAATAATGCGTCAGAACCTACATTCTATGCGTGTTTTAAGTAGGCTGTACTATAAATGGAAGCGTTATCATTTAATATTAACTTTTAAAGGTCTTACTTTATCACAGCACAATAAAGTACTTTTAACAACAGAAAAAAAATTATAGCATTCCAATTCTTAGTGTGATACCAAACTAAAACCTGGATTTCTAATTTTCTGCGTGAGAAATCGTGTTTTATGTAACCTGTAATACAAAATTCTAAATCCTATCTTTTCATTATGTTGGTCGAGGTATAAATATTTTAGTAATATGAAATTTAAATGTGTTCCGAGATCATTAGTGACGTTTTGTAACTACTTTTCGAGCACAGTATGGCTTTAAATTCGTAGATTGTAAGCTGTAATAATTTCAGAATCGCTACGGACTCAAGAGTGGGTCAATTTTAACTTCGCTATATCTTAATTCCTGGCATAAATATATCTACAAAAATCCGACAAATATTCAACTTCCTGCAATAATAGTTAATTGTTTTTTTGGTCAATGTTACTTATGTCCCGCCCACTATAGAGACATAGGCCAATTTTACACATATTTAGTATAACTTGTTGCTTCTTTGACAGGTTAGGTTTGCTTAGTTTAGGTTTTTGTTATAGCCTACCTTGATATACGATTACAGCGCAACATTGGCAGTGATAAAAGTGAAATATTCGTTCAGTGGGCGTTGGATACTCTACATTCACCGTTTTCTAAACAAGTGATCTATAGTGAAAAACTCCTACATTCAGAACGAGTTCCAACTCCCTGCTAGTTAATACAGAATGTTTCTCAGACAAACCTGTACTAAAAAAAAATTAATGACCAGATATAGTGGCTCTTTAAACGTGAAGCTGTGGTAGAAAATGTAGGGCCTGTCAAGTAAGTCAATTAGTTCTAAAAATCGCTGTATAAAGTCAAACTGTGAAAGATTACGTGAGAATTTTATGCAGGAATTTTTCTTATGGGTTTACAATATTCATTTGAATAATGTCCCTTCTCTGCATTTGTGACGGAAAGAAAATTCAGTTTTATATAAACATATATAGCCAAATTATATCTTCATTATATTTATGTAATTTAATTCGACCTAAATATGTAAGTTACAATAACAGGATATGGTTAGTTTTGTTTTATAAGCAATCTATCTATAGACAAAACTATGACGTAGAAGACCATGATATTAAGGACTATGCTTGTTTTTTTTTAAAGATTGGACACGACAGTTAAGCGGCCGAGCTTGGAACTACAGTGCCATGTTGCCAATATGGACTACCATCCTGCCAGCTGATTGAAGCTAGCAATTGTCGTTAAGATGGCCGACGCGATGACAATTGACGCGAAGGTAAGAAAACAATACAAAAATCAACAGAGAATCAAAGACGAAACGCACCAATGCTAACAATGTGTGAACAATAAATGTCACCAAGAGAGCTATTAAGCACTGGCCATGTGGGAACGGTAAGTTTGGCAACTCAACCGTTGTTACCATAGCAACAGACCTACCACGCTATGTGACATTCAGTTGTTTTTTCCGATCGCAACGCTCCTGTCATGTCCCATCTTAAAAAAAAAAAAAACAAGTATAGTTTAATTCCGAATTTCTTCAACACGGAAATCTGTACTAAAACAGCTTAGTAACTAGATATAGCAACACTAAACGTGAAATTGTGGTTGAAAATTTAGAGTACGGTATCAAATCAGTTCTGCTGCTAACAGATATATAAATTCAGCCTGCTGAAAGATTACAGGCAACAATTTTATGTAGAAATTAAGAATTGTATCTATGTATTTTCAATATTAATTCGAACAACGTATCCATTTACTGAATTTTGTAATAGCAAACAGCTTAAGGTTATCTTTTTTTTTTACTTGGCTATTTAACGACGCTGTATCAACTACGATGTTATTTAGCGTCGATGGGATGTTAATAGCGAGATATTTGGCAAGATAGAGGCCGAGGATTCGCCATAGATTACCTGACACATTTTATCTTAAAATATTTGCACATTCATTATATTTTCATAATTTAATTGCCAAATTCTACATATTGAAATTATTTTGTCAGTTTTACTTAAAAATAAATTTGCTATCTACGCTCGAAATCGTAATATTACAGTACGTAAGAATGCCACGAAAGAACACCGGAAATTCCTAGATTTATGAACACGAAACGTCAGATAGGCCTACAGAAAATTTGAAGACAATGCTACAACGAAATTTCGGTAATTTGCTAGGAGACGTCGTTGAATATAGACCAATTTTACACTAAACTTAACCTATACTAAAACACTAACCTAACCTGTCACAGATTAAGGAAAAGGTTAGGTTAGTTTAGGGTTTTAGTATATCTTGCAAAAACAAATTTTAGGTTTAGTGTAAAAGTGGTCTATATGCAACGACGTCTCCTAGCAAATTACCGAAATTTCTTTCACAATCAACTTAATATAACGATCAATTTTTAACAAAAGAAACTATTACATTAAGACTCACGAACAGAATATTTATATACCCTTCGAAAAAAAAAATAAGATTTATAGTATAAAATCAAAATTAAATGCCTTCAAGAAGGTATTAAAAAAATGTTATTTAATTATTACAATATAAAGTGAATAATTACCTATTAAGCCCGTTTCAAAATGGTCATTAAAGAGGTTAACTTAGTAAGGGAAGAGTTTTCTATGGATATCTATGCAGGGATATTTACAGGGGAATACGACCTTAGGTAACGCGTATCAAATTGTTAACATAGAAAGTTGGTCAACTGTCCGAAGACAAGCTAGAACCTCACAAGTGTCATCAATAAGGCATCACTCATGAGACAACTAAGCCAGGAGATAAAGGGTTAGGGCGGTCAGTTCCTTTTCCTCCCTCCATTGCACACATGGCCGACTAAATTGTAGGAAACCTTTAAAATATTATTATAAACAAATGAAGTAAATGTGGTTCATGTTAAGCTATTCGAACGAAGAATGAATTTTCTAAATTTCGAGTAAGAATCATTTTAGTAACATATTAAAAGGCCAAAATCTTTAGTGTTGAATATGCTCCACGTAAAATTTCATCCAGACTTCGAAATATTTCCCTTTTTAAATCAGAATCTACAGCTGATGTTGCAAAAATTCTTAGGCAACTTAATGCATCAATATTTATGTAGTCTACTGTACTTCCACAAATTATGTTTGCATTCTCTCAAATGAATTGTACGGCATATGTTAGTAATGCTACGAAGCAACTGCCGGCCATGCAAGAAGAAACAGAAGACGCGCATGCGCAAAAAAGTTAGCATGTTAGTATCTACAGTATGTAACACCGTAAATTCACTCGAGAGTTGCCGAGTAGACAGAAAAAGGTTCCAATCCTTTGGAATAGTCGAAAAATTTCAGATTTGAAGCATGTTCATTCAGATTCCAAGTATTTTTCGGAATAATTAGTGCGTTGAATTTCGTTCTAGTAAATAGAAACATCAAATCCAGACGTTTGAGATGGGCAGGGCATGTAGCACATATGGGCGAATCCAGAAATGCATATAGAGTGTTATTTGGAAGGCCGGAGGGAAAAGACCTTTGGGAAGCTCGAGGTGTAAATGGGAGGATAATATTAAAATGGATTTGAGGGAGGTGGGATATGATGATAGAGATTGGATTAATCTTGCACAGGATAGGGACCGATGGCGGGCTTATGTGAGGGCGACAATGAACCTCCGGGTTCCTTAAAAGCCATTTGTAAGTAAAAAGGAACAAAACAGACTAACATTCACTAATGCGGGATATTTCCCATTAACTTAGTTTAATGCAATAGTATATTTTATACTTTTGTTTCTATATTAAGTCCAGGATAATTCTTCCAAACCCTAGAATGTAGTATCTGACTGGATTTGTAACTTCTAGTGTGTTTGAAAATTGTTACTTTAAATTGAGATGCGGAAGAGAATAACTGAAACCTTATGGTTAAAATTTGGGGGAAGAAAATGCATTTTCATCAAATTTTAATTAGGCCTACTGACGTCACAGCCTATTCAATATCTACTAAGTAGGCGATGAAATAGATAAGTGCAAATAAAATAAAATTTCAATATGAATTTAGTTTTACAGGCGAACTGTTTACGGTATTAGCACAGTCCACTATATACAGTCACGAAGCTTGAGTTTTGAGGGTGCTAGAAACAATAGACTGTGACGGTTCTATTTTGCATTGCCTGTAATGAGGCGATATTAGCGATCCTAGTGGTGAGCAACTATCTACGTATTGAGCTTCTCGACTGTATATACTATAGTCCCGACGCTGTTATTTCCGGCGTGACTCCGCCCCTTTGCTTACGTCTTAGAAAGTAAAGGCTTTATAAAGTCTACTAGTAGTAGTAGGTAGGTAGTATCGTTCGCCATTTTTGTTCTCACATTGCCGAGCTACCATACGAGGAATCTATTTGCCACACCGTTAAACATTATCATGTCGTAGCTCCTATGATAATAAATCAAACACAATGTAATTCAGCAAATAATTGAGCGGCAAATAACGTCTTCGTGTGCTTTCTGCGAACACCAAAAAAAGAGCTAAAATGGCGGGCGATTATATTAAGTATTTATCGAGCCTTAAGAAATGAATCAGCGAATCACAAGACGTACACGTTTAAATGTAGCCGACCTGCAACGCGATTGGCTGCCGGAAATTAGAGCGACGGGACTATAGACTGTGGTATTATGCATATTCGGTAATTTTAAAGATTCGAAAGAAGAGCCTTGACGTCATTCATGTCACGAACATATTTGTAACCAATACAGCAGTCATATTGAATTAATTTTCGTGATACATTTCATGAAATTTTCTTCAGAAAATGAGGTCTCACATTAATCTAGTATGACCACAGTATAGGATACCAAAACGTTCGCAACATAAACCATCACCGCTCTCCATTTTACACAAACCAAATTTAAAAAGTTACAATAAGTTAAGAATTAGGCTACTCACCCATAACAATATTCAAAATCAGTCTGCATTAATATTTAAATCAACCTCAGAACATGACTTCCAATTACACTAAACCACGCACCTAAGCACAGATCAATGCATTACTCTTTTGAATAAAAAAACAATCAATTTTTTTTTCGTAGTAGCGGTCCTCTTTCCCAAACAAATACATCAGTGGAGATAGTTACGTTTCTCAGATCGCTTGCAAATCTTTACCTTGCACTTCGCTTCACAAAACACAAACTTTCACAAACTACGATGCAATAAATTCAAAACACCTTTAAAAAATAAGACGCACTAAAATTATGAGCTAAACTTAACCAAATAATCGGGCCATTACACGCCATGTTCAACTGCTAACCAACTGCAAATGTCAAAACGACTATGATATACCGCTCGATTCCACTTATCGATTATCGATCTTAACGTAAAAGCTTACGATGGAAATTATAGGGTCATTAGTGACGCATTTTTAAATTTATCTCATATTCTTATATTTAATAAAGAACTAACCTATTTTGTTTCATGCTGCAATATTTCTGAATATACCGATCCTAACAGACTTTAGCAAAATCTCAGATAATTTGTACACAACCACAGCTTCAGAATTATTTCTATAATTTAGAACAATTTAAAAACTTTATGTAAAACAAATGGTTCAGTAAATATTTGTGCATAAACCCTTTCAGATTTGACTACGTGATAATTTATATGATCAGTTTCAAAGCGCTATTTTTGTTACCTTATAGAGATATTCATCTGCGATAGCTTGACAATTATAATTCAAATCACGTTTCATAAACTGATTTAAGCAGACATTTGGATGTAATTCCATTACACGATAATTAAGCAGTAACATCCTAAACTAAGTTAGCTCTTAATATTTCCTGCTTGTAATACGAAAAAGATTTGACAAGTTCCAGTCAACTTCAGTTCATGTTTCGCTTCATCTCGATATTGGATTATACACTACGGAGTCATTAGTAAAAAATAGGGTATCGGTATTGCGTATGGAGTAGTTTTGGAGTTGTGTGGGCACACTAATGTAATCTGAACATGAAATACGTACGTAAAATGGACAATCGCATTAAAACTATAGAACAAAACACGGACTTATCTGTAGCTTTGTATCTAATGGAATATTGCTTCTCATTTTTCTAACTGACAAAATATTTTAAACCGTAAAGGCCCATTCATAATGAAAATTAAACATAACCGTAACATAAACATAGAAATTTGCGGCCAGGTTATCAAATGGGATCATTCACATTAACATTGATACTAACATTTCCGTTAGACATTAACATGAAAGTTTGCGAACTCCAAACTTTCATGCTTATGCTTACGTGATTTGCAAACAATACAATCGTCGTGGAGCGCTGAAGTAGGTCTATGGCGAGTCCTCGGCATCAACCCCTTTGATTTGATTACCCCCTTTGATTTGATTACCTGGTTGGGTTTTTCCGAGGTTTTCCCCAACCAAAAGGCAAATGCCGGGTAATATTTTGGCGAATCCTCGGACCTCACTTCATCTCACTACATCTCGTCAAAATATTGTAAAAAATTGCACAAAATTGTAGAAAATTACTAAATTGTAAAACTGTAAAAATTTGTAAAAATTGTAATTGTAATATTGTAAAATTTTGACTTGTTCCACATCTTAAAGCTTCATTGCTCATGTAAGATCTATGGAATAAAATAAATAAATGAATGAATGGCGTCGTTATGTTTCCATGGTTATCAAGTATCTTTTTTGGCTATGTTTATATCTCCATCATGAATGATGTGATTTTACATTAAGTTAACGCTTACGTTATGTTTAATTTTCATTGTGAATGAGCCTTAAATCTATAGTTTATATTTTGTATCCGAGTACGCTAATTTTTATATTCGAACAATTCCATTGCACAACATTGCATTTATAGTAAATACGTATAGCTAGAGTTTGATGTAGTCAAATGCGCAATGTCAGGCATTATAAATTACTTTTTACAATGTTTAATATTTGCAATACAGTACTAAAAAGACATGACAAGTTCCGTTTAACTCCGGCTCAATCAGGTTTCATTTCACTTCGATACTGCATTCTACATTACGGAGTCGCTAGTCAAGATCAAGAGGGTCAGCTATTGCGTAGAGTTTACGTAATTGGACGAAATGTTGCTCAAGGGCCCACTAATGAAATCGGAACACAAAATAGTCTAAGTACACGAAAGGGACAGACACTAATCACACTGAAACTATTTAACAAAATCATAGTTTTTTTTATCCGTAGCTTTTATGTAATGAAATATTGCTTCTCATTTTTCTAACTAAACAAATATTTGAAACTGGAAGTTATCGTGAATATTTTGTATTTGAATAAGCTAATTTTGATATTCCAATGTAATTCCATGGCAAAACATTAAATTTATAATAAATGTGTATAGCTCAAAATTTGTTTAATTGTAGACAAATATATAATGTCGGCCATTATAATCTACGTTATATTTTAATATCTGCTCCTTGTTTGCAATTCGAAAAATATTTGGGAAGTAAAAGTTCAAATTTCGATCAATCATATTTCATTTTTACAGTACTTCTACGTATACTGAATTCTGCACTGTGGAGTCAAAGTCCAGTCAAGTATGTCAACTTCTAGAGTGGAGTAAAGTTTTAACGTTTAGGAGAAATGCTCTGAAAAGATCCATTATGTAATCAGGGCACAAAGCACGTACACGAAACTGACACACAAGCATGGAATTTTGTATCTTTAACATTATAATATCTAATGAAAACTTACTGGTTTGCATTCTTCTAACGAAACAGAAATTTGAAACTAAACGTTCCTCTTGCGTATATTTCAGTAAGCTAATTTTAAAATGTCTAAAAAGAGCTACAAAAGTTAATATAAATTTCGAACGAAATCTCTTACGAACGACAGGTGGGAGGGCGTCCTCTTCTCTCGATGACGAAACTGGCAGCAATGGCCAGCTGCGTAAACACAAGTGCTGGAAACCCTAAGCTGTTCGAATCTGAAGTTTTACCCCCTCTATGTATCGACATTGCACGATGCAGTAATCATAAATATAATAATTTACAGTTAATAATTATAATATATATTGTTATGAGTATAATTTTATTACTCAATTATATATTTAATATCTTACTGGTGTAAATTGTTTCATAACTGTTATTCAACTCGAGTAAATCTTGGTACAATTCTACGAATCCTCGAACTCAAAGTCGAGAATCGAGTTTTACCTTTCAATAACTGAATACAAATCACCCGATTAAGAAATACAAAATAATATTAATTTATATATTAAATAAAATAGTAATAGAAAACATATATACGTTCAAAAGTTCTCCTCTTTTATAGTATTATACATTCTCTTCCGCCATTTGTGTGGCTGGACATTTAAATATGTCGTGTACACTAATATGCTATCAATTTTGAATCATCTCTCTCTATTCATTTTTTTCTCTTCATATTTCGTCAAATTTTTTTTTTTCCTTTCTCGTTTACTTCCTGTTCTTCTTTTCTCTTACTTCTCTTATATTCTTTAATTTTTTCATCAATAGTTGTGACATATTTAATATAAAAATATTATAAATAGGCGTACATTAATTATTATCATTTTATTATCACACATTATATACCGTATGTTTTTCTGGACATAGGGCATAGAAATTCATCACTGCCTTAAGAAACCTATTAATAAAAACAATAAAGAAATAACCACAGTCTAGTATATACAGTCAAGAAGCTCAATACGTAGTAAATATCCAAACATTAGATAGTTGCTCACCACTAGGATCGCTAATATCGCCTCATTACAGGCAATGCAAAATAGTACCGTCACAGTCTATAGTTTCTAGCACCCTCAAAACTCAAGCTTCGTGAATGTATATAGTAGACTGTGAAATAACTTAATCACAGTGAGTCATGTTCATAAATTAGCAGCCTTTGACAATTTGTAAATCAAAAGAACATCAGACTTTGATTTAGAAAGCGTAAATGATGTTCTCTTGTATTACAAATTAACAAAGCCTGCTACTTTTCTGAACATGGGACAATGATTGTCAGATCTTTGTTGTTTTTATACATAGGGATTTAACATTGTCATAAAACAGTCTTATACCCCAGAAAAGCATATGTAAGCAGCCTACATTAAAAATATTTATAATTATTTACAACACTGTATATAAATAACAACCTACTTACAAGAATAAAAATAAATAAGAGAATACGCAAGAATGTTATGCGCCTACACGTGTACGCAGGAAGATTATATGCGTACACGTGCACGCAGGAATGTTATACGCGCACACGTGTACGCATGAAGGTTAAGCTCGTACACGTGTACGCAGGAAGATTAAGCGCGTACACGTGTACGCCGCTAGGTTATGCGTACACGTGTACGCAGGAAGGTTATACTCTTACACGTATACGCAGGAAAATTATGCGCGTACACTTGTACGCAGGGAAATTATATGCGTACATGTGTACGCAATAAGATTATGCGCGTACGCGGGTACGCACGATGGTTAAGATCGTACACGGGTACGCACGATGGTTAAGATCGTACACGGGTACGCACGTAGTTTAAGATCGTATACGGGTACGCACGTAGTTTTAAGAGCGTACACGGATACGGACGTAGTTTAAGATCGTACACGGGTACGCACGTAGTTTAAGATCGTACACGGGTACGCACGTAGTTTTAAGAGCGTACACGGATACGGACGTAGTTTAAGATCGTATACAGGTACGCACGTAGTTTTAAGAGCGTACACGGATACGGACGTAGTTTAAGACCGTACACGGATACGCACGTAGTTTAAGATCGTACACGGGTACGCACGTAGTTTAAGATCGTACACGATTACGCACGTAGTTTTAAGAGCGTACACGGATACGGACGTAGTTTAAGATCGTATACAGGTACGCACGTAGTTTTAAGAGCGTACACGGATACGGACGTAGTTTAAGATCGTACACGGGTACGCACGTAGTTTAAGATCGTACACGGGTACGCACGTAGTTTAAGATCGTACACGGGTACGCACGTAGTTTTAAGAGCGTACACGGATACGGACGTAGTTTAAGATCGTATACAGGTACGCACGTAGTTTTAAGAGCGTACACGAATACGGATGTAGTTTAAGATCGTACACGGGTACGCACGTAGTTTAAGAGCGTACACGGGTACGCACGTAGTTTTAAGAGCGTACACGGATACGGACGTAGTTTAAGATCGTACACGGGCACGCACGTAGTTTAAGATCGTACACGGGTACGCACGTAGTTTAAGATCGTACACGGATACGGACGTAGTTTAAGATCGTACAGGGTACGCACGTAGTTTTAAGAGCGTACACGGATACGGACGTAGTTTAAGATCGTACACGGGTACGCACGTAGTTTAAGATCGTACACGGGTACGCACGTAGTTTAAGATCGTACACGGGTACGCGCGAAGGTTAAGAGCGTAGTCGGTGTCGCACGAATGAAAAGAGCGTACAAGAGTATGCACAAAAATTTGAGAGCGTACACGGGTACGCACCAAGGTTAAGAGCGTGCATGGGTACGCACCAAGGTTAAGAGCGTACATGGGTACGCACGTAGTTTAAGAACGTACACGTGTACGTACGAAGGTTAAACGCGTACACTTGGTCAAAATGGAACTGGCCGGACTCTTGAGCAGTGAAAATGTTTTATGTCCGATCGGGTGAGCGCGCAGTTCACAACCGTAAACCTCCGTGCGCCGCTTTAGTTAACTCCATAATACAAGGCGCTGATTTGGGCTACCTTCACAACACCCTGAGAATCTCCGTAGTGAATTTTTTGTTTTGTCCTTTCTTTTATTTTTACAACTCCTTTTAGTGTAATATAATCAAATAACTTTGCTTGTGTTAATTCATGTTACTTACAGATAGTTATAAAAATGGTGAAAATTTGTGGTTACACTTCCAGGAAATCAGGCTTTCCTCGTATTTTATCTCAGAATTAAGGTTTTTCTTCTTGTTTACAATTATTACGTTTAAGCCCTGACAACCACGGGTTTAGATTAGTATAATAATCATATTCCCTGTAGCACAACTTGCAAATTGATTATTGTCAATTATTTAACCGTCATCATATTATTTGCTGAATGTCCCGTGGGCAATAGAGTTTAAAGCAGCAGGGATTAACACAGCATTTCATTATCTCCACATCATGCTATGGTTTTTCTTTTTGTTTACAATTACTACGTTTAGGCCCTGATGATCACGTATTTAGATTAGTATAATAATCATATTGCCAATTATTTAACCGTCAACATATTTACTGAATGTCCCGTAGGCACTAGAGTGCAAAGCAGCAGGGATTAATAAAATAATTAACACAGCATTTTAATATGAAAGCCCCTAATTGTCGTCTTTAGTATTACTTCCATCTAGCGTCAAAAGTTACTATTAATACGAAAAAAATAAAAAAGTGAAAGGTATTCTAAGGATAAAAAATGACGAAAACCTGTTATATTTTCACTGATGCATTTACCGGTAAAATGGAACAGAATAAACGTTTAGTAACTCCACGAAAATTTGAACTAGCAACCTCAGGAACGCTTAGCTATCGCTCTACAAACTATGCTAGGTACGTTAACAGGAAGCCACAATTTAAGTCACACAGAATTTGTGTGCACTGAAAGTTGGGTTCTGGCGTCTTGTCAGCCCATTAGAGTTGTGTGGATATAAAGGAAAAATTGTGACTGTGTCGTGTATAGTTCCTGGGGTAGCTCAGTCGGAAGAGCATTCATGCGCTAAGTGAAGGGTCCCGGGATCTATACCCAGCCCCGGAACAATTTTTCCTTGAAATTATTCAATATTTTTATCTCTTGGAATCACAACGAAAAATTCTTTTCTGAGTCTTCTTGTTCAGATACAGAATTAAAATTTGGAGCTAATCTTGATGGGAGTTCATCTGTATGTAGGCAACAATTTCGCAAGACTTTCCACAAGTACCCTACATACAGGGGCTTTTGTTTACTGCACCTGCTCAGTATGTTAGCTAAACTTATACAATAAGGGAGCTTCAAATTTTATTTTCATATCTGTACTTCGGCGTGAATAATTTATCCATCTCGAGCTGTTCTAAGTAGATGAATATCATCCGCAGTGGTAAATCTCAAAGAAGAAGCCATGGCCTATGGTAAACTTCATTCTCGTCATGCTATCTGGCTAGAGATAGCGAATTCCACTATTAAAACAATGTGAGGTGAATGGCTCTCTCTTCTATGACATCAACATTAGATGTTTAGTAAGCATCAAGGTGCGAAAACTCTCTAATATGAGAATGGCATATCAACACAAAGTTTTTCGCGCAATATTTATTTTTATCACTCATGGTTGGCATCATTTTCAGTACTTACCTAGAGTTTATTGGCATCTTCTTCAAACGATAATTCCCCTTCTTCATTGTTGTCACCAAATCAGCACGAAATTAAAGATGTTTTATAGTTGGAGCTTGAAATCTTGTCATCTTGAAACCTTCCGATTGTGTTTGTCTTCACAGTAACCATATTCTGCACTTGACTTTTCTTCCATTTAAAGATATTACGTACATTTCTTATTTTATGTAATACATATAAATATGTAGGCCTATTCTATGCCGTATGCTACATTTTACGTCCAATTATATAATTGACATCTAATTTTACCAGGTTTTCATTTCAAAACTTTCTGGTCTAAATAACTATTTTTACTAATACATTTTAATTTAAACAAAAAATACGTCAGTCAATTTAGATATTTACGGGAAAGTTTAAAACCAGTTTTAATTGCATTTTAGGTTTCACCCCCTCCCCACATGCTTACCATTTACAGTTTCAAATGGCACTCCTACATTACTATAGGTATTTAAATTTGAAAGAGTACCGGCATTTAATTGCTCATATGAACAGCTGTTACATCTATCTACATGTAGTGATGGCCCTCACATTTCTTTTATTTACATTTTAGCACTTCATTTTTTATTTCTATTCCATTCACATCCTCTTCCCTTATAGTTTCTCATCTTTAACCCCAACTATCATCTCAGATTCTATACTCATACCCCTTAACCTCTACACTCTAATCTTTGTTCTAATACTATTTTATACTTTCTACTTTATTACAATAATTTGTCTACTAGTTTCTAATAATAATAATGATAATAATAATAATAATAATAATAATAATAATAATAATATTAAACTGCCCCCATTGAGGGTAGTAGCCCTTACGGACTCAGTATATCCTCAAAAAAATTATTATACATATGTAAACATAGATATTAAATTTTAAAGAAGGGAAACAAAGAAAAGAGTGTGAAAAATTACAATTGCTATTAATGTGGCACCATGTGATTAATTAGGATTTGGCAGGATTTTTTTAACATAATTATTACAATGTCATCCCTCAGAAACGTTGGCAGAGCAAACTGCCGTCGAAATTCTTCGAAAAAAGCTGGTTTAGTCCCTCGAGCACCTATTAGCAAGCCGAATACCTCAACGTGAATTAAGGCATATTTCAGCTTGAAATAGTTGACTGTAGGCTCATAGAATGACTTCTTCTCAAGGTGGACCTCGGCTGACTGAAGACATTCTACTTCAAAACATATCGTGGGGTCCACAATGATGCCCTGTTTAGTGTCAGCATTGTACGCTAAAATATCTACTCGTCTTGTTGACTCATTTTCAGCTAGACAGGAGATTTCTTCTTCTACTATCCAGCCCTTATTTCTTAATGCAGCAGCAATTTTGGATCTTACAAGATGATGTCTAGAGTTCCTCAAGAGCAACCCCTGTTCACAGAATCCCAAGACGTGTGCTAAAGTTTCAATCTCCAGGCAGCCATGTCTGCACTGGGTACCGTCGAGAGATCTGCCGGGAACGGAACGAACAGCTGCTATTCAGTACTGTATTGTCACTATTTCTCTTAGCAACCAGTTTTATTACATTCTCCATTCTAAGTTCTTGTCTGTTTTTATTGATTTCCTTATTTACCCATTCATATTTTTATACTTCATCACTAGAGCCCGGATGTTTGGCAAAATGCCTTTTTTTTACTAGGTGGAAGTAAATAATTATTTTCATATATATAAATGTGATTTGGAGTAATCAAAGTGATGAGGTCTATTTTTATTTTGCTCTTTTAAGGGGTTTCTTAATAATTCTTAATAATAAATGCCTTTTTTGTTCATTTTAAAGCAATATTTCTTGTTCATTTGCAATTTTATAATTAATTGTAATGTAACATGTATGAAATTTAAATATATGAAACAATGACTAACTTTACTAACAATAGTAAATAAAAGTAATTTATTTCGGTGCTTAATCTGCTAATAATCGCGCTTTAATACTATTAGTGTAATATGAATAATGATTGACAATTCACAGTTACAAATATACGAGGGGGATCCAGGAAGTAACGACCGTTTTGTTGTAATAATTAAAAAAAATATATTTATTTGAAAAACAAAGTCTGTTACATAACTGAAGCTTCTTTACTTCTCTACATAATCACCACCTACATTTAAACATTTGTCGTATCTGTTCACTAGCTTTAGAATTCCCGTGTTATACTCCTCTGCCGCCAGTTCATTAAGCCAGGTGTTCACTGCCTTCTTCAACTCTTCATCACTTCCAAAACGCGTACCACCCAGAAAGTCTTCCAGCAATTCGTCGAGTGATGTGCGCCTGTCTTGCAAGATTCTGTCGTTCACTTTAGTCTTCAGGTCTTCTGTGATGAGTGATGGGCATCCGGGTCGAGTTTCATCTTGGACATTTGTTCGCCCATTGTTGAACATTTCGCACCATTTTCTCACATTTCTTTCATTCATTACAGTATCACCATACACTTCTTTCAATTACCGGTAAATTTCTGCAGGTTTCAAATGTCGGGCATTCAAAAATCGAATCACACTCCTCACCTCACAGTCGGCGGGATTATCAATCACGTCGTTCATTTTGAAGTAACACAAAATGCACAATGGCGACTTGTTGCAACCAGTACTCACAACATTATGAGAACACATGTTAAGGAAACCAGTTGACCTTCAAACAAGGAAGAGGAGTCAGCTGCGCGGCGGGTATGCCCGAACGGTCGTTATTTCCTGGATCCCCCTCGTATAATGTCATGTCTTCACGATACCAACAATCAACTATATAATTAAATATTAAGCCCGTTCTCATAGAAGTTGTCACGTAGAATTTTCATTGTTTGCTTTTATATTTTTAAATTATACTATTACAATTTTGTGCTACACGTGTTTATTACTGTAGGAGAAAGAAATTTGAGTGAGGAACAGTCAGTTATTGTCGGGTGACAGAAGGTATAAGAACGGTTGGCTAGAAAGCCTAAATTCAGTAAACCATTGAAAATTAAACTTCATGCTTACGTTAGTGAATTTGGTGCCCATATGTTTTCAAATGATGAAACAGTTTTGTTATGTAAGGTTTGTGAAAAGACAGTTAATCACGAAAAAAAGTATTTTATAAGTCAACATGTGTCAACTACGAAGTAAAAATGTGAGTTGTTGATTACTTACTTACTTACAAATGGCTTTTAAGGAACCCGAAGGTTCATTGCCGCCCTCACATAAGCCCGCCAGCGGTCCCTATCCTGTGCAAGATTAATCCAGTCTCTATCATCTCCCTCAAATCCATTTTAATATTATCCTCCCATCTACGTCTCGGCCTCCCTAAAGGTATTTTTCCCTCCGGTCTCCCAACTAACACTCTATATGCATTTCTGGATTCGCCCATACGTGCTACATGCCCTGCCCATCTCAAACGTCTGGATTTAATGTTCCTAATTATGTCAGGTGAAGAATACAATGCGTGCAGTTCTGTGTTGTGTAACTTTCTCCATTCTCCTGTAACTTCATCCCGCTTAGCCCCAAATATTTTCCTAAGCACCTTATTCTCAAACACCCTGAACCTATGTTCCTCTCTCAGAGTGAGAGTCCAAGTTTCACAACCATACAGAAGAACCGGTAATATAACTGTTTTATAAATTGATACAATTTAAATTTATTGCCTTTTTAAAATTTATAATGCCTCTTTCAAAATTCATTGTCCCTCCTTTTTACGTTTTTATTGCCTTTTTTTTCATGCGTATTTTAACCGTTATAAGAACCTAAACATCTGGGCTCTATTCATCACTTACCTGCTATCATTTCCTCCTTCCCTACTATTTTATACTTATCTACAATGCGATTAGTTTTACTTTCCATCAGAGTGTCTTGCCTATGGGGGAGTTAATTGCGAAAAATTTTTAAGAAAGGTCATGAGTAAGGAAATTTGACAAGCATAATTTCCAGAACTTACCATATGCGATTTCTATTTATGGGGAAAGTTATAAAATAAAGTGTATCAGAATAATCCGCATATGTTGGGAGAACTGAAAGATAATATAAGAAGGAAAATTACAGCAATTTCAGAAGATGAACTAAAGGTACGGTCACACATTGCTACTTTTCCAGCACTGCAGCACAAAAAACTGCGCAACTCTTGTACTGCGACGTGTGAACAACGGTGCAACCCAAAAAGTAGCGGCTGCCGAACCTGCTGCCGCTACTTTTCCATGCTGCGCGCAGCTTAAAAGTAGCGATGTGTGAACAGGGTTCTCAGGGTTGCAGCCGCAGCATTTTTGATATTGGTTTTGTTGAAACTTTTGCTGCAGTTGCAACCAGTGTTACCACCCAAATGTGCCAATGATACTTTTATTGTTTGGATATATTTTAATGTTAAATGTGATGGAAATAAATTATTTGTAACAGTTATTAAATACACAACACAGTCTGAGCACAATTGCTGACGATATAATTCATTTTTTAAATTTTCCGTAGCGTAGTTCCAAACAGGAGGGTTGCCAACATTGATTACGTGAATATACTGTTGGTTATCATTTAATATATAGGCGTTTTGAAAGCTTTATAGTAAAAACAAGGTCAATTTCTGAATACTAGATACGACAGAAAAGCAAATAATAGGTAAGGAAGCTTTCGAATGAGTTTCTTAATAATGCGAACATAACCACAAAATGTATATTGTGAAGTCAACACGGAGATGGAAACCTGCAGCATGACTGCGGTTGCAAAACAAGCGCCTTGTGTGTGAACAGACTAGCAACCTTCAGTTGCAACTTTTGCTGCACTCGGGTTGTGCAGCACAAAAAGTAGCGTGCAGTGCGCTACTTTTGGCTTACGTGTGAACACGACACGCAACTTTTGCAGCTGCAGTACAAAAGTTGCGCTGCAAAAGTAGCGATGTGTGACTATACCTTAATGCGTGTTGATGCAAATTTTCTTAAAAGTTATCAACTAAAAAGTTTGATTCCTGTTAGTACTGCATTATAGTAGCTGATGTAAAATATGCTGTGTATCAACATCTATTCCTACAAGGACATCTCCAACATCTTCTATAACAAAAATAGCTGGTTGTTGTAATTTGCATGAACAATGTATGTGCTTGACAAATGGTGTGCTTTCAGTTGCCACACATTCACAGATGAACGTCTATTTGAAGGCTCTGTACTTGGAAGGATGATGATAGATGATAAATAAATAATAATACGTATTAATGACAAAAAATTGTAGCAATATATTTTTTATAAAAAATTACCAACAATAACAGGGTTATAACAAAACATATAAAACTTGATAAACATGTTCCTTCTTTATGTAACAGACTTTGTAAAAATTAAAGTTCGTTTGAACTTCCTAATGTGGCAACACTGATGGCTCGAACATAACTACATAAACATAAAAACTGTGTGGATTTTTTATAATAAAACACATCACACAAGACATATAATAGCTTATGCTAATTTTAGATTCGAATATTCACTGAAAATGAAAGTTCGTTCATACTTCCTAATGTGGTAACACTGACAGTCCAAAGCTGTGTGGATTTTCTTTATTAAAACACATCACATAACACATATTATACAATAATTTCAGGTTCGAATATTTACTGAAAACGAAAGTTCGTGCGAACTTCCTAATGTGGCAACACCGACAGACCCAAACATAATTAAATAAACATAAAAGTTGTGTGGATATTAAAACACATCACACAACATAAATAATAATATACTAATTTTAGGTTAGAATATTCACTGAAATGAAAGTTCCTGCGAACTTCCTAATGTGGCAACACTCACGACCCAGACTGTGGCAATGTGGCAGATTTAAACTTTTCTTTTTGGCCCAGCCTAAATGCCATTGTTTTGGTATTGCCGGTTATTTGGGTGCTGGTTACGAGGGATTTTACTGCACATGAGTGTCATATTTTAATAATCATTGACCTCACTGCACATGTGCATACTTTACATCGAGAAGCATTGACTTAAAAATGCTTTTCCTACAAAAATTCGTTTTTGTGACATAGGCCCATTTTCACAGAGCCCCACAATTTCATAAGTCGGTGTCAAAATATACAGGAAAAGAAGCAGGGTAATTCCAGGACCTCCTAGAATAAATAAGGAGAATAAATACCTTCTAACACATTATCATCATAAATAACAATGCTGGATGGATAATTCTGTCTGAGGCGGAGTGCAGAGGGCAAAAGAGCCATGCTGCAGATCCATCCTTAACTGACTGTCCAGTATTAAATGGTATATGGAACAACTACATATATTTTGTCCTTACTTCTTATTCTGTACATAAATGTAAATATCTTTATAGCAGCTGCAAACCTGGAACTGTAGAGTACAAAATAGTGTCTAAAACGATTTAGAATACAAATAACGAGAATTACCCACTTTCAGCCACTTAAGCTGAAAAAAGAATATGTTGTTGTTGTTTTCTAATGCCAGGCATTTGACAATAAAGTCATTTGACCTCTTGCACTCCAATATTTTTCAAAGATATTGTCATGTTTAGCCACTGACGCACAGATTTTGAGATGTTCTGAATCCATTTCTTGCTTAAAAATGGCAAGTTGTAGCCGATTTAAGTGAACACCATATTTTAACGTTTTGGAGGCTACTTCATTCACACACAACCCCCAGAATGTCTGGAGGACCACACCTGCTGTTGGTCGACGGGTCCACTGGACCTAGCTGGGAGATCTTGTTGATCACCAGCTTTCCCTCCTTAAGTCACTGGAGGACGATTTTAGTGCCATAGCAGGTCAGCACTAGGAACAGAAAAGTAGAAAGGGTAGGAAGGAAAGTGAAATGAACCCCTAGGCCTTGAATGCTCTAATACTGTCGGAGTCAAAGAAAGTAAGAGTTCAGTCAGAGGACTGGATAGGAAAGGGTAAAGAGGGAATTAGGTATTGGTTAGAGGAAAATTATACCAAATTCGGCCAATAACTCGTCAAGCTGACCAGTGCTAATTGATGAGTAGCCCCTCCCTTTAGTTCAGTTTGTAAAATTATGCTTACTAACAGCTGCACCACGGGAAGGTAGGGATGGGACATTGGGTATTTGTCCAGGTTGGTTCCTTAAAGCCTTCAATGGGAAGGACTAATGGCTCTCCCCCCTGTATTTGACAAATACCGTTTTGCAGCCGAAAAAAGAATATTAATAGTAACTTAAAATGTTATTTTATGAATATATTGATATTTATAATTATTCATTTTTTTTTTTAGCAGAAAGACCTACTGAGTGTAATACGTATTTATTTAGATGTTCTTTGTTTTAGGTTCATACTGAGTTTATATACACTTTAGTTAGCATTTTGCCCATCACAGAACTGATTTATTTTCATGATCACACATTAATAATTATGTGAACTACATCACTGACAACAAAGTAAAAGCATAAAAAGTAATTACATTTTCATCTATAAATAAATTTAAAATGTAATAAAAATTCCTCAACCAGAGAAAGGAACCACAATACTCTTTCAAAAAACATCGCAATGAAATAACTTTTAACAAACCTTTGATTGTCTTCAAAGACTGCAATTAAATAACTCTCAACAAACCTTTGATTGTCTTCAAAGACTGCAATGAAATAACTTTTAACAAACCTTTGATTGTCTTCAAAGACTGCAATTAAATAACTCTCAACAAACCTTTGATTGTCTTCAAAGACTGCAATGAAATAACTTTTATCAAACCTTTGATTGTCTTCAAAGACTGCAATTAAATAACTTTTAACAAAACTTTGATTGTCTTCAAAGACTGCAATTAAATAACTCTTAACAAACCTTTGATTGTCTTCAAAGACTGCAATTAAATAACTCTTAACAAACCTTTGATTGTCTTCAAAGACTGCAATCAAATAACTTTTATCAAACCTTTGATTGTCTTCAAAGACTGCAATTAAATAACTCTTAACAAACCTTTGATTGTCTTCAAAGACTGCAATTAAATAACTTTTATCAAACCTTTGATTGTCTTCAAAGACTGCAATTAAATAACTTTTAACAAACCTTTGATTGTCTTCAAAGACTGCAATTAAATAACTCTTAACAAACCTTTGATTGTCTTCAAAGACTGCAATTAAATAACTTTTATCAAACCTTTGATTGTCTTCAAAGACTACAATTAAATAACTTTTAGCAAACCTTTGATTGTCTTCAAAGACTGCAATTAAATAACTTTTAACAAACCTTTGATTGTCTTCAAAGACTGCAATTAAATAACTCTTAACAAACCTTTGATTGTCTTCACGGTTGAAGGCCTTACATCAAGACTACGATTTTCACTTGATCAAGATGGAAGTAGTCCAAACCCATGGCCCAATAATCAGTATTACCTAAAGATTCTTTTGTCTCGCCATTTTGTGTACTGTTATCAATACATGAAAAGATTACCCAATGAGATCCAAAGAGTAGAGGGACTCAATATCAAACTGAAACAGAAAGAACAAAATGTTATAAAGGGGAATTGACTACTTACACTGAATATGACCTTTTGTGATAAAATATTTAATCTCTTCACAAAGTTCCTCTTACACTGCATATAATACTTACTTACTTACTGGTTTTTAAGGAACCCAGAGGTTCATTGCCGCCCTCACATAAGCCTGCCATTGGTCCCTATCCTGAGCAAGATTAATCCAGTCTCTATCATCATATTCCACCTCCCTCAAATTAATTTTAATATTATCTTCCCATCTATGTCTCGGCCTCCCCAAAGATCTTTTTCCCTCTTGTCTCCCAACTAACACTCTATGTGCATTTCTGGATTCGCCCATACATGCTACATGCTCTGCCCATCTCAAACGTCTGGATTTTATGTTCCTAATTATGTCAGGTGAAAATTACAATACGTGTAGTTCTGTGTTGTGTAACTTTCTCCATTCTCCTGTAACCTCACCCCTCTTAGCCCCAAATATTTTCCTAAGCACCTTATTCTCAAATACCCTTAACCCTCAAACGGAGTTGTGACTGTTTTATGACATAAGTGGAGTTGTGGGGTCAAAAACGATACCACTACAAAATGAGGTAAAATATCAATTTTGTTTATATTTTAAGATGGTCTAATATGAATGTAATTATTATTACGTTTGTTTACATAAATTAAGGACCGATATCTAATATGAGTAATTTGTGCAAGACATTGAAAAACCAACAGATCATAACATAATGTAACTTCAAAACCTGTATGACGTTTTTTGAGCTACTTTAAAATTATTGTAAAAGATAAAGTTCCATTTTATCAAAATTTTCTATATGACCATCACGTTAAAATGTAGTAAACACATTAAAATTGTCAGTCTGTTTGCATACGTTGCTGTCAAGCTGGATTTCCTTTATTCTCCACATTCTCTACATGTAACTGATCGCAGGCCTGGCAAACTGGACGGTCACAACTAACACAGTACTGGTTTGTCTTCTTCTCTTTTGAACGAGGACATAGTGCGCAACGTTTTCTTTTCGATTTGTCGTGTGTTCCTCCCTTCCTTGGCAGAGATTCCTCCAAAATCCTGGAAACAATCATTCTGAGTTCCTTTGGGAGTCGGTCATTTACAAGCCTTTCATGTAGGTATGGCTCTGTAAGTTGTCTTCCTAACGTTTTCAGGAATTCAAAGTGGGAAATGGGTTTATAGTTCATGAATGATGTCTGTATTATATAAGATTTGAAACCAGATATATTCAGAATTGCATAGAAAATAGCCAGAGGTCATCTCGGGTTCGTCTGCTCTTATTATATATAATACACATTTTGGTCAAGGCTATCTACTCTCCCTTTTGTGCTATTATAGAAGGAAATTATATATATATATATATATATATATATATATATATATATATTCAAGGGGTAATTAGTGTTAGCATCAGAAAAAATCATAATTTTCCGCCCATATTTCTCCGGCTTACTAGCCATGTAAACCCCAAATTTGCAGCATCTCATCTACACAGACATAAGAACATATATTATAGCACGCCTAAGAGTTTTCAACTATTTTGTGAAAAATGTACGACACTGCTGCACATGGATCATTTTCCTTCCTTGTTGCTCGTGTTGCAAAATCATCAAAACGCAAGCAATATATCAAAATGTATGCTCGCCTAACAGAAAGAATGGCACGGAAAATATCTCTTCCAGTACCATCAGTTGCAAACATGGATTCGAGACTTTCATGGTTTGATTTGAAAACTGCTGTGTAATATTGGAACCCGAAAAGTGCCCTCAGCTCTACCGCATTAGTGTCTCTCAATTCTGTACGAATTTTATCAGAAAAATTTGCTCTGTAGGATTGCACGAATTCCCTAAACATTTAGCTTTTCCTTTCAATGTAGGAACTTTCATTACAATATTGTGTGCTGGTGGTCTTCTGTTTCTATTAGGTTCGGCAGCAGACCATTTGCATGCATTGTTACCATGAAACACCATTTGGTTAGTTTACATCTTCATCCACTCCATCCGAGTCGTAATCTTGTACTGAATCCGTGTCATGTTCAGAATTATAGTCCAGTTCATTTTCGACTTCACATCACTCGCATCACTGCCTTCACTTTCATCTACAATACTGTTTACAAAGCGTGGGAAACCAGAATCGAACACTGATACACTTTTACGCGTATTAGTAGCCATACTCCACTATGAAAACTCGTTGGTTGTACATTGAAAAGGTGCAGATACACAACTGAAGTTGTGGGGTCGAAAAGGATACCACTCAATATTTTAGCTATTACTGGACATAAATAACAGTACGTGCTGGTCAAAGACACAGCCAATGGATTAAGCTTGACAAAAGGAAAAGGTACACAAAAGATTTAGAGAAAGAAACCAATGGTTAAGGAATGTCAGGGATATACAATTTGCCTGGTATCTAAAAAGACCCCACAACTCCGTTTGAGGGTTAACCTATATTCCTCTCTCAAAGTGAGAGTCCAAGTTTCACAACCATAAAGAACAACCGGTCATATAACTGCTTTATAAATTCTAACTTTCAGATTTTTGACAGCAGACTAGATGACAAAAGCTTCTTAACCGAATAAAAACAGGCATTTCCCATATTTATTCCGTGTTTAATTTCCTCCTGAGTATCATTTATATTTGTTACTGTTGCTCCCAGGTATTTGAATTTTTCCAGCTCTTCAAAAGATAAATTTCCAATTTTTACATTTCCATTTCGTACAATATTCTGGTCACGAGACATAATCATATATTTTGTCTTTTCGGAATTTACTTCCAAACCTATCTCTTTACTCGCTTCAAGTAAAATTTCCGTGTTTTCCCTAATCGTTTGTGGATTTTCTTCTAACATATTTATGTCATCCGCATAGCAAAGCAGCTGATGTAACCCATTCAATTCCAAACTCTCTCTGTTATCCTGAACTTTCCTAATGGCATACTCTAGAACAAAGTTAAAAAGTAAAGGTGATAGTGCATCTCCTTGCTTTAGCCCACAGTGAATTGGAAATGCATCTGACAGAAATTGACCTATACGGACTCTGCTGTATGTTTCACTGAAACACATTTAAATTAATCGAACTAGTTTCTTGGGAATACCAAATTCAATAAGAATATCATATAAAACTTCTCTCTTAACCGAGTCATATGCCTTTTTGAAATCTATGAATAACTGATGTACTGTACCCTTATACTCACATTTTTTCTCCAATATCTGTCGAATACAAAATATCTGATCAATAGTTGATCTATTACGCCTAAAACCACACTAATGATCCCCAATAATTTCATCTACATATGGAGTTAATCTTCTCAAAAGAATATTGGACAAAATTTTGTATGGGGTCGTGCCAGAGAATCAGTCCTATTCCGAGGCTTATTTGAAGGTTTCGTAACAAGCTGTTTTTTTACAGTGATGGGTTGTCAGCCCTTCGCCCAACCCCAAAGCTGGAGGACCACCCCTCATCGGCTGTCTGCAACTGCTTATTCAATATATTCACAGTGACCCTACATATCTGAAGGCATGTCATACACATTGTTTATATTGAGTTTATATACATTTTAGTTAACATTTTGCCAATCACAGAACTGATTTATTTTCATGATCACACATTAATAATTATGTGAATTACATCACAGACAACAAAGTAAAAGCATGAAAAGCAATTACATCTTCATCTATAAATAAATTTAAAATGTAATAAAAATTGCTCAACCAGAGAAAGGAACCACAGTACTCTTTCAAAAAAGATCGCAATGAAATAACTTTTAACAAACCTTTGATTGTCTTCAGGGTTGAAGGTCTTACACCAAAGACTATGATTTTCACTTGATGTTGAGCCATCAAGACGGAAGTAGTCCAAACCCATGGCCCAAGAACCAGTATTATTCCTAAAGATTCTTTTGTCTCGCCATTTTGTGTACTGTTATCAATACATGACAAGATGTACCCAGTGAGATCCAAAGAGTAGAGGGACTGACTAAACTGAAACAGAAAGAACAAAATGTTATAAAGGACGATTGACTACTTACACTGCACTTCATACATATTGATTCCAGATTTCGATGTCAGGGCACCACAGTTCAATAAAAAGTTATGATATTGAAGACACAGTTTACATAATCAGTTGTAAAATATACAGAATGGACCTTAAGTAATGTCATTAATTTCAGGAAGTTATCCTTTGAGATATATCAAACAAAAAAGTTTAACAATTTTGCTAGTTTTTGCTCCCGTTTCGCGATAAAAACTGTTTTATATTAAGGATTTCATAGCGAGTTTTGTGAAAGCCATTGATTTAATTCCCAATATGCTCAGTTAATTTAAGAAAACAGTGTATTACGATAATAAATTATTGGAAGAATTTTAGTTTTGTCCTTTAAATGTGCAGTAATTTGATCGAACAAATGTAACATTCAAAAATTCCCTTGCAGAATGGAAAGTTACATTTGTTCGGATAAGATTTCTTCATATGTAAAGGACAAAACTAAAATTATTTCATTCTTTTATCAACAGTAATCTCACTAGAGGTTTTGATTTCTCTAGAGAAAATCAAAACTAGAATGGGATTTAATTGACTATTACACGGTTAGAAGAAAGTATATAAAGATTAGAAGTAACGAAGTACTCCAATACAATAAAATATTAAATGATTTACGAAAATACAACTGTCTTCAAATGTATTATTGTACCATCTCAACATTACGCTAGATGGCAGTAGTGTGTTATGATTAGCTGTTTTCTTGTTATCAGTTGTGCCAACTATGGAATTTTCATTGAACTCTGTGGACGGTTACTAGTCAAGAAGGCTTTGTTTTTTTTTCATTTTTTTTTTTACTTGGTTATTTAACGACTTGATTCAGTTTCATTTTTATTTAAACATTTGCATTCCACTTCAATCATCCGGATCCTAGTAATCAACGTCACTTGACAGATGATTTTCAATAAATCTTAGTATTAAACAATCTCTGATATATGACTATCCATAATATCATATAGCAGAAGCTATAACATAACCTAAATAATATAAACAAGTGTTAGAAAAGTTTTAATTAGGGATGATAAAAATAAACAAGAAAAGTTTTAATTAACGATGATGAAATAAAAAATAAACATGAATAATTTTAAAAGAAACAATTATTGAAAGTACAATTTTCAAATTTGAATGTTTTAGTGGTTGGTGGTTCAGTTGATGTTATATTGGACGTGTGCGTAAAAGAAGTGGAACTCGTTGATGTACATGGTGTATCCCTCAACTTATTCAGAATTTCCGAACGGTGCTCTTCATTTATTTGTAAATAGGGTTTCAGGGAAGATGCATAGCTATGACCAGTGATCTTTATTAATTCTTGTTCTTGAATGCCAATGCGAGTCATATTTGAAACTGCTGTGCATCGACTGGAGTGGTTTGTAATTTTTTTTTTTTTTTGACGTCCAGACCAGTGCAGTTTGAAATGTTGGCAAACAAAGAAACAAATGCTAGGGTAGTGATAAAAATAAACAAATGCCAGAGAAGCGATAAAATTGTGCGATAAGTAGACATGATTGGTTGAAAGACGTCCTTTCGTACCGTTTTATTGGTCAAAAGTAGTGTGACGTAGTAAAAGTGTAATAGTCATCATAATACACTGCTCTGTTAAACTGACTGAGTATATTGGGAATTAAATGATCGGCTTTCCTAAAACACACTAACAAACGTTTCATATAAAACAATTTTTATTTGGAAAAGAAAGCAAAATATGAGCAGAATTGTATTAAACTTTTTTCTTTGAAATATCTCAAAGAATACCTCCCGAAATTAATGACACTACTTACAGTTCACTTTGTATACCGCATTTACTTGTGTAATTCCACCTCCTACCAAGATTTTTGGACATGTTTTTCAGAATTTTATTTTCCTCGTATAATTTTTTCCTCTTACATTAAACAAAATTGGACACACTTCCTCTCTTCATGAGCCTCTATCATGAAGATTCCAGGTACCGAAAAAATAAGCACGGGAAACCCAAGGTCATTATTTATCCCTTATATAGTCCGGATCAGCTTACTTAATACCTTAAGGGTGAAACCTAACTATTTTTCCACCATTACTACATATGCTAGGGGATTATAGTGATTTTATAGTTGAATTTTCTTTTGCCAACTTCGTTTCGAATTTCGATGCTGAGAAATACTACAACTGGTAGTGATTTTCTGACTGTTAAGTTGGCAACAGGAACAGCTGTTTTCGGCAGTGCAAATTCTGAAGATTGAAATTGTTCAAGATTTCTGAGCTGATTACTGGAAGCTAGTGAAATTCCAACATACTAATAATTAATTAATAACTTACCAGTATTATATTGATACATAAAAGTCATTTTGTGTATTGCCTTGCGTTGTGGTTACAATTCAAGATTATAGCCAGATAAGTACCTATAAGTAAATATAACATATGGTGTGATACATGCACTTGGGTGATCGATAGAAAATGCGCACGGAGACAGCAATTATAGAATAGCAAAATTATTAGGAGTAAGTATTCTTAAGCATACATTTCAAAATGACATTCGTTTTCGGAGATTCTACTAATCATTTCACGTGATCAAACAAAATACATTTTTAGGTTAGGTCTGGTGAATTGTAAACTGTTTAGTCAAAGCAATGAATTTCATGTTGTCAGACAAAATACATTTTAATATTAGATCACATTAATCTACTAATTACCAACATAATGAGCGAGAGGTCCAGAAAGAAAATATAGAACTACTCTTTCACAAATTATTGAATCATTTAGAAAACATCTCCCAACATAAAGATGAGATGTAGTAAATAATAAATAAGCAATACATAATTATTCGTTAATAGTATTATTATTATTATTATTATTGTGCATGGCATTGTGAGAGGGTAACTCTTTGGTGAAATCTGGTATTAGTTGGCAACACTGAAGAGAGGCCCAAATTAGCCTTTTAGGAACTATTCTTATGTGATCCTCACTATACATGTAATGAAATATGTTGATGATTCCTCTGACCACAAGTAAGATAATCTGGATTTGTGTCTGAAAATACATTACGTTTATTTTCTTTATGTAATTAACAAATTAATTTTGACACGAATATTTTACGCACGAAGTTTAACAAACAATACAATCTCAGATTAGTCAAGGCCAGGCCGCAGGCAGTAGAATAAAAAAATGCCATAAAATCGCCCATAATTATTGATATTATGTATATTTGTAAGTTTATAATATTAAAAATTGATTTGATTAGTACATGAATTATTTGTTATTATTTATGACCAGATTATTCTCGATGTAGTCTTCGTGTAATTTCCACCTTCTCGATTTCTCGCATCCGAATTTTGAGAAAAAAAAAAATGGGGAGATATAATTTCTGAATTAAACCTTAAACATAGGTGCAACTTTAATAGAAATTGAAGTTGTTTTAATGTACATAATTATTGTAATAATAGTTGTTATATCAGCTTCTTGTCTATGCGGATGACGTGAATATGTTAGGAGAAAATCCACAAATGATTAGGGAAAACACGGAAATTCTACTTGAAGCAAGTAAAGAAATAGGTTGGAAGTAAATCCCGAAAAGACAAAGTATATGATTATGTCTCGTGACCAGAATATTGTACGAAATGGAAATTTAAAAATTGGAAATTTATCCTTTGAAGAGGTGGAAAAATTCAAATACCTGGGAGCAACAGTAACAAATCTAAATGATACTCGGGAGGAAATTAAACACAGAATAAATATGGGAAATGCCTGTTATTATTCGGTTGAGAAGCTCTTATCATCTAGTCTGCTGTCAAAAAATCTGAAAGTTAGAATTTATAAAACAGTTATATTACCGGTTGTTCTGTATGGTTGTGAAACTTGGACTCTCACTTTGAGAGAGGAACATAGGTTAAGGGTGTTTGAGAATAAGGTGCTTAGGAAAATATTTGGGGCTAAGAGGGATGAAGTTACAGGAGAATGGAGAAAGTTACACATCACAGAACTGCACGCATTGTATTCTTCACCTGACATAATTAGGAACATTAAATCCAGACGTTTGAGATGGGTAGGACATGTAGCACGTATGGGCGAATCCAGAAATGCACATAGAGTGTTAGTTGGGAGGCCGTAGGGAAAAAGACCTTTGGGGAGGCCGAGACATAGATGGGAAGATAATATTAAAATGGATTTGAGGGAGGTGGGATATGATAGAGACTGGATTGATCTTGCTCAGGATAGGGACTCATAGCGGGCTTATGTGAGGGCGGCAATGAACCTTCCGGTTCCTTAAAAGCCAGTAAGTAAGTATTAATAGTTGTTTTAATTATTAACACAACTATCATTTTCTTATTTAATTTTTATGCATTCTTTTAATATGTTTATTTTGAGATTTTTTAATTATCTATTTAATGTTTATGCCAATATCAATGAATTTTAATATATCACACGAGATATTTTGAATATATGCCTGAAGATGCCTAAATAGGCGAAAACGTTAGCAACATATTAACTTCAATGAATTATTTATATGTATAAATATTTGTTGTCGTTTTTTAAATATTGATAAGTTATTTTGACTGAAACTCATTCAATAAATATCGTATATTCTATTACACTCTCTAAATTAGTTTGTATGTGTATTTGTTTTTTGTTGTAATTGAGTTTCAAGTATTTGAATTTGGGCTTACAAAAGAATTTCAGTAAATTTTGAAATTAGGGCCGCACTGAGACGGAGTGGTGTATGTTGTAACAAAATTTTTATTGATTATTCATACTATCTTAATCTGCGAATTATTTAACAATTAAGTGCAAAAAATCTATTGGAACGAAAATCTGGTGGGTTTTATGACATATTTGGTGAGTTTTTATGAGCATGTAGTGGTTTCTCGCAAATTGAAGTTGGCAACACTGATTAGTGAGTCAGTGTTATCTTTATCTACACTTTCAGAACTCAGATGATGCTGACTAGTAGAGCGAGGCTGATTAAAAAGTAGAGCAAAATATAGTTCGAGGAATCCATTACGGTATATTTTAATTGATTGATAAAATATATTTATTAAAGTACGAGAAAGGAGATGAAGGTGTCACTCACCTACACTTGAATAACCGTCACGCCGCAACCTCATTTTTCACGGTTGAGTGTTATGACGCAACTATTGTCCGTCAGTACGCGGAATTTCCGAGCAGTGGTTCACCGATGAGTAGGAAGGCTATATAATACGAGCGTTTTCCTGCTTATGTTGCAACAGTTGATAGACGCCACGTACATCGGTTGATGGGAAGCAGAGAAGTACAAGAATAGAAAGAAAGATGTCTTGCATCAAGATCTGCCTTACAACTGTAAGTACTATTAATCTGACACGTAGGCTATACTACAGAAATACGAAACAGAATATAAACTATAATACGAAGAGTCTTTAACCTTTGCTTAGTTTCTTCCAAGTGCACTATTTCATCATAGCCGCAAAATATATACTAGTATGCACGCACCTATACGGTGGTTCCGTGGTAGAGCGTGGAAAAATAAAATGATTAGGGGTGTGATTTTTTTGGCATTAAAGAAATATGCGAAATGTTTGGAAATTAAATTCTATTCGCAAAAAAACACAAATTCCACGAAGGTAATCTAGAAAATAAATGACATTTAACCGCGAAATGTCGCGAAATCTAATTATTTCAACCAGAGGCTGTTCTAGCTCCCCCCCCCCACTTTTAATGAAATAGTTATTTTAAAATCCCTTAATTATTGCTGGATAAATTGCTCATTTACTTGATATAAAGCAAACTAATGAATTTAATGAACTTAATTTCATATTAATTTTAAAATTTTATTTATTCTATATATCGTTTACCTTAACTCCAAAACCTCGAAACTCGCTCGGATGTCGATTTTCACTTTTTGCGCGTTTTGGAAGTGTATTCACAGAGAAAGAAATTAGGTGGTTTCGTGGTGGTCCAATATTAGCGCTAATATTTTAAATTAAGCTTCACTGCTTTGTCAATAGATGGATCTGTGGATATACTATAAAAAAGTTAAAATCGACATCCGAGCGAGTTAAGAGGTTTTGAAATTAAGATAACGATATTAGACTGCCTCCGTCATGCTGGCTTCCAGATCAGGAGGTCCCGGGTTCGGCTTTCGGTGAATTTTTCTTGAAGAAGAAGAATTCCCTGGGTGTCTAGAGTCTGGAAATTTGTATGAATGTGAATGTGATTGTGTGAGTGTGCAGGGTTAATATTAATTAACCAATCATCACAAAATATGTAAAAATACATCAGGACTGTCGCTGGGCAGTAACCTAACACACGTTTCAGCGTCACATTGTTGAAAAGTAACTCCATCTGTTAGCACAACCATAAAGCATCTTATAGATGCTATAGGACGTTTGATCCAGGGAACAACTTTTACAACAGCGCAAGATAATCTGCTTCGCTCATTACCCATTTTTTTTTTTTTGCATTGCATTTATTGCATATATATTTTATGTATTTTAACACGATTCAATTTAGCATAGTTAAAATTTGAATTATAAAATAATGGATTGCTAAGCTAACGCACTAATACTGCATACTAAATCAATACACTCTCGTTGTTCGTTAATTCTCTGAGATTAAAATGAGTGTACATAAATATTATTTTAAGAAATACAGAAAACGAATGTACAAAATAGCCTATCAAATTTTCTGTAGGTTATATTTAATAGCTTTCGATTGTTGTTGTCCAAGGCCCCTTATAGATGAAGTCATTTGTTCATAATTCATTGCACCGTCTTAGATGGCGTTATTTTAATTTTAAAACTCATTTATCTCATTAAATATCAGTCCTATCAAAATTTTGTAAAGAATAAAACTTATCGGAAATCATTTTCAAAGAAACTTTTGTTATGTAACATTTTTCACAAAAATCAATAATCGAGATATTTCGATTTATTTAATTCAGGCCCCCTTTTAAATAAAGTATTTTGAATGCCATATAGCCTAAAATCTAAGTTACAACGAACTTAATTTATATTCCAATTTTCATGTAAATCGGTTCAGCCATTATCGCGTGAAAAGGTAACAAACATACAGACAGACATACAAACAAAAATTTCAAAAAAGCGATTTTCGGTTTCAGGGTGGTTAATTATATATGTTAGGACCAATTATTTTTGGAAAATCGAAAATTACCAGAAAAATTTCGGCTACAGATTTAGTATTAGTATAGATTTAATCTGAAAGGATTAAGGCCATTAAGGCCTTCTCTTCCATTCTACCAGGTAGTATATATAAATACAAAAGAGAAATACAAACACTGATGAAAATAATACAAATTAAATTAAAGCCCTATAGAGTGTCAACAGGGTCAAAAGAACGCTATCGAGCTTTTATCGAGCTAATACAAGAAAAAAAAGACAGCAATGATGATAGTAATAATAATAATGATAACAATAATAATAAATACATTACATATTAATTATCAATTTTACAACAGCATAGTTACAATATTTAATGGGTTAGGCCGAAGTTGCGCAACCTGACAGGTGTTCAAAAAGCAATTCCATGAACTGGAATGTGATTCTTTAATTTAAATTTGAATTTTTATATTGTCCGACAGTCTCTGACATGGTCAGGGAGAGAATTCCAGAGGCGTGGAATCGATATGCTGAATCGATATTCTGTTTAAAAATATGTAACAAATGAAATAAAGTTTGAACGTAATATTTTAACATGCATAGTACATCCAGTACATGCACACACCACAATCAACATTTTTAGATAGTTCTATACAACCAACAATGCTATCTGCATTCAAAATATGGTATTATCGCCGCGCTCTCATGGTTAACATGTCGGCATCATACAACAACGTGCGGTGTGCTTTTAAAACATAATTTTGCAGACCGATCGTTGCTCTGTAGGTTTCACTCTAAGCGTCACGTTGTCACGTCTACTTCCTCGATAAGAATAAGCACTAATTTGTTATATTGTTAAATGGCTATTATTATTTCATATACGAGTACGTTGACATTCTTAACTTTTAATAATAACTCTTTAATAATAATTTTAATCACATACCTTAATGTTCGTCCTCAGCACAAGACATTGCAACCTCGGTTTTAGTCCATGTGGATTAGACAAGTAGGTGTCACTTAATAATGGAAGCAGCTTATTGGTTGCAATATTCAAATTGAGGCGAGTGATTAGAGCGGCGACATAAGAAATTGAAGACAATAATGCAATTAAATTTCAAAGATCTGCCGAATGTTATGCACGAGGCCGCTCAAAGACCTGCCGAATGTTAACCATGAGAGCGCGGCGATAATACGTAATGACGTAATTGTGTCTTATGGCGAAGTGCATCAACATTGATTAAAAACGCAGTAATCATAGATTACGAAACGACGGTTAATCAGTAGACGTGGTTAAAATGTAATTTATGTGCACCATTCATAATCACCGATTACTAAAACATGGCTAGCTGACACCTCATTTAACCAGAGTAAAGTCTATGATGGTACATTGTTTCTACAAATGACTAAAGGAAAGCATCCATACCGCTGCAAAGTTAATAGTCAACGTCTAAAAACGACTGCGCTCACTATGTTCTACGTCGAAATGAACGTATCCTACATTTTCGCGTTGCATTTGTTTGCCTGTGGGCGCTGTTATATTTGTGAGTTCCATTTCTTCAGTACTGTTAGGTTAAAATCGTACAACATGGAAAATTGAATCCAAAAATGATTCTATCCCAATGTTAGGTTGAAGTATCGATAGACTTAATTACTAGACTTAAATGTATTATATAAAAAAGATGGAATATCCATAAAGGAAAAGGATGTAGAAGATTGGTAGGAATGTGTGTACGATCTTGGACCCCATTTACACCAGGGAATTGTGCATTATCCTAAGATCCACCCATAACCTCTCTTTGTTCAGCCAGTGACATAGAGAAAGAGATACCGGTATTCGAGTATTCCCTCTTAAAATACAGAAAATAACAGTTACATAGAATCGTAATATAAGCAGCCGATCCGTAGGAGAAATATGATTGTTCTTGTGTTATTTCAAGGAATCCATTTGTAGATTTTGATAAACGAAATCCCTCCTGAAATTTTCTGTCACCTAATTCCTCCTAAGAATTCTCTCTTTCCACTAAAGAACCTTCACGCTCACGTTCTATCCATGTAATTCAAGTACTGCACAATAATAATAGTCTTCGAAATAATCACCTGTGGTTCTGGCCGCCATTTTGCTTTACTTGCTCTACTAATCGCTGGTTATCTCCTTTAACCGCTCATATTTGGCCGGTTAGAGATTACTGTGGTTAACCTCCTATTTAAGTCGTAACCGAGGTCGATCCACCGTAAAAATGCTTAATCAGGGGTTAAGTGACAATTTTAACCGATGGTTACACTAACCGACGTTGATGCACGTGGGCATTAGAGAGGAAATTTTATACCTTACGGTGGTTTTCTAATCTGCGACAAAATGCGAAATATAGGAGTTTCTGCGAATAAGTGCGAAATTACAATTTCATTTTTTTTTTTGCATGCCTTTAAATTTTTCTTGCATTTGGACATCCTTTGCTTTCCGTTACAATTCGCCCCCCCCCCCCCAGTTTTAAGCATCTAGAACCGCCACTGATTTCAATGAAATACCCTCACAGTAAAAAATAATTGTAAATTCTGTTTTATTTAATGACGCTCGCAACTACCGAGGTTATATCAGCGTTGCCAATGCGCTGGAATTTTGTCCCGACACTTAAATGTCATCGACCTGGGATCGAACACGCAACCTCGGGCATAGAAGGCCAGCACTCTACGGGCTACCCCACACAAGCCGACCCTCAGTCCCGAAATAGTACTTCAAAATATTCCCCCCTCTCGAAATACTCGCGAAAACAGATAATTCTTTCAAATAAAATAAAACACTGAATTTGGCTTCTTCTGAAGCTTTGCATCAGCTGTAAACAACGATTCTACAACGTCTATGCAGAGAAGGCTCTTTGAATCAGACGAGGATCACAACAGTTTTGCTTCAACATGTTTTCGAGTGCTGTGTTTTTTTTTCTCAGATAGTGAGAGGGAATTGACATTAAAGCTATTTTATCTTACTGACGAGTTGGTTTCATTCATTCATAATGTTTTGCACAAGAGCAGGTTTTTCACTGCAAACCCAGCATTCTCCAGTGCATGGTATAGTGTCGGCTGCTAACACTATCCAGGTATCTTTATTGTGTTTACAGTGGCGGCTCGTGAACTTGTGGATTGGGAGAGCTGCAGTAGATTTCGATACATACAAATTTCACTTCTTGATACCATTACTAATAATTATAGGACAAAAATAAATGCACTACATATCGAAAAACCAAAACTTCCTGACTTAGTTGGGAGATGTCTGTGGGACCACTTGCTAATCCCTAATAAAAACTAATACCATCGATTTCAGTCTGAATTTCAGATCGGCAGACACTCAACTTACACTCTACCAGTTCATTCTGAATTGTCTTAGAATAACCTTAAACAGTGGCGTGTTCCAAATGATTTTTGAGAGGCTCATTTAGATTACTCACGAAACACATCAGGGTTCTTCGAATCGTTTTTTCATCCTGTCCCCTAACGGGAAGTTCATATTGGCCACAAAATTTGATACAATCAATATTTTTTTAAAAATAATTTCACGATTTTTTCTCACTTCTTGATTATGTTTGAGAATGTTTGTTCTGTTCGTTTCACTTAATTGCACAGCAGTATGAGTTGCGTAACATAACCAATGAAACAACATTTTTCAGGTGAGACTGCGAAGATTCGTGCATTTTGCTTTTTAGGGGCAAATGTCCTAAATCTGTCACACCACTCCTAGTCCATGCAGAATCACCACCGAAGAGGAGGCAAGGAAAACAAAATACAGATTTTTTTTGTTCACATCCACGTAACCACAAATGCTTAGCGTAAATTTCATTGTTATACTTCCTTACATATATGCACTTTTTCGGCTGGATGAAGCTTAAGTAAGATTTAAGTCGGGTAACGGACGACCCTTTAATTTCACTTCATTACATCAATATTCTCCGCAAGGGAAAGTTGAGAAAAATAAAATTAATATTCTGTAATCCACACACACTCATGCTTGCAAATTTGCACTGGTTAAGTTACGGTATTAAGACGTCACACCAAAGCAACACTCAGATATACTGATGGTCAACAATTTTCTAAAACTGGAAAAGAAGTCTCTTTCGTATTTTACGTGCTATATCAAAATGATTCTATTCGGGCAATCATTTTGAGTTAAGGCAAATATTAGGTTCTGCTGGAGGCTGGATATATACGTAATAATAAGGCAAAAGAGAATATTAATTTCGTTATATTAACTCGATAAGATTCTACAACAATAAGTATGTGAAAAGAAAATAAAAATTTTGTCATTAAGTTTCAAGGGAATAGAGAATCCATTTGACGTAGCATTACAATAGCGGTGTGGGAGGAGAGGAAAGATCCCTTTTGACCTGGCTCTGCAAGCCACTGCAGCGAGAAATGGGTTTTAAACAGCGGCAGTTTCCCTCTGCTTCCCTTCACCTCTCTACCCCCTCACCATGCAAGACACACTCTCTATGAGCTGACCACCCTGCAGATCCCAGGACGACTTTGAATGCAGTGTCAATTCCAGTACAGTCGACGCGCAAAAAGATAATGCATAAGATAATAGTGCATATACCCGGCCAGATGAAATATAAAGCAATTTACCAATAAAAGCTGTAACAATTCTTCTAAAAATTAAAATAAATATTATTTTTATTTTCCTGTCAAAGCAGGGAGTGCTGCAGCTCCTCAGCTCTTATGGACGAGCCGCCCCTGGTTGTTTATAATCTGATATCTTCTTTTGCCCCAAACATTTCTTCCGTTCATCATTCCTTTCAGTGCATCCTTCAGTAGAAAGTTTATTCTCAGCCAGGGACTATACCTTCGGCCTGTCACGCAGGAGTCGTCCAGGTTCGACCCCAGCCTGGACTGGCATTTTCATGTAAGAAATCCAGTGACGAAGACTCAGTTTGGGGGAGGGGGTGTCTCTCTCTCTCTCTATACACACACACACACACACACACACACACATATATATATATATATATATATAAGGAAAGAACACCCTTATTACGGCAATGTATGAACAAATAAAGCTTTCATAGGGAGAGTATAATCGTGGGAGTCGCAAGTTTCAGTGGGTAACTGTTACCACTTCAATAATCTAAAATTGTTACATAATTTGAATCAAGATGTGTGTGTGTCTAATGCCTACCCACTCCACTTGCCTAATTCGGGTTCCGCATACTGTGGATAGATGGCAGGACTGACAGTGTGCTGCGTTGTCAGATTTATTTTAACGATTTTCGCAATTATTCAATTTAAATTCATGTCTAAACGGTTTGTTAAGAAAAAAAAATCAAGACATTAACTGTTTCGATTATTTTTACCTATCTGCTTGTATAGCCATTTCTCTCGGACCATTACCGCAATAGAGCGCTGCAAACATTGGGCAAAGACTATTTTTTTCCTGCTTAATGGTGCTTCATCGAAGGAAAAATGTAATAAAGTTTTGTTACATTTAACATGTAGAATCAACTTTTAAATTTCGGTGCATCGGTCCCCTTCCACCCTGTATATGTTACAATGTAGAATCGAAAATTGTAAGAGTACACAAAAAATGTGTGAAATTTACTTTACAACTGTACTGCTTCGAGGGCTATTCATATCAATGTTAAGGCCCATTCACAATGAAAATTAAACATAACCGTAATATAAACACAGAAGTTTACGCCCAGGCTACCAAATGGGATCATTCACAATGATTCACATAAGCAATGACATAAACATTACCGTAAGACGTTTGCAAACTCCAAACTTTCATGCTTATGCTTACGTGACTTGCAAACAGAACACAATCGTGGAGTGCTGAAGTATACGACAGAATATGAGGAAATGGCGTCGTTGTTATGTTTCCATGGTTACCAAGTATGTTTGCTGTTATGTTTATGTTCCCATCGTGAATGATGGTATGACTTCTTGATTTTACCGTAACGTTAAGTTAACACTTACGTTATGTTTAATTTTTATTGTGAATGAGCCTTCAGTCATTTTTTCTTTCTATTATACAATAAAAATAAGAAATAGGATTTATGATACGAAATTGCTCACAAAAGAAATAAATTATTGAAGATGATCTGCAAGGAAATATAAAAGAGAAAACGAGTTGAAATAAAGAGAATAATGAAAATTAACGGCAGTATAGTTGATATGCTAACACTGAGATGATTAGAATAGTATAGTTCTTTGTGAAGAACGGCTGATTATGGAATTTGAAATTAATGGAATAATAAATGAAATAGGAAGATTGTAACAGTGTCCAAACTGTGTGCAGAATAAATCTACCACATAGAGATGTAGAAGACAGGGCCAAATAGTTATTAAGAGAAGTAATTAGTTATTTGTTTCATTGTACAGAGCGCCAGGGAAGTCTCTCCACACTGGAGACAGCCGAGTGTATGCGCTCGCAACTGCAATTATGTTGATAGCATCAGCCAGGCCGGGTCATTGCCACATCCTTCCATGGGGGTTGTTTAGCTAGGGGTATAGTTCAGGGCACAAGAGGTGTACTGCAGTCTAATTGTGAGTGAGTGGTGGCTGAAGACTACTGGTGACAATGCTTTCTATTGAAAAAAGAGCGTTTTTAGTGGAATACGTTTTTCGCGAAGGTAATAAGTTTACAGAAAATGTGAAACAGAAATTTCGTATGCGTTTTCCTAATTCCAGGTGTCCAAATCGTGATACTATACGTGATTTGATCAATAAATTCCGTGGAACTGGGTCAATTCTCAATGCACCACGAAATGGCAGGCTGCAATTTTAAGGGGAGAGGATAGTATTTTTTTTTTTAACTTTTTCCTATTTGGTGTAAAATATTAATTTTTTGTATGTAGAGAGCTCAACCAAATATAAATATTAAAAAAAAAATTATTTGGGGGCCCCAAATTTGAAAAAAAAAAAATGCCCAATGCAGGATTGTACTAAAACCGATATATCTAAACCGTTTTTAAAGATAGATTCAAACGGTTTTTTGCAATGTATTTGCAAAAGCATGTCCTACAAACTGTCTGTAACAGAATTTTGATATTAGGCCCTACGTTTGTAAAATAAACAATTAAAATTTAATAACAATTTTCTGATTTCCTTTCTTGCAAACAAACGGACGTAATTTTAAAATGAAATCAATTAACAAATTTCTGTTACAGAGAAAAGTTTTCTAATAGTCTAAAGAATGTGTGTTCTAAATTTCATGCATGCATCTTTAATAGTTCAGAAATTATATCCAGTTTTGTCTGGCAATGTAGCAAAAAAATGAAGTTACTGGAAACCGATAAAAGTGGGCATGTGATTTAAAAATCCATAGCGCAGGAAGTTTAAAAATGATGTCTCAACATCCGGGGCACAAATATCCACAAAGTGTTATGCAATGCATTCCACACATATCAAAGAGTATTTTAAGGAAAAAATATATATATATTTTTTTGAAAATTTAATTTACCGGAAACAACAATAAAAATTTTACGATTAATTTAAAAATCCATAACGCAGGAAGTTTAAAAATGGCGACTCAGCATCCGATAAGGGCACAAATACCCACAAAATGTTATGCTATGCATTCCACACATATCACAGAGTATTTTTAAGAATTTTTTTTTTTAAATTTACTCATTTTTCACCCTTAACGACAAAAAAACTTGATGAAATCTCGGATATGATGTTGTGTAAATTAGCACAAGAGGCCGGGAATTTCTAAGTGGACAGCACATAAGGCTGTAAGAAGCGAACTTCAATTGTACCCCTATAAAATTACAGTGGTTCATGAATTAAAAGAAAGTGATTACGAAAAGATTACCCTTTGGGATGCACCAAAATCTGCGGTATATGGTAACAATCCTAAAACAATCAATGAACTGAAAACGAATATAATTATGTGCAGTCGATTATGCAAGAAACATTAGTGAAAGTGGTTGAAATTAAGTATAAAAGAGTCGAACCTGTGCCTTCAAGAATGAGGAAAACACTTTCAGCATCTGTTATGATTGTGGTGAGTACACAGTTTACGTTTTGTCCCTAGTGTAAGTTCCAGCTACTACCAACATTACTGCTGTTGCTAGTGCATACACTCCACTGTCTCCAGTTCGGAGAGACTTCCTTGGCATTGATGACTAGAGAGCGGATTTTTATGTGCTAAAAAATTTAAATATATTTATTTTTTATGTACTAAAAAGTACGAAAATATTTGCTAAAAATAAAAAAAATATTTATTTTAAATATGACAAAAATACCTTACTTAGCTAGAAAAAAAAAATGTTACTAGGTACTCACCAACCACACTTGAGTGCTAGTAGTTGGCCGAGAATTGCAGTGAACAACAAACAAAGGTCATCTTCAAATTCTCCGTCACAAAATTTAAAGCATTTAATGCATGCCGATTATCTCTGAACAACGATTTACACCGTGAAAACGATCTTTCCACATCACAGGACGTCAGACGTGCATATTTAAAGAGAGGAATGTCACAAACACAAACACCGTCAATTTCACCTACAGGCACATCCTCCAATACTTGAGCAACTTCACACATTTTTTTATATCCACTGTTTTTCCCACACACATTCTGGAATTTGTCCCTTAGTAATTGTGCTTCTGAACCTGGTAGTGAGTCTAGTTTAATTTCCACGGCACGCACCTCCCTGTTTCAGACAACAGGTTTTTGGATGTTTCGAGTTTTTTTATGGTGTCACACAAAAAGTTTAAATTTGCTAATAGGAAAGCCATCTTTCAGTATATCGTGAAGGATATCGATAGACAAAGCCCTATAACAGGGAATCACAAGATATATTGCCTTACTTGATAGACATGAGCGAGAGGCGAGAGATTTGTTTAAATTAAATAATGTTCATACCCGAGCTCTTATCAGTTGTGTTTCACAAACAAAGCGTGGAATGAAATCATCTTCAGCAACAATAAACATTCCTAATTATGTGTTGCAAGATCTCTCCTCCTTGTCCATGTTAATTTATTCTCTAATAAAAACACTGATATGCTGCCTAGCAGTTCTCAGAACTTGAGGCGATACTATTACAAAAATGGATCACGGATACATCACACAGCTGTTAGAAACACGAAGCAACCAAGAATTCTTAAAAAAAGATCATGTATTTCTGAGTGATATAATTGGTTTAGTTTTAAAATATTTAAAAGTTCTTGTAAAAAAAATTATTTAAGTAAAAAAAAAACACTAAGATTTATGTGTTTATAATAGATTCCTGAAAAATATGTATTTACATAATTTTTTGTGAAAATATGTGTTTTTATGTGAAATAAAATTCGGGTTTTAAACTTGAAACCTCACGTTCGGAATTTTTAACTTTGTTAATTGTGTTTTATCACACGCAAAAAGAATATTTAATTACATGGGAATCCGCTCCTTATTGATAACTCATACTAGAAGAAAACTTGCAATGACAAGTGTCATTTAAATTACACTGTTTATTATTTTGATTGTAGCCCCAATGTGGAGGACCTCAAGTTGCCGAAGAATCATCTTGTGCACTCAACGTAGTCTTTAATCCTGTGGCTTTCGAGCATCTATCAAAATGCAAGGATATTGAGGACAATCATAAGACTGTGCTTCAAGATCTCAGGAAAAATAGCATCAGGTTTCCTGTCACATTTCCGGTGGTTTCCATGCTGTGTGACACACTCTTGAGGACCAGGAGGGACGTTACGAGTGAACAGCTGGAGCACCACATTAACTCTACCTATCCTGTGCTACACGAAACAGCTCTGTATCTTTACATTAACTTTCTTGAGCACAAGAATGCATTTGGTACATCAGTCGAGAAATTGTTGTATGCTGATATGAAAGTGACAGATTTAGTGCAACGACTATTAGAGAAACGTGCAGTTGCTTTCTACGGAAGAAGTGACACATACTTGCTGTTGAGCCAGGAGGGTGGCTCTGGACATTGGGAAAGTATTGGAACAAGTAATGAGAAACCGCCGTTGACGTTGGCGAACTGTCTAAGCTACGATGAAATCAAGTTGTCTGCATTTCTGTCAGTATCTTCACATAGTTTCTTCATTAATGATGGTAATAGAGATAATTGTGGTGTCCCTACATTAAATCTTAATAAATTTCAAAATCAGGGCATAATCATTGGACTGATTGGAGCACGACTGGAGAGTCCTGGTTTGATGGAATGGCAAGAGTTAGTTGTCTCAGACAAACAGAATACACAAGTTAATGGATACGGACCATTTGAAGACACAAAACTTCATCACTGGAGAAAAGTATGGGCGGATTTCTATGGTGTTTCCCCCCATCTTCCTTTGTATGACGTATCACTGGAATCCAGTGACCGTTACACAAAACTTAATAACGGCTTATTGTTCAACTCAACAATTTACAAGAAAAGAGTAGCAGCAACTGCTGAGACCTTGCTGCTTGAAGCAGAACACAGGGCAGTAATGTGTGGTACTAATGCCTACATAAATGTTGTTGGCTTCGGATTGGGAGTTTGGAGAGTCACTTTCCATCAAGAAAGATTGTTTTTAGATGCCTTTGCTGAATGTTTGAAAAGATTGTCTCCAGTTCTGAAACATGTATCAGATGTACATTTTCTTTGGTTCAAATATGACAAGTGTGGAGACGTGTCAAATGGAGGAAGGATATGTAAACAAGAAGATTCAAATGGAATCTGTATTCATTTCTCAAAGGGAGCGCCTCATGCACGTCTTGAAGGAGAAGATGCCAAGAAACTTTTGATAGTTAGCTATGCCTGGGATGGGAATGCTCTGCCTGGAAACGAGTTTTGGCAAGGAATGTTAGCAGCATCTGGAGATCCTGCTGCTGCATGTTCCACGCAGATAACAGAGCTTCATAACCCACATATAAACAGTGGAAGAGTTTGTGGTTCAAATTTACATGTGGCGAGTCAACAGTGGGGAATACTACACATATCTGAATACTGCCGCAGGAAGATACAAGAAGCAAAGTGATATCACAAAGACTTAAGTTCTCTACAGTTTCATATTCATCTCTTTCTATGGCAGAAACTGAAACTTTTAAAGTATTACAGACATACACAAAATATACTATTTTATATACAAGGCACTCACTGATCGACCAATGCTGTGGATTGTAATATTAGAGCTAGAATTCTTAGGTAAATAAATATTTTATTTGCACTGTAATAGAAAGTCGTAATTGTTTTTTAAGTTTCAGACTAAGTCACCTGACCATTTATTTTATGAGGGTGATTACCAGAGGTCTGCATTGGACGTTTTCGCTCGAGCGCCAAGTAGTTCATAGCATAATCCGATAGGTAGCGCACATGCATGATGGGTAAAATTGTCACGAGTGATAAATCCTCGAACGGTATAAGCCGAGCATTAGACATTCGTTCTTGTTACAGTGATGAAATGTGTAGTAACATCATAGATGTTTATCATTTCAAAACTTTGCAGTGTTTAATTAACCTCTCCATAGTACACCTACAAAACTTGCTTTAAAATGTAATATAAATGTTGTAGGTATTTTTTTTTTTCCACACAGGAGCGATTTTGTTTTTGCCACATCTGATAGATGTTATTGGATGCAAATGTAATTATTATAAACGGGGAACACAATCGCGATAATGCAAGAACTGTATCAAGTTTTCTAGTAATAATAATAATAATAATAATAATAATAATAATAATAATAATAATAATAATAATCTCTAATAATTAGTGTATCAATCTTTGCGTCTGTAACAGTTGTGCAGCATGATTATTCGTTTTATTATATTTTCTGTGACATTATTTCTGTACTAATATTGTTATTAATCTACTGCTATATCAATAACATTTTGTAAAACGTTTCTACATTGTCGCAGTATATAGGCAGAACACTATGTATGGATCTATCATATTATATACTGTATGTGGTAAATCAAATATTGAATAATTATTAATTAGCAATAATAACTGTATACCGAAGTTTTTCATACTATTTTATTTATAACTTCATGTTCCTGTTTTGGTACGTTCCATTGACTGTTTCATTAAACGTTTGTCATGAATGCAGAAAATAAAGCTTATTTTTACCGTGTGAGCAAAACATATGTGTATCTTATCTGTCGCCTTCCATACAAGACATGTCGGTGAGATGACCTTGTACTGTGCTTCTATTTATTACGAGCGTATCACGACCGATCGTATTTCACTCAAGGGTACGACACTCGACCGAGTTCAAGAGAACGATTTAACTCCAATGCAGCACTCTGGTGATTACGTTGTTGACGAAATTTTGTCTAAATGTTATCTAGAAACTTAAAAATTCCAAAGACTATATTTTCTTTCTTATTGTAGCAAGTAAATAGATAATTCGATCATTTTTAATTTATTCTATTTGTGTTCTTCAGGATGAAGACGAGGATGATGATGGATATGGTGTAACAATAAATTATGAGGTTAAGTCTGGTATTTCTGCAACAAGAGCTCATTCAGAAACAACGTACCTGACTGAATGCTTGAATATCACAAAACCTCAAGATATTAATCTGGACGAGCTACAGCAGTGCAGCACACAATTCCCCTTGAAGTTCCCTGTAGAGGCTGTACTCTGTTGCACACTTCTCACCAATCAACCTGATGTCACCAGAGAGATTTTGGAACATCATATAAATTCTTCATACCCTTTGCTTCATGAAGCAGCATTCAGTTTGTACATGAATTTTCTTGATCACAAGAAAAAATTTGGCACTCATATTGAAAAAGCACTGTATAAAAATATGAGTGTTATCGATCTTGTACAGCGTCTCTTAGATAAGAGAGCTGCAATATTTTGCGATAGCCACGATTTCTATAAGTTGCTTTCTGGTGAGGAAGGTTATGGTAGCTGGGAAACCATTGGAACTGAAGTGGAGAAAGCACCCCTCCTTCTTAAGGACTGTATTAGCTATGATGAAGTTAAGTTGTCAGCTTTTCTTGCAGCGACATGTCATAGTGTATTCATTAATGATGGCCAACGATGCAACCGTGGTGTACCTTCATCTCCAGAAAATTTAGAGAGACATGGTGTCGTTGTTGGGTTGGTAGGTCCCCGCCTATCTGCTGGAGAAGTCATGGATTGGCACGAGATGGTGTTGACAAAAGGACAGAATGTGCAAGCAAATGGTTATGGTTCTGTAGTTACAGATGATGAAAAGCATAATTGGCGTCGTATTTGGGCAGATTTCTATGGTGTTTCAAATCTCCCATTATACAAAGATGGTTTAAAATTGCATGAAAATGAACGAGTTCATCAAAGATATGTCAAAGTGCCTCGGGGGAGATTATTTGATAACGAAATATATGCGAAACGAATATATATTGCAGCAGAACTTTTTCTGTTGGAGGCAGAAACTCGTGCAGCAGCTGAAAACAGAAAGGCCTATGTACATGTTGTGGGCATAGGGCTTGGTGTATGGATGTTATCTGCACATCAAGGACAAATATTCCTGGATTCTTTCGCCTTGTGCTTGAAGAATCTATATCCATCTTTACTGCATGTGTCAGATATTAATTTTGCATGGTTTAAAGAGAATACGTGCGCAGGAGTTGAGGATGGAGGCTTCATTGGTGACAGCACACACGCCATAAAAATACACTTTTCAGACAGACCTCCCCACTCTAAATTTAAAGATCCCGAAAATGTCAATAAACTATTAGTTGTATCATATGCTTGGGACGGTAATTCCTTACCTGGAAACGAATATTGGGACAACAGTTTGGAAAGTTCTGGAGATCCAGCAAATGCTTGCTCGACCCAAGTGTCAGAGCTACAAAATCCACATGTGAACAGGAAGAAAATTAGTGGTGCCAACCTACATATAGCAACAACTAAATGGGGGGTTCTCCATGTGGCAGAATATGCCAATAGAAAACTTAAAAAGTAACTGTTTTCTAAAATGAACTCATTTGCTTCTTGTCTCTAATTTCACTAGAATCTATTTACATTTTGTGCCTTAGATCGGTGTCTCCGAATTAGTAGACTTTCTGCTTTTCAAAACCAAACCATGGACCCCACCTCCTTCCCACAGTTGAATTTGATAAAATGTTATGTTTTATTTAACGACGCTCGCAACTGCAGAGGTTAAATCAGCGTCGCCGGATGTGCCGAAATTTTGTCCCGTAGGAGTTCTTTTACATCCCAGTAAATCTACTGACATGAGCCTGTCGCATTTAAGCACACTTAAATGCCAATCGACCTGGCCCGGGATCGAACCCGCAACTCTGGGGATAGAAGACCAGCGCTATACCAACTCTCCAACCAGGTCGACTTGAATTTGATATATTTGCATGGTAGTTACTGATGTGAAATAATTAGAAAAGAATATGAGGCAGAACTTGGTACCAGTATGTGAAGATAGAATATAAAATGAAAATTATTTTGTTAAAAAAACAAACAATTTTATTTTTACTAACGTACATTACAAGTCAACAAAATAGGGTCATGCAGCTATTCAACCTAAATGTGAAGAGGGAAATCAAGCCTCTATTCGTTTCCAAAAATCCCTTCCGTACACAGTTTAATATCTCCGACTTTTAATCCTAACTCTGTATGAACATGGAGTCGATTTCTGTACTTGTTCTTCATAAAAGAAACTGTCGAAAATTCTTGTTCACAAAGAGACTGAAACAATAGTGAACTAGATGTTTCAATGTTTTCTTTTTCACTTAACGTCTTATAACTAGGAAATTCCTTTATCCAGAAGGCCCAGTGTACGTACATTCTTTGAAAAATATTGTCAATGAGCCATCACAAGTTACAAGTGCAATATGCTCTTCTGCAAATAGAGTTGTTAGTTTTACATCACATTTAAAAGTATTCTTTATCCATAAGTTTTCAAGTTTTGTACAAAGATGAAATTTCTGAATGTAATCGCTAAATTACTGTACATAGCTCCTTAGTGAGGTTTAAATTTTGGTGTAAATTCTTCATAGGTGGATTCCAGAAAAGTATCCAGTGTCTCAAGTTTAGCAAGGCTACCATCTACAATTCAGCTCGCTCATAACATAAATATATTCACATAATTGCTTTGAAGGTAGTGTTCAGTGTCAAAATATGACAAAACATTTATTAAAGTGCTTACTATCCACAACCATGCAAAATTTGCTCAACTGACAACATTAAAATGTTGAATGAATTAGGTTTTTTACTATAAAATAGCTACGAACCCTCTGGGAACCAGGGTCTAGATTACTTCAAACAAATCATTGCACAATTCCTGCATCCTGTAAAAGATAGTACAGACGCTTGTTTGGATGGCAGATAACCTGTGTTGTGTTATAAATACATTATCGCTTATGTGAGTAGAACTTCTTTGTTACGTAGACTGTGGTGGAATTCTATTTATTTCTCATATATACATTCTAAATTTTTCTCATGCAGATTGACATTGTGTAAATCAATGTTTCCAAATCACTAACACATAATTCCTCCCTTTGCAATTTCAGATTTTTCCCATCATATGACAACTACAGAGGGATCAGTCTATTAAATACAGGATATAAAATCTTTACCAGCATAATCAAGAACAAATTGTATAAACATTATGAAACTCTTTTCGGAGAAGAACAAAATGGCTTCCGAAAGGGAAGATCACGTTGCGATGGATATTTTACATTAAAATTATTGATGGAAAAGCACCGGGAATTCAACTTAGAAACACATATTGCTTTCATTGATTTGGAAAAGGCATTTGATAAGGTGAACAGAAATAAATTATTAAATGTATTAGCCACAGACCATGTTCCACAACAACTTATACCAAACATATATAATATCTATACAACAAATCTAATTGCAGTAAGGTGTGACAATAAATTATCGCATTGGACAGAAATTCATACAGGAGTAAGACAAGGCTGCGGCCTTTCACTGTTGCTATTTATTATATACAATGAATCAAATAATTAGAGAATGGAAACAATTGACTCATGGATATATACAACTCAATAGACATTTACAACTAGATTCATTACCTTTTGCAGACGATTTAGCTCTGGTGGCATCCTCAGAAGATGAATTACAATGTTCAATTTTTAATTTTAACAAAATTGGAATTAAATATGATATAAAAATCAATAAAGAAAAAACTAAAATTATGGCCTTCTGCGGAAAATACCCTGTGCCTAGCAAAATATGTTTAGATTCAAAATTATTAGAAAGGATAAATTATTTTACATATCTCAGATACACATTATCTTTTTTCGATGAAGTAGACATTACACAGAAAATTTCTAAATACACCAAAACAATGGGAATAATTAACCACATTATGAAACCTTCCCTAGTACAAAGGCATACTCGAATTCGCCTTTACAAGACCTTGGCGAGACCTGTACTTTGTTACGGCAGTGAGGCATGGACATTGAGGAAGAAAGACAAAAGCAGAATAATGGCTAATGAAATTAAATTTATGAGATATACAGCGGGATATACGAAATGGGATCACAAATGCAATGAAGATGTAATGGAAGAATTACAACTAGAACCTGTAGTTAATCACGTAAAACATTATCAGAACAACTGGATAAATCATCTGCAACGCATGCATAGAGATAGAATCCCAAAAGTCATGCTCCACTATCGTCCAAACGGGAAGAGATCTCTCGGTCGTCCAAAGAAGCGCTGGATTGAAAATTCAACTGTGAGATCGTAACAGGCCATTTGGCCTAATACTTGGAAGGAAGAAGAAGAAGAAGATTTTTTCCCAATCCTTTCTGGTTAAAAGTAATAATTGTTTAACATTTATTTCGTGGCACTCTCTATTCATAATATGCTGATGGCAGTTGTAATTTTTAGCAGTTCAACCTGGACTAGTGTATACGAAAATGCCAATAATGGTATGTGTCATTCAAAATGGCTAGATAGCAATTTTCTTTCACTAATGTTTCCAAGACTATTTTGATACCATTAAAATCCTGTGATAAATGTAATAATTATTTATAATGCTGGTTGTTCAATTAACGATGATTGTAAATGTCATACATTGAAGGAATCTACTCAGGGTTTATTACTGATCATAATTTAAGATGGGATGAACATGTTTCTTCTTAATGTAATAGACTTCGTAAAACAGTAAGGGTGCTATTCATAGACATTTCGCTAGCCCACGCTACGAGCGTGCTAAACTAGCCCCGGCTATCGACTGATTACTTGTACAGGATTCATATCATATTATATCGCTAACACTGGTTTATGAATACGAAAAACGTTAGTTCGCTGATTATCCACCGGAAGTCCGCGCTAAGAATGTCTATGAATACAGCCCTTAGTTTGTTATTCTTTGCTCTTACATACCTACAAATATTCTGCGATTAGTTTATGCACGTTTGATTCAATTTATCGTCCAATGGAGAGGAACAACGAAATTTACACTTTCTCCATAGATATTGCTTCAAAAGCAGATAATTAAAATTTGCTTGAAGACGTCATTTAATTATCCAATAAATCTGATTTATTGGAATTTTAAACTAGGGTTATTTTCAGCGAATCTTGTTTGTGATATTGACAGCGGAATTTTAAAGTGTTTTGGACGAAGCAATGAGAGTGAATGAGAGTATGTGCAGTGGGGTAGTGTAAAAAGGAAAGTGAATGCAAGCAGATCAGGGGAGGCATAAGTGATATAATAAGCACAATGGAGGAAGTGATAAGTGAGATATGTAAGTGTAAGTAGTGATGTATTATAAAAAATTGGACAAGGAAATAGGCTAGGCCTACATTAAAAAAGTCAGGCATAATAGTGGAAATAATATGAATCTGGTAATGAAAATGAAAGAGTGTAAAGGGCCAAATTGATGTCAATTTCTTACCAAATAGTCTAATATGATATAGTTTGAAATGGATTTCAAATTTCTTAGAGCGAGAATATTATTTTACGCAGAAAAATGTATATGCTTGCGTGTTTTAACTAAAATAAAAAATTATACTGTCTCTACAAAAACAAATTCAAATTATTTCAGTAACTAAATGACAGCCACAAAATTAAAATGTTTTGGCAATATCAATACCATAATTAAAAAGAATAAAATAACGAAAACAATTGAATTGTATTGAGATAAGACATATGTTCAGTTTTTTCTGAGATAATTTGCTTTTGTGTCCTTATTACAGTTTATTTAATTATTGTTTAAAGCTAATTTTACAATGTTAGAACTATTCTAACAAAAAAAAACGGAACTTCAAATGAAAAAGCAGAACGTTTTAGCTATCAGAATAGGTAATTTAATTGCTAATACTAATTAATAAATAACATTCCTATTTTTACGACATATGTCCGTGTTCTGAAGAAACTGTCCGAATACAATGCATGAGCTATTCCATCTCAAATCGACCGAAATATAGAGAAAATTGACCTTACAATTTCTGAATACAATAAAACTTTTTTGTACGTAGAGAACTGTGTTACAATGCTTTGTGCAAAGTTTGAGGCATCAGAATTTCATAGTGTTTAAATTAAAAATATTTAAATTTATCGTATTTTCATAAAATTTGCAACTTTAAACTATTGTAGCTCCGAAAGCCTTTTACCCAATGATCAAAATCATGGTTTATTTTGATGCTGAGAAATTAAAGTTTATATTGACATATAAACAAATCTTCTTACTTTTTATGGAAATGGAGAAATTTAGATTTTTCCTCATTAAGACGCCTTTGCCAAGGAAAAAATATTTTTAAAATATATAGTTAGATTCCGCATTGAAAGTACAAATAAACACGTATTTTTTACTGATGGCACGTTGATAAGAAAGTATTGAAAATATCAAATAAAATAAATAGTACACGCATGAACTAACCAGCTGACTGTGAGGCGGGAGCTAGCCTAGGCAAGCAAGGCCAGGAGACATAAACACGTGATGTGTCGTCTAGCAGTCATGGCTGTGCTGGCTTTATCACAGGTTTTCATAAACACAGGAGTAAAATGACGCCCAACGCTCGCTTATTTTCAGCTCTCGGCCAGTGCGTGCGGTACTGCGCCATTCAAGTCCAGGCGTGTGAAAATAATCTATTTAATACCCTCGAAACTTATTGCCGTACCACTAACCAAACAATGCCGAATCCCTCTTAATAATGCCAGGTTTTTTCTCAATATTTTTTTTACATTTTTACAAATTGGCAAAAAGCCTAAAAGTAAGTAAAATCAGATTATCTGTCTCTCTGTATACAATAAAAATAAGGATTACTTCTTATCATAACCTACCAAATGACAGCTTCAAAATGAGCTCTCGTTCAATGTTCTGCAGTAAATGGTTCCAGAGTTCTGAGCGCTGAAAGAGGCTTGTTTTTATAAAATACACTAAATTTGTCGCTCAATAATACAAAAACCGTTTGACTTACGATAGTATATTTTTGAAAATGCACTCTCCTCAGCACCTTGGAAAAAATTAGAGTATAAAAAATGCGAGGTTTTTTATTGATCGAGTTCATATGGAATAGCCCGCATGCAGCTCTGCGTTGTGTAACTTTCTCCATTCTCCTGTGACTTCATCCCTCTTAGCTCCAAATATTTTCCTAAGGAAATTATTCTCAAACACCCTTAACCTCTGTTCCTTTCTCAAAGTGAGAGTCCAAGTTTCACAACCATACAGAACAACCGGTAATATAACTGTTTTATAAATTCTAAATTTCAGCTTTTTTGAGAGCAGACTAGATGACAAAAGCTTCTCAGCCGAAAATAACACGCATTTCCCATATTTATTCTAAGTTTAATTTCAGATAAATAAATGATCATAGAAGAAATAACAAATATTAACAAATAGATCCTCCTTAATTTTGTCACAGTCTTAACGCAAGGGCAGCTAATGATTCATCTTACATACTGTAAGGCAAATGAGGGCGACAGAAGCAGAACTTCAGGACTTGGAGTTCAGCCACTCTTTGTTTTTCTTTGAACTTTTTTTAACATAATCTACAAGACGGTAAGATGTGCTTAGACGCAGGTAGGCCTATCTGACCCTTCATGACAATGTGATAGAACAGATTCCCATCCAAAGCACATCTCCCACCTCTGTTATCTAGACAGAGTAATGGGTATTTGTGATTGGATCCTGCAATCTACTCCATATTTGAAGAACATCTAATGACACCAACAATTCCAAATAATATGCTGCTTTTTACTACCAAATGAACAAAGTAAAATTTAAAAAATGTTTCTTATTAATTTAAATTATAAATTTCATTATAAAAAAATGTGTTTTTAAAATGTTATGTTTAGTGATGGGAGTATTGAAATTTAAAAAATACGAATTATTCGATTCTTATAAGTTCTCGAGATATATCTCGAATAGTGAACAAGTATTCGAATACTTTGCTCAGATGGTAGATGCTGCAAGAAGTGAAGAATGAAAACAGAAAGAAATAGTAGGGGAGAAGTGGGTACAGTAAGACAGGGAGAACAGTGAGACATTTTTTATTAAATAGTAAATTTTTATGTTGAGATGTTGGTAACAGTGGAGTTGTATGTTGCATGAGTAAAGTAACAGTATTTTCATACTCGATTTGATTCTAGTTATAAAGGTGAGTGATGAAAAAATAATTCGTAATTTTTCACTTTAGAAGTAAAATTTTAGCATGTGTTTAATGAAGGTTATATTGGATATACAAATGAGATATAAATATGAATGCTTTGTTACCTAATACTATGGTATTTGAGATTGTGTTTGGCAAAGTTTCGTCTTTCTTGTTTTAATTTTGAAGTGATGGCGTCATTTTTAAATGAACTATGCTTAAAGGGAACAGTGAGACATACCATTGAAGGGTACACTGAGACGTCTCACGGTTCCCATGTACCAATGATTTACAAAAAACAAACTGTAATTATATTACATTTACCAGTAACTAACATTAAAAATGAACATACTAGTAACCAATTTAGGAACTATAGCTTAAAATAATGGATACATTACATTTTAATGATTTCATAAATAAAAAATTATTCACAAAATTTAAGAAAATGTTAAAATATAATAAAGAACTACATTAAATTCTTATAATTATAAGCTTTGTTGTCACCAAAAATTCATTTAATTTTTTCGCAAAAGTTTGAAATGTCATGAAAAATCCACTTTTCCAAATGTTCCAGATGTTTCAATGGTTTCGAAGTCAGACATCAAAATGATTCTAAATAAGCCTACAGAACATGTCGAGATAGAGACAGCAAGTTTTCCTTTCTTTTGAAATAAATGTAAATTATTTCAATGTCCGTTAATAGACACTGTGGTGTCTCACTGTACCCTCCTGAATGGGAACAGTGAGACATTTGCATTTTTTTGACAAACACGAATTGTATATTATGTCCTTATCTATTAACATTTTTGTTTATGTATTATTATACTCCATGTTTTAATGTCTATTTCTATTGCACTTGATTTTAAAAATACTTGAATTATCACTTGCATACATATGTCTTAATATTTTGTGTCTCACTGTACCCACTACTCCCCTATACAGAACATCGATTCCTCATCAATTGTACACATACAAACATGATGTAGTTGCGCATATAAAGACTTGCTACTGATCGTCTCTCTGTCTCAACTCTCTCAACCAATTACAGAACACATTAATATCTTTATCGGGAGTTGCAGATAGCTGCAGCATGTGATTAAAATAATAAAAAATGTAAACTGCTGTGCTTGTACAATACATTGCTATCGTTATCGCTGTCATGCTGGATGTTGGATAAGAGAACTGAGAAGCGAGAACCTGCCGGTGAGTAATCAAATCGTTATTCGAATGATAAAAGTATTCGAGAACTTTTATTCAAGGACAGATTATTCGATTCTACCCATCACATGTATGGATTACATGTAATTAAAGAGTGGTTTGATTCAAACGCTCTTTCCTTAAACGCATCCAAAACAACTGTTGTTCCGTTTTCACTAAGGTCCAGTGGTCTTAAATCTCCTCAATCTTCTTTTAGGCTCAAAATTCATCATTCTGACTGTTCTTCTCAAAATTGTGAATGTCCCATATTAATCGAATCCTCAGAAGTTAAGTATTTAGGCATTACAATCGACCAACACTTACGATGGAATAAGCATATTACATATTTATGTAATAGATTACATAAAACAATTTATATCTTTGTTATACTTCGGTCATATTTACCAGTTAATATTTTACATCTCATTTGTTTAGCTTTATTTCAATCCATTCTCCAGTATGGAATTTTAGGATGGGGAAATGCTTGTAATTCTAATCTCACTCCACTAATACTTATTCAGAAAAGAATAATTAAAATATGCCTTAATAAACCAATTGATTACTCATCCGAGCTTTCGTTCACTGATTTTAATGTTTTGAAAATTAAACAAATTTATTATATTGCCTTATTAAAATTCATACATAAAAATCGCAATAAATTCAAATTGTATCATCATAAATATGGAACTAAAAGATCCATTTTATACGACTAGAGGAACCAAGATGTTTCACAAGCACAGCTCTTAGCCATGGTACCTACTTTGGTCCAAGGTTATATAATAAAATAATTGAAAAATACCCAAATTTTGAAAATTTTAGTATCAGAAATTAAAAAAATTGCGTTAGGAATTGAATTTTTAAAGAATATATATTGATTTACTATATATATATATATATATATATATATATATATATATGTGTGTGTGTGTGTGTGTGTATTTGTATGAGTTAAACTGTTAAAATTGAAATTGTATTTTTAAAGTTAATTTATTCCTATAATTTTTTTCCTTGACCCACTTTGTGTCAAATAATTATCTTTATTTGTGTTAAGTATGTGTTTAGATAACACCCTGAGCACGAGTTTTTACTCCCTCAGGGAAGAATTAAGACTGTATTTTTGTAAATGTTATTTTACTAACAATAAACAACAAAATAACTAGTTATTTTAGCTACGAGCTGTGGCTAAATCTGAACAAAAATAATCACTGGTTTAATATTTCAAAGTTACGATTAAAGGTAAGTGTTCACTACATCGTATCGCACTCCTCGTACGAATCGCACGCAACGGATATTTTAAGTGCAGTGCGTTCACTGTAACGGCTCATCGCCTCATTGAATTCCCTATCAGCTGTTTAAAACATGACGTCGTACGATATTGACATTGCTGGAAACAGAGGAGTTTCAGATTAGGTCTATTAATTATGAGTTTTAGCGAATAAGAATTTATGGTTCCTTCATGCATCTTAATTGATGAGGAAGAAACGAAAGAGATATTGGTTACATAATATATATGTAAGAAACGACTTGATTACTGTAATGGGAACGCCTCAAATTATATAATTCTTCACAATTTTCTACAAGCGAAATAAGTTTTCCGTCTGCCATTTTGGCGCGACACTGAACATGGCACAACATAATAGTAACAGTTGACCAATTAAAATTGATTTATTAAAGAAGTCCATGATCGTACACATCGGAAAAGTTGCCCATCCGAGAAACGTGGACGGATTTGCAAGGGGCGATGCATCCAATACGATGTAATGAACGCGGTTACATAACAATTACAGCAAAGATAGTCTTTTTCCGATCCGTGTGATTCGTCCGATGAGTGCGATACAATGTAGTGAACGCTTACCTTATGAGGGTGATTACGTTGTTGACGAAATTTTGTCTAAATGTCATCTAGAAACTTAAAAATTCCAACTACTATGATATTTTCCTTCTTATTGTAGCAAGTAAGTAGATAATTAGATAATTTTTAATTTATTTTATTTGTGCTCTTCAGGATGAAGACGAGGATGGCGATGGATATGGTGTAACAATAAATTATGAGGTTAAGTCTGGTATTCCTGCAGGAAGAGCTCAATCAGAAACAACGTACCTGACTGAATGCTTGAATATCACAAAACCTCAAGATATTAATCTGGACGAGCTACAGCAGTGCAGCACACAATTCCCCTTGAAGTTCCCTATAGAGGCTGTACTCTGCTCCACACTTCTCACCAATCAACCTGATGTTACCAGAGAGATTTTGGAACATCATATAAATTCTTCATACCCTTTGCTTCATGAAGCAGCATTCAGTTTGTACATGAATTTTCTTGATCACAAGAAAAAATTTGGCACCCATATTGAGAAAGCACTGTATAAAAATATGAGTGTTATCGATCTTGTACAGCGTCTCTTAGACAAGAGAGCTGCAATATTTTGTGGTAGCCTCGATTTCTATATGTTGCTTTCTGGTGAGGAAGGTTATGGTAACTGGAAAACCATTGGAACTGAAGTGGAGAAAGCACCCCTCCTTCTTAAGGACTGTATTAGCTATGATGAAGTTAAGTTGTCAGCTTTTCTTGCAGCGACATGTCATAGTGTATTCATTAATGATGGCCAACGGTACAACCGTGGTGTACCATCACCTCCAGAAAATTTAGAGAGACATGGTGTCGTCGTTGGAATGGTAGGTCCCCGCCTATCTGCTGGAGAAGTAATGGACTGGCACGAGATGGTGTTGACAAAAGAACAGAATGTGCAAGCAAATGGTTATGGTTCTGTAGTTACAGATGATGAAAAGCATAATTGGCGTCGTATTTGGGCAGATTTCTATGGTGTTTCAAATCTTCCATTATACAAAGAAGTTTTAAAATTGCATGAAAATGAACGAGTTCATCAAAGATATGTCAAAGTGTCTCGGGAGAGAGTATTTGATAATGAAATATACGCGAAACGAATATATATTGCAGCAGAACTTCTTCTGTTGGAGGCAGAAAGTCGTGCAGCACCTGAAAATAGAAAGGCCTATGTACATGTTGTGGGCATAGGGCTTGGTGCATGGATGTTATCTGCACATCAAGGACAAATATTCCTGGATTCTTTCGCCTTGTGCTTGAAGAATCTATATCCATCTTTACTGCATGTGTCAGATATTAATTTTGCATGGTTTAAAGAGAATACTTGTGCAGGAGTTGAGGATGGAGGCTTCATTGGTGACAGCACACACGTCATAAAAATACACTTCTCAAAGAGAACACCCCACTCTAAATTTAAAGATCCCGAAAATGTCAATAAACTATTAGTTGTATCATATGCTTGGGACGGTAATTCCTTACCTGGAAACGAATATTGGGACAACAGTTTGACAACTTCTGGAGATTCAGCAAATGCTTGTTCCACTCAAGTGTCAGAGCTACAAAATCCGTATGTGAACAGGAAGAAAATTAGTGGTGCCAACCTACATATAGCAACAACTAAATGGGGGGTTCTTCATGTGGCAGAATATGCCAATAGGAAACTAAAAATGTAACTATGTTCTAAAATGAACTCATTTGCTTCTTGGCTCTAATTTCACTAGAACCTATTTACTTGACACATGTTGTTTGACCTCACGAATTGAAGCAGCTTCGTCTTTTGATATAGCGTCGTTCTTGGCAAGCTGATCAGTTGGCATGCCACCGTAAATAATTCTCAGTAAAGATTTACGTAATGAGGAAATATCATTTAATTTGCGCGACTGTTCTTTATTTATGAAATAAAAATGAAATTACTGTTCCTAATTTACATTTTTAATTATTAAAATTAGTATATTTTTATTTTTTGTACTGATTTATTTTAATATATGTAAATAACAGCAGAAAATCCATAACATAACACGTAAGGCAAAATGTATGTATGTATGTATATTTACTGTCATCAAAATCATATACAACTAGTGGCTTGTGCAGCAAATACTGCAAACTAAGTCCATAAGAAGTTCAAAATAAAAATTGTTCGGATTTATTTTCAATGAAGTATATCGGACATTTTGAAAGTTATTTGCTTCCATAATAGTGAAACATACTCCCTCTGAATGTTTTTTTATGCGAAATATTTTTCCTTGAACCTATCCGTCTTCAGTTCTTGAGTTTCAATGTGAAATCGCAAGTAACAATGTCAGGACGATCAGCGAGTTTTTCATGTGGGAGTAATGCAGTAGCTATTTCAGGTCATTGCGGATTGTAGGTGAAAGTTAAGAAAATGTAAGGTTTGTCATGCTTTGAACAAAAGACTTAGCATCTTCGTATAGCTGCTGCATGTTTCGTGAACAACCTTGAAATGTAGAGGGCAGAATCACTTTCTCCCACTAAGAGATCTTGACGAGGTGATCAAGAGACTACAAAATTTTGTAAGCCTCTTATTTTATCAGTAAGTAATACCTTTTGGTCTTTTCTTAGGAACTATAATTTTTGTGCTTCCTCCAGACAATGCTGATCTACCAAATACTCCTGGATTAATTTGTGTAACAATGAATGTTATCCCATATATTTTCTGTAATATAGGCTGTTGTGAGGAATCTATTGCTGAGATGTGGAAAATGAGGCGAATGATATGTCAGAGTTGATTTAATCTGGAATGTACACACGAAAATAAATTCAAGTATGGATCAAGAGGGGTCCGCGCATGCGCCACAGCAAAACTGTTCCTGTCGCGAGCCCCTCATCTCACAATATTTACGCAAATACAGCTTGTCGCCAACAATGGTGCTATCTCTCAGTAATGTTCAGAACGAAGGAGGTAGAGAGAAAAGAAAACAAATTTCTCCTTCTAACAATGGTACAGACCAACATCATGTCCTTATGTTGGTGACACTGTGTATTTAGTTCAAGTTGGTCATAACCATAATGACACAGTTCAAAGCTACTGTAGCAAATTCTCCAGTTTAGCGATTAATAATTTTGATGATTTTATTACATAGTTTCGTTAATTTTTAAATGCCTATTTTGATTATTTTACTGCCTATTTCAACCAAAATAAATGTCCGAACTTCCAGGTCTTAGTTGCCAGACCTAATGCCAAACCTAATGTGTTGCAAATATTTAATGCAATGTATATATATATATATATATATATATATATATATATATATATATATAATTATTATTATTATTATTGTGTACATTTTATTTGTCAGTTTCTGGTTTAATTATGTGAATTCTACTTGCTTGTAATTTAATACCAATAAGTATTACAATGTGTTTATTATTGTTTTATCGAGTGCATTTTATTTATTTGCATCTGATTTCATGTATTTGATTCTAACAACATTAATATGTATTCCACTGTGTTTATTTTTATTTTATTAGGTAAATCTTTATTTAACTGCCTGTTTTGATATCATTTTGTAAATTGTATCTGTATGTAATTACAATACTTAAATCCGATTCAGTGTATGTTGAACTATGTAAACAAGGTTTAATCCTGGTTGAGTGTAACAGAAGGCCCTATGGCCTTAACTCTGTCAGATTAAATAAAGCCATATTATTATTATTATTACTTATAACAATTTTATAGCTAAGTAGCTTCTATTAAGTATGATTCTATTAGTGGTTTTACTTGTAGGCCTATATAACTTATTGAAGTAGTATACAAAAAATTGTGACCAGTAGCATCAGTAGTTTTTGAGGCACATTTTCTTAAATTTAAAAAATGAAAGTAGAAGAAAAAACTGTCTAAAGTTTTACTACTAGACCTATATGTTGCAAATTTTTTCCTTTGCTTATCCAATACCATAGTGCACTCCTACTGCATATACAGAATCATCTGGATCATCCTGCATCCCTAACTTCCTTTCAGAGCTTTCTTTTCTCATCTGGGTCACTTTCATGATGTTATATAGTTCATTTTCACTCTTGCTTACTCACTATAGATCGACATATGTGAGGATAAATTTTGTGTTGCTACCTACAGACATCCCTAATTGTTCCAAACTTGAATTTTTGCAAGCTCACCTTCATTAAAAGATATCAGTGCACCCAATACACCCAATTTGAGTACCAGTGTATCAGTTTTAGGGAGCCACGACCAAATTACACTGTTGAAACTCTCATTGGGATTTTGAGTTCTCTTATGCATACACTTTTTCAGATCAGGAACAGCCAGATCTCTGAAAATTTGCTTCATAGCTAACAAGGAGGTCTATGATATTTTTATTTTATGGAGTACTGATCGCTTCTTGCAATTGCCCTGCACCACGAGTATTTTCTGGGGAGGTAGAGTTGATGCGAGAGATGGTTGTCACTTAACATAATACCACAGTCTAGTATAGGTTATACAGTCACGAAGCTCAATAAGTAGTAAATATGCAAACATGAGATAGTTGCTCACCACTAGGATCGCTAATATCACTTCATTACAGGCAATGCAAAATAGTACCGTCACAGTCTAATGTTTCTAGCACTCTCAAAACTCAAGCTTCGTGACTGTGATAATACAGTGAGGTTAGTTGGGGATGCTCAGGTTTTGCAGGAGACATTTCCTGCCAAGAGATGGCATGATCACCGGGAATAGTGTGCCCCATTCTCGGCACACAAGCAATTAGTGAACTGCAGTTTTGCTTTAGTTGTGTTGTGAGAAGTAAGTTGGCAGTGAAAATTGTAATCATAAAAGTTTAAGTTAAGTTTAAGTACTCCGTGTAGGCTACTGTTGTAATGACTTAGGCCCCGTTTCTTCAAGCTTTGTTAAAATGCACCTAATATAGCGTTAATTAACTGTAAGTTAAAAGTATAAATTGCTGTTAAAAATATTGCGTTTCTTCAACTTTACATTTCACATTTTAACATTCTGTTTGTTAACTCTCTGTTAGGACCAGAGATTCTAGAATTTAACCATAACCTATAAACAAGTATAGACTCATGCAGTGTAGGCTTTAACGGCCGGAGTCTATAGATGTAGATTCATTTTCCGGGCTGAGAGGCCGTGGTCTATTGGTTGGTTTTATACCAGATGTTTCGTCTGCAACTGCGGCAGACATCTTCAGTGGAGTGGTATCCGAGGTCGCAAGACTCTTCTCGGCGTACCTGAGGCAACTGATCCTGTGGCTGGTTGTGCGGGCGTATTTATAGTGCGACTCGCGGGCCGAGGCCTGTTGTCGCTGCGGTCCGCGCCGCTTTGTTCGCTGCTCCCGTTCTGGGTTCCGTCCTTTTGTTGTAATGGCTTCTTATCTGTTCTGTTTAGGACCGGGTACCAACACTTGTTTAGCTTGACGCCTTCTTCCTTGCGATTAAAGTTGTTGTTATGTTATATATTTCGATCGCTTCTCTATGTAGACGGGGGAAGAAGTGCGTGGTCGTGCTCAAGATGTCAGTGTCCTTGAATCTTATGTTGTGATCGCCCTCTTCGTAGGCATGTGCTGCCACTGCCGATTTGTCGAACTGTCCTAGGCGGCAATTCCTATTATGTTCTGTCAGTCTCGTCCTGACGCTCCACTGTGTAGTACCGATGTAGACCTTCCCACACGAACACGGAATCCTGTAAACTCCGGCGGACAGCAGCTTATCTCGTTTGTCCTTGGATGACCTCAGCATACTCCGGATTTGCTTGGTCGGCAGGAAGGTCGTTTCCACTTCATGACGCTTCAGCACCCTGCTGATACGGTCCGTCACATTCCTTAAGTACGGTAGGAAGACCGTGCCCTTCTTAGTCGTTCGTTCCTGTGACTGCATCGATGGTGTTACTCTGGGGCGTATGGCTCTCTTTATCTCCGGCCTTGAGTAGCCATTGGCCATGAGTGCTGTCGCTACATGGCTCAGCTCCCGTTGGATGTGTTGTGGCTCGGCCTCTCAGCCCGGAAAATGAATCTACATTTAAGTATAGACTCAGTTCTGTTTTCTGAACTCTGACAGTTGCAATTCTCGCTTGTTTCTGTTGTTTGATTCAGAGAGCATAGAAGTCTTTCTATTCTATTAGGTTTGATTTATGCTTCTTTCCATCGTCTGTATCACAATTGCATGGAGCGGCATATTGCCGTATTGGTATTGCTGTTGTGAAATGGAAAACACTGGAACAAAAAGGAATCGTGGGACTAATTTCTCTCTTCATTCGAGAGAAGCCTTCTGCTGGAAATTACTTTGCAGTATAAACCAATTATTGAGAATAAACAAACAAACAGATCTACGTTGAAAGCGAAAAGTGAGGCTTGGCAGAAAATAGCCTATAGGCCTACCTTTGTATGAACTTCTGGTCTGTCAAATCACAGAAATCATCCACTCTATTTATGTATTCATGGATATCATTTTATAAATAATCACGATATAGAAGTTCAGCATCTAACGCACCAGCCATATTGGATACTTCTATGCTAACAGAGAGTTAAATGATTTAACTGCATGAAATTAAGCAGTTAAATTAACATGGGTTTTAACAGCCTGTTAGTACTAATAGTAGTTGAAGAAATGCTTCAGCTGTTAAATTTACAGTTAAAATGGAATAACACACTGTTATAATTTAACAAAGGTTGAAGAAACCGGGCCTTATTCATTACGTGAACGTATTTATCTATACACTACATAATTACTTACGGAAACGAAAATCTTATGCGGAGACAAGAAGCAAATTTGAGGAAAAGTTTCCAGAGACGTGTTCCAGCTGCTAGTACAATAAGAAGACTTTATAAGAAGTTCATGCGGACAGGTTCGGTAAACGATGAAAAACCGAAAAGAAAATGCCGTGTTCTGTTGGAAGAGAAATTAGACGAGATTGGTGAAAAATTGGAAGACACCCCTCAAAAATCCCTCAGACGTTTAGGGCAGGAAACTGGAATAAGTAGAAGCTCGTGTAGCGACAAAATTAGCCTACTTAAATTAAGACCCTACAGAATGCAAGAAACCCACAATCCATAAACGAATTTAAACATAATATAAGAGATGCAATAAATTCTATCAATGCTGAAGAACTTGCAAGAGTGACTGCAAATTTCATAAAAAAAAAAATATGTAAAATGTGTGTTGCGGTAAATGGAGGACATTTTGAGCAACAAATGTGAGCTTGGTAAATACTATAACTTTTAAGCATTGTAACAGTAGAACTGTAGGCCTAAAAGTGCCGGAGACGCGCGCATATTCCTAGCGGTAACCAACACATTGATAGCCGGGACGGCTCTGGACAAAAACCTGAGCATCCCCAACTAACCTCACTGTATAATGAAACCAGGTAACCCAAACATTCCTGGCCATTTTTGTCTCGCAATTTTGACTTTGAGAATAATTATGTAGATTAACTACCTCGGTTTATATGGAGTAAAAAGGTATGAAAAAAAATTTTAAATTATGATTTATTTAACAACGCTCGCAACTGCAGAGGTTATATCAGCGTCGCCAGTGTGCCGGAATTTTGTCCCGCAGAAGTTCTTTTACATGCCAGTAAATCTACTGACATGAGCCTGTCGCATTTAAATACACTTAAATGCCATCGGCCTGGGCCAGGATCGAACCTGCAACCTTGAGCACATGCGGCCAGCACTATACCAACTACGCTTCCCAGGCTGAAAAAAAAGTATGAAAAATAGGTTATTATGTATTAATTTCTGTGTGGGACAGATTTGTTATGTCTCTGCATTTGTGTTAATATAGCTATAGTTGAAGACAAGTTATAAGGAAAGGTAATGTATTTAATAAGTTGTGTTAATTTACATGGGTTTCTGGGGGTCGTTAGGTTAGGTTAAATCAAGTTAGGCCGTGTCTCAAAGCTACATTTTCAGCTGAAGTGAACTAAATTGTTGACTAAATAGCCGGATGTGACGTCTGAAGTCATGATCCAAAGCTACATAGTCCATAGCAATCAAGTCCGTAGTAGCTAGTCAACGAAAATGCTTGCTTGATTGTTGACTTGTTCACTAAACAAACATGGATACCTCATCAGCAAATGGGGTTATGAAATCTGAAAATGCTTTGGAAGTAAAATAATGTAAATATAATATAGAATAACACGTTAACTTTGAACACCGATATTGTTAGTACCTTCTGTACAATGTTTTAATCATTAATGTAATATATTAAGCCCTTATCTTTTCCACATAACTCGTAATGAAACTGCATGAGGACACTGCCTTCTTAATTTAGTGCTGCACCGTAATGTCATGGTTTTTAGAAAAATAATCTATGAAGAAGGCCATGTTTCAAGCATACATGTCCAAAGCTCCCTAGTGTGTAGTTCACAAGTCATCTAGTTGCTAGTCACTAGTGTGTAGTATGGACTTGAGCTTTGAGACACGGCCTTAGGTTATGTTAGTGTAGTTAAGCTAGGTTAGCATAGATTTGCTTATTTTATCTTTTTTTTTTTTTAATTATTATATGTAGAGTGGCATATATTTGAAGTTTGTACAGAGAAATTATCATTATTTCAACAAATAATTCGTGTCAGAATATGTATAGCCTACTTGAAATTGGTTTGACAGTGAAAATACGCATTTTCGGGCAAATAATTTATAAGCCTTTTAATATTCGGGGGAAAATTCGACGGTTTTTTTTTTTTTTTTTTTTAATTTTTCGACCATTAATAGGCGAGGTAGTTATTGTAAATAATTACCATTTTGAGTAATGGCATTCCTGTAGTAGAACTGTAACTGTTGTATTATGCGCTCAGTTAGATGTTTGCCTTCTAAAGGTTTGCTATCAATTTGTACAGGTTTGTTTTTACATGCTTTTCTCAATCTTGTGACCATTCTTTCATTTACATGGTCAATACATTCTAGTTGGTGAAACTAGCTCTGAGTTAATTCTGGTGATATTGGAAGTGAAAATCCGTTATTACACTATCTTACTACTGACAACATAAAAAGCAATCACTAGCCTTGCCCAGCGTATAATACAAGGCACAACAAAAGCTGGATCCCCAAAAGCCTAAATCAACTAGCCTACTTGTCACAGATTCATGTAGGCCTACGCAAAGCATAACAAAAACCTAAACCAACCTAACCTGTCACAGATTCGTATATACACACAAGCATAACAAAAACCTAACCTAACCTGTCACAGATTCGTATATTCAAGACGTAAGGGCTCTTACAACATACAAAAGCTACATTCAATACATTTATTTGAGGAAACTATCTTTATATTACGATGGAAGAGTAATGGAACGGAGAAAAATTCTCTCCGGCGCCGGGATTTGAACCCGGGTTTTCAGCTCTACGTGCTGATGCTTTATCCACTAAGCCACACCGGATACAACCCTGACGCCGAACAGAATCGTCTCTGATTGAGTTCCAACTCTTGGGTTCCCTCTAGTGGCCGCCCTTTGCACTACGTCATAGATGTCTATGAACATCGGACCGAAGTCCACACATGTGCTCAGGTGCACTCGTTATGAGTGACTAGTTGGCCGGGGTCCGACGGAATAAGCGCCGTCTTAAATCACTTCGTGATTTACGCATATCATATATTATTTCAATGTACCGAAGTACATATGATATTTCCATGCAGATATTCTGCGTCATCATACGATGGAAGAGTAATGGAACGGAGAAAAATTCTCTCCGGCGCCGGGATTTGAACCCGGGTTTTCAGCTCTACGTGCTGATGCTTTATCCACTAAGCCACACCGGATACAACCCTTACGCATATCATATTATTTCAATGTACCGAAGTATATGATATTTCCATGCAGATATTCTGCGTCATCATACGATGGAAGAGTAATGGAACGGAGAAAAATTCTCTCCGGCGCCGGGATTGTATCCGGTGTGGCTTAGTGGATAAAGCATCAGCACGTAGAGCTGAAAACCCGGGTTCAAATCCCGGCGCCGGAGAGAATTTTTCTCCGTTCCATTACTCTTCCATCGTATGATGACGCAGAATATCTGCATGGAAATATCATATGTACTTCGGTACATTGAAATAATATATCTTTATATTACCAGAATTACTATCACTATTTACAATGTTCACAGGGAAACCTAACCTAGAATCACTATCATAATATAAATTATCACAAACAACACTACTAAGTTACTTACTCTTTTTATTTACAGCATACTGGTTTCCATGAAACTTAAGTGTACCATCAAACTTCTTTGCTCGTGCATATTCACTTCACAAAAAATACTACACGTTCACACAACGGAAAAGATATCTAAATAAAATTTTATTGTAAACACAAAACTCGGTATAAAAAAAAAACAGCTGACAAAGAGCAGTGTAGCCAACACACATATTGTATCTCCGTCAGTCTACACCTGGAAATCCGTCAGAAGTCAGAATCCGTCAAAATTAAAAAGAAAGACCCACTCAATATATCTATATACAAATAAAAGCAATTATTAACGCAACTTTCTTACCAGTGTTGATTCAAATAATAACAATAATAATTCATCCTTATCAGCCTTATCCGTCGACGGAATTCCCGTCCAGTTGGCTACATTGCGAAAGGGCAACGACATATGCAGTATAGCCACAAGTTACAAACAAAATATACCTTAACTCTGAAAAAAAAATGGGGGGGGGGGAGCGGAAGAACGAAATTTAATATTACTCCTGGTTACGTGATATGAGATATTACTCAAATAAACAACAGCGACGCCTACTTTTTAAATATACACTGGCGTTTAGTTATTATTTCTATGAATAGATGGTGAAGATAATAGTCAGTGTCGCCAATGGCACATTAAAATATAGTCACATTATAGAATTCAATTTTTCATACCATTCTACTGATTATAAACAACCCCTGGGTTTAGCTGGAAACCGCTGATATTGTCAATTATGGGAATAATTTGTGCTTAATCTACAGAGTGTAACAAAAGTTTCTGGTACAGTTTGTTAAAATTATTCTCTTGTTTAGTTCCCATTTTCCCAGGAATGATGACCAAATTTTATGATGCAGGAGTTGGTACTACTTGATTGTGGTGTGATCCAATTCTTTATTAATAATTTGGCGGGAAATGTCACATTGTTGAAGACAGGTGTTCAATATATTAACAGTGCGAGTTAATTTGTGGTAAAATTAGGCAGTGTAAATTACGAGGTCATACATTTTTCCTGTGATTTGTGATTTTAATTCTGGTGAGTATTGTTTTATATTCTTTAATCAATAAATTATCGTGTAGTATGATTGAAATTAAGTGTCAGCTTCTTTCAATATTAATTATTCGTAACACAAAAATGTAAAAAGTTTCTGGTACGTACCAGGAATTATTGTTACATCTTTATTTTTCTATACTTTCCGGATAATAAACCAGTTAAATGTAATTTTTAATGCGTAATTTTAATAAACGATACTGACACTTATTTTTAATCACTCAGGTCACCATGGCACCAACAAAACGTGAGCATGCTCGGTCTCAGGTTCAAGCCTTGGTCAAGACTGGAAAATCAGTACGTAATATTGCCAGGTTGTTGAAAATGTCACCAACAACAGTTTTAAAATGGAAGAATCAAACGGATGGTCCTGTTTCTGATTCTAAACGATCAGGTCGACCAAGCAAAGTTTCACTTCAAACAAAAAGAAAAATAAGGGAGTGGGTGAAGGACAAGGTTGGTGTAGGAACTCGGGCTGTGGCTAAAAGGCTGAATTTTTCGGAGTGTTACCGCTCTATAAACAAAAACATTTCACACATGACAATCAGTAGGCATTGTCGTAGTCAGGACTGGGGTCCGAGGTCTTATGTACCAAGAATGAAGCCAATGCTGGGTGAAAAGAACATATCCGATCGAATTAAATTTTGTGAAAGGTTGCTGAAAGAAGGATACACAGAGGATGCACCTGCTGCCAGAATTCTAAGGGCTCATATTCTGTTCACGGATGAGTCACTTGTGGAACTTCACTCTATTCCGAATCGTCAAAATGCCAGAATTCGAACAGCGGATCCATCCTCTATAAAGCCTTCGCAGGTACCCAAGTTTGGTGTTAAGATTATGGTGGCCGGAGGAATCTCACGTTATGGAAAGACACAACTTGTTATAGTGAATGAGAAGAAAACTGTGAATGGCGAATATTACTGTACACACATTCTCCCAGTATGTTCTAAAGTTCTAAGGCATATCACTAAATTTCCAAAACAACATATTGCGTTCCTCATGCAAGATGGAGCCAGAGCCCACACAGCTAAGAGTACACTGGACACAATAAAGAATTCTGGCATCAAAGTCTGGACAGACTGGCCTGGAAATTTTCCAGATTTAAATCCCATAGAGCACCTGTAGAGCAGATTACAAGAAAGTGTGTTTCGAACACCCAGACCAAGAAATCGCAATGAGTTGATTGCCCGAGTGTTGGAAGAGTGGGAGTCCATTACTCAGGAAGACATTTTCAGACTCACAGATAGTTTTGGTAGACGTGTGTTGCAATGTCTTGAAAAAAAGGATGTAATACCGACTACTGAAGAACAGTAATGAAAGGACTGTTCACTAAGCTATAAAGTGGCGTTATTTTGTGATATTTACCACAAAAAATTAAGAAATAAAGTAAAATTTTCACTGTACCAGAAACTTTTGTTACACTCTGTACATAGCCATTTTCCCTGACGCTATTTTTTTACCCGCAACAATTATGGTCACGAAAGGCTTAATTTTGAACTTTAACCCATCAAAAGCTTTTACTGTACTTGAGTAAGTAGTTAGAATTTTACTCGCCAGGTGGCAGGGGAGCTACAGTTTTTCGTATTAATAGAAACTTTTGACACTAGATGGCAGTAACACTAAAGCCGAAATTCAGTAGCATTTGTATTAAAATGCTGTGTTAAAAAAAAAAAAATTCTATGATATTAGATAATATCTTGTCAGTTTGTTACATTCTTCAATTCTCAAGCTATCTGATTATAACATATTCAAACATTGTATATTATAATATTTTCATGAAACATCACCATTATCATCACAGTCCAAGTCCAAATTAGTACCGGTACCGTATATCATTTTTTATTCTTACTACAAAATCAATGTCTTTTTAATGATATGAGTATTTCTCACAAGATCCTGTTTCATGCAAGTGTTTGTTTTTTAATGAGTAGGTAACTATGAAATTCAATGCAATTTAAGTGCCTGAAATTATATTGAATACGTACTGGTATTGAAGGATTTTTTTGTGGTTTTTGTATGAAATTGTTTCTTTCTAATTTACTGAGAATTTATCAAAGAAAATACTCTTTCACCATAAGTATTATGGCTTTGGTGCAGAAGAAAAATTCTGCCAGTTCTAAAAGCTGGTGAATCCTTAGAATATTTACACCATACATCATTTGAAAAAAAATCTTCGCACTTGTATTGCAAGTGTCAGTATAATGAGATTTCTCAAAATTCAGAAATTTACAAAATTGATTTAAGCCTTTGACGAAACTCTAGAAAAGAACATTTTCTGATTTTTTTCCAAAAATCTGCCCGGACATTGTAATTGGCTTAAGAAAGGGAATATGTCCGGGAAGAAAAGCACATGTGGTTGTAATTTTAAATCTTGTTTAAATATAACAGCTTAAATTTAACTGAATGCAAACTTTAATAAATAAACCGTATCAGTTCGTGTTCAAACAATATTACCGTATATAATCTGGAATCCTTTTAATGCATTCATTACATGTCTGAAACAAACTAAAAAAAAAAAAAAACAAACAAACAAATCCATGACAACCTCGTAACAATAAAAATAATATATGGGAATTCACGATACTGACAGTTTCTTAAAAAAAATAAAGAAAATATGTATTTACAAGTAAACATGCTAAAATATGTATTTAAGTATTCTGAATGCCAAAATATGTAATTAAAGATACGTGCTTCAAAAATCTACCAGTAACCTACTCAAAATTACCAAATTTGCAAATAATTTTAAATGGACATATGTTTCACTACTAAACTAAAAATTTTATTTATATATTTATCAGAGCCCTAGTATAATCAGGTATATATATATATATATAGGGTATTTCAAAAGTCAGTTCAAACATTAAACCGCTATAAGTATTATAATATTTTAGACAGGGAAGAACAAAAACATTACAGTGTTAGGCAAACAACGGGGTTTAATTACAAAACATTGGGAAGATGTCCGCCGTTCTCTTGTTCAACGTACAGCATTCTGTCTGCGACATCATGCACAGCATTTTGCAGATAATGTCTTGGAATGTTGACAATTTCTTGCGAGATGGCATCTTTCAGTTGCAGTAGGGTTGTTGGATGTGTCAGAAAAACTCGTTCTTTAGGATAACCCCACAATCAAAAGTCGGCCGGATTGAAATCTGGAGATCGCGGAGGCCACATTGTTGGAAAGTGCCTACGGATGACACGATCGTCAAACATCTGCGTAATTAGTTGTTTTGCAGGGATAAAGATGTGGGTTGGAGCAGAATGAAGATTATGCTTTTCATATTGTGATTTCTCAGTCTAGGGATGACGAAGTTCTGTAACATGCTGTAGTAGCACTCCCTATTTACTGTAACAATCTGTCCTATTCCATTATTGTCAACACCTGTGGAGTAATGGTTAGCGCGTCTGGCCAGGAAACCAGGTGGCCCGGGTTTGATTCCCGGTTGGGGCAAGTTACCTGGCTGAGGTTTTTTCCAGGGTTTTCCTTCAACCCAATATGAGCAAATGCTGGGTAACTTTCGATGCTGAACCCCGGACTAATTTCACCGGCATTATCACCTTCATCTCATTCAGATGCTAAATAACCTAAGATGTTGATAAAATGACGTAAAATAACATACTAAAAAAATTAATGGTGGAGTTAACACGCGTAATTGAGATTCGTTTTCTGACCAAAGTCATCAGTAGGCACTTTCCAACTACGTGGCCTCCGCGATCTCCAGATTTCAATCCGGCCGATGTTTGGTTGTGGGGTTACCTTAAAGAACTAGTTTTCCTGACACATCCAATAACCTACTGCAACTGAAAGATGCCATCATTAATTGCCCATATTGAGGACTTAATGGAACCAGCCTGAACAATAACCTAGCGTCCAATCCCTACCTTCTCGTGGTGCAGCTGTTACCATTTTGCATATGCAAAATGAACTAATGGGATGGCTAACCACCAAACAGCACTGGTCAGCTTGGTGGGCTTATGACCGAGACTGATCCTCTCTCTTTTCTAGTAACAGCTTCCCTTTTCTTCCCTTTTGCTCTTTCCTATCCAGTCTCCCTTAGCTAACTCGTGTTCTTTTCGACTCTGATGGTATTAGAGGATTCGAGGCCTAGGAAATCATTTCCTCTATATCTATCAATTCTTAATAAACCCTCGTACGTACTCATCTAGTGATGATGAGGTAGCTTCAATCCTTTAGATTGAGTTAATAAATAATCAAGAGGTACTTACATAAGCTGTAAAAACATCTACTACAGCCCAGTGGCGGTGCGTCAATAAGAGCACAAGAGCACGTGAACACCTTGTTTCCATTAATGCACGACTAGTTTTATTATTTAATACCGTATTGACGTAGTGGGGATGTATAATATCAGAATCGAGTATTTTAAACTTCCCGCATCTTGCATAAACTTCTTATGTAAACTTGGCAACATGCGTTCACGTACAAGCCGTGCTCTTTTTGAGATGGTTACAGGAATTTCACGCATGCGCTGGAGAAAATTGTCTTTAGCTGGCCGCTTATGACTCGTCAAGAGTACAAAGCGTTAAGTGAACATGATGAGTATCTATCCTACAGATGTCAGGTGCATCGGTGCCTATCGTTCACGTGCTATATCTCGAGGAGGAAATTTAAACGCCTGTAGATGTCAGCATCTGACTGTAGGAACGTTTACTTTACGTGGATGTGTGTACAGTGCTGTTACGAGAGTGTAGTTTGTGAATTACTATACTTCAGTGTCGGCATAATAGCATAGTTTGACTTTCAAACACGTGCTGGCTGACTGTGGTGGTGGTATGAATTTAAGTATCTGTATGGTAGTGTATAATATTTAAGAATAATATTTACTGGCATGTATTTATAGTAATCTATGCGAATGGGATTACAGTACTGGTATAGACTATAGTGTGTCAGTGTGTTGTGAATCAAAATATATTACTGAACACACGCGTTTGTAAATAACGGGACTGTGGTACGTATTCATTTTTAACAAACGTAAACAATGAACTCTCTTCAATGAAATTTGGAACAGTAAAGAACTGGGTAAAGTGGCTTACCAGGAAAAATTGGAAATAGAAAGACTGAGTTTCATTATTATTACTATTATTATTATTATTATTATTATTATTATTATTATTATTATTATTATTATTATATGTCGTTTTGAATTTATATACGGTTTTTTTTCGATAGTGAAACATTGGAATCATGACATTTCATATTAGACTAAACGTACAATTTCAAATTCTCTTCGATTTTGGAACCACAAAATTGTGAACTTACTTACTTACAAATGGCTTTTAAGGAACCCGAAGGTTCATTGCCGCCCTCACATAAGCCCGCCAGCGGTCCCTATCCTGAGCAAGATTAATCCAGTCTCTATCATCATACCCCACCTCCCTCAAATCCATTTTAATATTATCCTCCCATCTACGTCTCGGCCTCCCTAAAGGTCTTTTTCCCTCCGGTCTCCCAACTAACACTCTATATACATTTCTGGATTCGCCCATACGTGCTACATGCCCTGCCCATCTCAAACGTCTGGATTTAATGTTCCTAATTATGTCAGGTGAAGAATACAATGCGTGCAGTTCTGTGTTGTGTAACTTTCTCCATTCTCCTGTAACTTCATCCCGCTTAGCCCCAAATATTTTCCTAAGCACCTTATTCTCAAACACCCTGAACCTATGTTCCTCTCTCAGAGTGAGAGTCCAAGTTTCACAACCATACAGAAGAACTGGTAATATAACTGTTTTATAAATTCTAACTTTCAGATTTTTGGACAGCAGACTGGATGATAAGAGCTTCTCAACCGAATAATAACAGGTATTTCCCATATTTATTCTGCGTTTAATTTCCTCCCGAGTGTCATTTATATTTGTTACTGTTGCTCCAAGATATTTGAATTTTTCTACCTCTTCGAAGGATAAATCTCCAATTTTTATATTTCCATTTCGTACAATATTCTGGTCACGAGACATAATCATATACTTTGTCTTTTCGGGATTTACTTCCAAACCGATCGCTTTACTTGCTTCAAGTAAAATTTCTGTGTTTTCCCTAATCGTTTGTGTATTTTCTCCTAACATATTCACGTCATCCGCATAGACAAGAAGCTGATGTAACCCTTTCAATTCCAAACCCTGCCTGTTATCCTGAACTTTCCTAATGGCATATTCTAGCGTGAAGTTAAAAAGTAAAGGTGATAGTGCATCTCCCTGACAAAATTGTGAACACACATAATATTTTATCACGAGCCGCCACTGCTACAGCCCCACTCTTTTTCACTAACAATGATGGCTGATCTCAAGTATTGTAACATATACATACTATTACACCAATCATGTATAATAATAAACAAGGCTAATCGATTTTTAATAACAGACCAGCTGGTTGATTTAATATTTCAAAGCAAAATAAATAAATTAATATTATGCAATAAATGAATTTTGCTTATAAATGACAGCAGACTTCCTGATTTTTTCTGAGTTAAATAATTCAACGAACAACAGATTTGTGCAAATATCTCAATTTTTTTTGAAATGGTCGGTTGGTTTATTGTTGCATAACTCAGTCAAATTATGATATTCCTATGGAAATAACACTTGTAACCACAAAATACTCGCCAGCAGGTATACACATATAGTACTTACCCTACCATATGCATTACAGTTGAAGATATCATTGATAAATCGTACAATGAATCCTTACTGTTCATTCTAGAAATTCATTACCGTACTAATTGTGAATTACATTTTAAAATTCATAAATGTTTAAACATTCGTTTAATTTTAGGAGAAGAATAATGTGATAAAAGGAGTAAAGGTATTCGGGACATTTTAGTATAATAATTTTGTGTGAAAATTACAAACACTCCCTTCGGTCTTAAGAGTGAAAAACTATTGCAGTGATTCACGAAATTTCAACTGAAAAATATAATCCTAGGATAAAGAACATTCATATGTATGTAAAGAAATGACAAACACAACTATCTAAAATAAATTTAGGCTCCTATAGACAAAATAATAATACATAACAGGTACTACGTGGATTATACATTTCAGCAGAGAAGTGTGAATTTGCCTGTAAGAATGTTTGTGTTGGATTTCAAAGTTTTGAAACCCAGCAATTAAGCAAGAGAACTTTGTATGCCAACCAAAAGCATTTATTTCCTGCTTTAAGGTTCACAACTTTGCCTGTAAGGGCCAGCTGATATCAGAACTTCCTCCTGAATTATTTGTAACAGTGTCAATGGTGTTTATTCACATAATTAGACTCATATTCATTTCAGCATCTCTTCTATTTCATGTACTTTTGATTACTCAATATTCCTATTTGTATGGGATATTTGACAAAGATGAAAAATCCTGAGTGACTTGACACAGTTTTCTTCTTTTTTAAAGCTCTATTTGCCAGGTCAAAGATGGGTAACAGATATAAGTTGTTCAAATCTCAAATGTTTTGAGACAGCCGTGAATCTGATTTAGTTATATTATCTTTCGTCACCAAACATCGTAAGATGAAGATTATATCTTTCGTTTAGTATTTCTTTCAATTAACTGCATTTTGTATTTCGAGAATTTTAAATGGACTATTTATGCAATATCATTCTATTAACCCTTAAATTGACAATGTATCCTATAGGATACAGCAGGTTAATAGGCTATATGGTATAATTTTAATAGAATAGAAAAAAAAATTGGTAGGAAAATTAAATTTCACAATACTATAACATTGTAAAACATATAAAATATGGACATTGCGATAGTTGTTTTCTTTACAGACCGACACAGTTTAATAAACTAGTATGAGAAATGAAGTTTTGCTAATTTAAGGGTTAAGAATTCTATTCTTTACGAATTTACAGTAACAAAACTCAAATTTGAAAATTACTTTTCGATGTGTCAAGGACTCAACAATAAGCATATGTTTTGTGTACAGAATGTGATTGTTTTCTTTTGCAAAAGCACGATCTGGTCAGCATTATATTTTAATGACGCAAGAAATATAAATAAGGTATATCAGTTTTCCACATAGAACATAAAAAATGTTATAGATTCAATTTAAAACTAAAACATAAGGATAAAAAACCTGTTTGCTATTGTGTTCACTTGGTATGTTCAGATAGAGAACAGCTAAAATGGTTTTTGTAGCCATTGTGTCTAAAATTAAGTAATTTATGTTTTATAGTTAGAACAAACGTGTCTCTGTGTATCAAAACTCGATGGCAAAACTTCAGGAATGGATTCCTCATATAGAGAGGAGGATAATAGTAATATGCGTTACAAGAGCGGTACCGTATGTTGACGTTTTCTCGAACATGAAAACAAACATACAGCTCGTGCATCGTACATTATTTTGTGCGAAGATCGTTTATTACATACCTGAAAGAGGAATTTCTAATTAGTTGCAATGAAATCTCTATCTTGCTTTCTGTTCAATGATGGCAACTTTGGAAAACAAATATATCTATCTTCAACATTGTTCCTATAAAATGTTTTCTGTGTTTACTATACTGCAGCAGGCCGTGATATGCGTCTGTCTTTTTTTTCCCCCAGTCTATGATGAGTCTGGAATCTTGTTGATTTTTTCACGGCTTCCTTAATGTTACTTGCATTACAAATGCAGTAACTTTTGTGGTGTTGTAGAGTTTACTTAATTTTTGCAAATATTTAAAAACAATAATTAACAGTGCAATTTAGGTGAAATTGCAGTGGTAAGTTTCCAATTTATAATTATTACTATGTTAAACGTCTCTAAAAATAATATGTTAAAAGCCTAAAGCAGTAAAATGAATATGACGCTTAAGCAGTAAGAATAGGGAAATTGTTATGTGTGTTACGTTGGGAATACTGAATGTGGTATTTCACACTTACTGCGTATTGGTTTTGTGCATAAAGCAAGCAAATACGCACGATCTCGCACAAAAGTGTTTTACAACATTGGTTCGGGACTGTATATGGTAATTACAAAGTTACCAGTTGGAGGACTCTGTTTACATATCAGATGAAATGTTCAAAGTGACCTCCTGCTATCTGAATAAAGATCTCCGCCTGTCTTCGTGTTGAGTGCTGAACACGATCAAAAATGCTTGGTGTAGTGTTTACTGTCTGAAAAGCTGCCACAATGCATGCACGGACAGTTAATTAATCACGCACAGCAGTCAAATACACCAAAGACTTTAAGTGTTCCCAACGTTAAAAGTCCAGGGAGTTTAAAATCAGAAGAGCCAATCAATGTTCCACCTCTACCAATCCACTGCCCAGGATAATGTGCATTAAGGTGCCTGAGACTACAAGTGCTAAGAGGTATTCAGGTCAAGATCAATTTAATTCACATGATTACTCTTGCAGCAATTATAACCAGAGTCTCGCATTTTAGTCCAGCAATCAAAGCATGTTGGCATGCACTGGCATTAATAAAAGTTCGGATAACTCTGTAATAATGCATTTCCGGACCCATATTGTAATACACGCTTTTTTCTTTTCTCTATATGAGGAATTCACTCTTTAAGTTTTGCCTTCGAGTTTTGATACATCCTGTATAGTGTTTTCTACTGATGTGAACATAAAAGATACTCGATTCTGGCTTATCATGTATAAGTGTCACAGATCTTTTTGGCACTTCTGAGGAAAGAGAAAGTTAGAAAACGAGCCTTTAAGGTGGTGGTCCTGTGCAGGGTTGGATCAAGCAAAGGGACTGGGGTAGAAAAGGGAGGAGCAATGACACTAAAGAAAAGTATGCTCAGTTGCTTAGAAGAAATCGACTTATAGGCCAATGCTTTTTAAACTAAAATATGATAGATATACTAAAAGGGTATGAACAAGACAGATCATTCTCAATGTGTACAATTTTATGAAGAAGTAAGCAAAGTCATAAAAAATTAGGTACTGGTACAGAGAGTAGCAGAGATAAACAAGGTATCTCTAACAAAGAGGAAGGGATTTTACCTGAACAAAAATAACATGGAGCTGAAGAACCATCAATAAGTGCATGAGGAAAGAAACAGTCAATGGAAAAAGACTGCTATTAATATTGATGACTTTGACAAATGAGTCATATGACGAACGATTCACGAATTCTATCTTTTGCACAAAATTTCTCCTACAATTTTCATGAAGAGGTCCACTGCATTTCTGAAGATGACTCTCACAGAAGAGCGGATATAATAGCAATAAACAGGCAACAACAAAAGGCTATTATCATAGATCCAACTATACGCATGGAGAGAGATCTAAACCAAGCTCATCAGGTTGATCATGAAAAGAGGGCCATTTATGAACCTTGTATTCCCTACCTTAGTGCCAAGTATAACATCCCTCTCTTCAATTGGTCAGTGACAGGTTTATTTTTTGGTGCTCTGAGTTAATGTTATGTTTTATTTAACGACGCTGGCAACTGCAGAGGTTATATCAGCGTCGCCGGATGTGCTGGAATTTTGTCCCGCAGGAGTTCTTTTACATGCCAGTAAATCTACTGACATGAGCCTGTCACATTTAAGCACACTTAAATGCCATCGACCTGGCCCGGGATCGAACCCGCAACCTTGGGTATAGAAGGCCAGCGCTATACCAACTTGCCAACCAGGTCGACTGGTGCTCTGAGTTCTTTACCAAAATTTACATATAATTTTTTAAAACAATTATCAATATCATCTTTTGAATTAAAAAAAATCATCTCGCAAATTCTTAAAGATTCCCTGCAGATTATACAGTTTCATTTATACCACTCAGAAGGCCTTAATTAAGGATACGCTAATTTTAAATAAAATCTTTTATTTATAAGTATAATTTTATAGTAATCTTCTAAGATTTTATTTTATAATTGATAATCAGTGGTGCTTAATTATTACATATTATTTTTATAACAATATTCATATTTAATTGATTATATTTGTTTGCTATTAATTTCCGGATCCTCGTGGTCATCCTTAATTAAGGCCGGATGAGTTATTTCTCTCTCTCTCTCGCTCTCTCTCTCTCTCTCCAATTCTACGTGAAATCACCCGTAATTGATTGGGGAGTACTAGTTTAAGAGTATTATAAGAGAGAGTTCAAGTATAAGAAGACGGGGGAAAAATAGAAGATTGAGAGGCAAAGAATATCATCTCTATCAGTCATAAAATTTAGGGAGAAACTCGATCCATCATCTACGAGTAAGATAACTGTATATACTTAGAAGTCACAATGATAAGAAGATAGGATGGAGATCATAATAATAATAACAAATTACAATGAAAGCAGTAGTGATAGTGTAGTGAAAAAATGTCTAACAATAACAATAAACGCACAGTCTACAACGTTTTACTAGATTTGGTGTCCGTGACGTCTTATTGGCATTATAGGTCTATTTACACGAGTTCTGAGTGTACTTCTACTGTCATTGGCAGGAGGGTAACAGTTGGGGGCTGATGCTGATTGTGAGACAGCATACAAGTTGGATAGTGACTCACTTCTTTGCTCAAAACTTAAACTGCCAGGAACCAAAAAGATCTGCGATACTTATTACAGAGCTATTATTATCATAGATCCCAGAAAAGAGCAGCTGATTGGCCGGCCATGTCCTGCATGATTTCAGCCACGTGCTAATCATTTCTCCCGCGCAATCGACCTCCAGTAGCCATATGGCATTCAGTGTGCTTAGAAGTGTAATGAAACTCTGAATTCTTCAAGTGTACAACGTTAGTGTATAAAGTTTAGTGATTATTGTGTATTTAGGTAATGCCTAGCAACAAATTCTCATTGTGTGAACGTGTGTATATGTACAATATGTACATAAAAGGCAGAAGGTCGTGTGCGAAAACAAGATGAAAATTTCGAATGAAGTTTCCAAACAGACCTGTGGCTTCTGCCAAAACAATTAGACGACTCGCTAAAAGATTTAAAGAAACAGGCTCAGTGAAGAGTCAAAAAGGAAGCAGAAACATAGTGTTCTTATGCAGAACGATTGTCAGTTTATTTTCAACAAGATTCCGCCACTGCTTATACAGCTGCCGTGTCAATGAGGGAATTGAGGCGTATTTTCGGTACGAGACTAACCAGTAATAATTTGAGGCCTCCACGAAGCCCAGATATAACACCCTGTGACTTTTCTTTATGGGGAACACTAAAAGGTAGGGTTTATAGGAAAAATCCTCATTCTATAGATCATACCTGCACAAACAGCACTCGACGAGTGCGCGCGCTCCTTCGGAGAGCTGTGTTTACCGCTCGCCGAAACGGAGAGGAAGATACGTCAGAATGACATAGACTTGCTTTAGGTAGAGGAGAGGGAAACGACCACTCAGCTCTCTAGTGGAGTGCAGTGTGTAGGCCTATTCTCAGTAACCGTTTCACGTTGTTACCTACTGCTATAGTACAGTATGGAGGAATCTAAAAGAGGAACATAACATTTAACGATTTACAGCTCGAACTTATTGATCTTCAATGTGACGTAAGGGCTAAAGATCGTTTGGATAATACTACTAGCCTGGTTGAGTTTTACAAGACTAAACATTAGCAATAATATCCACGACTACACAGGCTGGCTGTGAAAATGATTGCTATGTTTGGCTCAACATTTATATTTGTGAGCAACTGTTTTCTATAATCAACTTTAATAAAGGCAGACATCGAACATCTGTAATTGATGTTTCATTACGATCAGTAGGCTACTGTTCCTTTCAGCTGCCAACAGCATAAAACCCCGTTTTTATGCACTGATAAATAAAAATATAACAAAATGATATTGTACATTTAAGTAGCTATAGAATTTCTATTATTTCTCTAAAATAAATATTTCTTTAGTAATTAATAATAGTCCAAGATAGTTTTGCAAACACTGAACGGGAATTCATTTCATAAACACTCGTAATAGTACTTTCTTTTGTGTATATTTTGTACGAGATCACCTCTTCTTCCAGTCCATCCTTATACAGAGTGCAGTCAATATCTGCCTCCGCTCATGAGCTGTGAGCCGGCTCGGAGAGTGCAAACCTTGTGCAGGCCTGCTATAGATGAACTAAAAGACTATATACGAGAAGAAATCCAAGCTATCAATGATGTGGAACTTCAGTGTTGTTCATTCGTTTATCAGAATGATGTGTTGTGTGTGGCTGCAAACGGGGGCCATTTTCAGCAACGACTGTGAGCATGGTACAGAGGTGTGAAAATTATTAGAATAATCTTAATTTTAAAGATTTTTTAATAGTTCCTTCACAAATATTAATTGAATTGATGAATATTGGTATATAATACTATACTAATGTAGGATATATTTACTACTAACAATGCCGGAAAGCACTGTTGTACATTGGTATTTTTCTTATTTTACAATTGAAGGTACACGGGAAAAACGATCACGGTCCATCAAAAATCGAAATTGAGTTAATAATGCTATCTTATAGTGGAAAGGAAGTACTATCATGTGGTCTAGCTAGTAATAAGAAATCATCGTTCTTGACATTCCACTACGTCAATTTCTATTAAATACACACATAACAAAGTATTAAGTGCTTAAACTTTAAAATTCGTTTTTCTCGAAACTTTCTAAAATGGACCTTGATCGTTATTCCCGTGTACCCTTCAATTGTTATGGGAATTCAGAAATTATTATATTACATTGGCGGAATTGGAAACATAAAAAATTTTATGCACAAAACAGATGTATACGTTCATTTGAACCTTCACAACAATGTAAACGCAAAGAACAACTTGTTTAAAGCATTTCTTAATTAATTTTTGATGTTTCCAATTTCGCCAACATAATATAATAATTTCTGAATTCCCATAACAATTGTAAAATAAGAAAAATACCAATGTACAACAATGCTTTCCGGCATTGTTAGTAGTAAATATATCCTACATCAGTATACTAATATTATATACCAATATTCATCAATTCAGTGAATATTTGTGAAGGAACTATTAAAAACCCTTTAAAATTAAGATTATTCTAATAATTTTCACATCTCTGTAAGTCCAAATTATTGAACATTTATTGTTAGTACTGATATATATTGAAGAAGTGCAGGAGAAATGGTTACGAGCTCGGCGAAAACCACGCAGAGCGCAGCCGGCTGGCTGCTCTTTTCTGGGACCTATGATAATAATAGCCCTGTACAATATTTCATCTGGAACCCTTACATTTCTTTGGACTCGCTGTCAGAGCTTTAAAAAATAAATGAAGTCAAGCTGAAAGTGTAAAAAGGCAGTTCATACGACATCTTCAGCTATCCCTTACTTCATTCAACACTATTTTCTGCTTCTTTGAGGATACTATAGATATGAAGCGTCATGTATAACACACATGGCTTCACTGTGAGGTTCACACTTTACAGCTTCTTCTAGTTATCACACAACATTGCTGCCAAAACAGGTCTACGTCCTAAGGTAGGCCTGTTAGAGTTAGTTGGGTTGTTAAGATTGAATATGAATTGTATTTCATGAATGATTCATGTCTTCTTTATACCTTTCTCACAAGAAAACATCAAATGACAATTTGATAACATTGTACAGAAATAACATACAAAACTAATGAACTACAGGATCACATTCCACAAAATGATATGTTTTTAAGCTTTTACGGATCATTATAGTGGCAGCACTGCTTCCATATGTGTCAATGGCATGACCTTATGTTGTGTGAATTGTGTTCTTCGTTTAAAGTTTTATAATATTTGCTGTTGGGGTAAAAATTGAAGTGTATCAAGGGGTGAAACAATAATATACTTTCCTATTTACCTTTCTAAGTATTGTGCCATAAAACACGCAATATTAAAACAGTATAAGTACCATTTTGTAGAGTGGCATAATGCACTATAACAGAGCATTTGTAGCATAGCAAAATGAAGAATGTTTTGGAACACAGAATTAGGTGCAAATCACTTTAAATTCGTGGATAGTGAATTTGGTATTGACATAAACAGCACTATGCTGACACTTAATACACTTATTTCATTTGTAAGAAATTAGTGATGTAATTGTTTTTCTTTCTTTTTTTACTATTTCAATGTTTGATAAAACACTCACAACATTTTCTACCATCCTACCATGTTTTAGTTCAAATATGGCGAGTATCTCTTCTTCAATATAAATGTCCATATGTGAGTAACTGCTGGAAATTAGAAATATTAGTTCGGAAATAAGGACACAATGTCTTCATAATTTCTTCTTTTTTATCTTCCCCTCTGAAGAATTTTGATACCCAATGGACAGGCCATATTTTAAGTAAATAGTTTTGTATGTTTATGGACAACCAGTACGGTAATATATATTATATCTATATACAGAATAAGAAATAAGTTCTTAATAACATTAAAAGTAATCCAATTGAAAACAGTAATTAACTTCCAATAACCTCCAATTTTACAACTTGATACTGCATATAGTTGAGGACAAAACATTTCTTTTTATTCTTTATAGGAGAAGGGATACACCAGCAGATTCTGTAGTCTGAATATTCACTTGTCTTAAAAAATGGCCTGCCATAAGGGGTGAGATTCTCAAAGAAAGAAGGTATTATCGAGTCTTCCACTGTCTTTTGATTCACAGCAATTCATGCCTTTACCTTCGGGCCAATATATTTTATTAAATCCCTTAAATATGAGGCCGCTATGTTAGAAGATAATGATCTTCCATAAAGCACTTGGAAAGGTAGTATTTAATCCCACCACAGTTTACATAATTCCTGCCCACTGATTCTCTAGCTTTGTACAGTGCACTAGAAAACACAAGGTCGCCATTTTGTTTACCTACTGATGCACACGCAAAAATATCCCGTACCAATTGATTCACTCGTATCTTTCATTCACTGGATATAAAGTTTCTGATTCACAATCATGAATCTCTATTTATAAAAGTTCAATATTTTTTCTTTTGTAAATTACAGAATAGTTCAATCAGACTTAGAAGAATATCGTTCATACAATCTGTACAGCATTAAACTCCTCTTTCAACATAATAAAAGTCTATATATTGCCATGCTCGTGTATGCAGATATTGCCAGATATGGTCATTACCACACAAAAATTGTAATTGTAGAGTGTATTTACTTGCACAAAGACTGGTGAGATGGACGTAGAATAGTCTTCAGTAACACACCGTTGTTTCAGTGGGCAATGTTTAAATCCCTAAGAACATAGTGCTTTCAAAACACCTAAACTGCATTTTAGTATAATAAACCATAAGAAATCTCTTATTTACACTTCACAGAGCTCATTAGAAAAGGAATGTAAGGGGAGTTGGTCATTATCGCATGCAAAATAATGGTAAAAATAGCCTATCTTCAAGCAGTCATAAATATAATACCATTTAACAGAGATCTTTCATTTTTGTTAGCTATGTGTGTATACATATTAATCTATAAAATGAAAAAGAATGGTTACTCTAGAGTAAATCTCTATCCTTAAATTATTTTTTTTAATTAAGCACATTTCTTTTTATAAATTCACTACATGTCTGTCATTAAGTACACTCTATTCACTTATTATAGGACATATTGAATTGAAAATTTGACCACTTACTGCTAATAGATACTAAAACATATCCTACTAAAATTATTCATGTATCTGTAATATTATGGGCATAGGGCTTATAGCAATCATCACCGTCAGTAAAATAAAAAAAAATGACGAAGATTAGTATAAGCCCTATGCCCATAATATTACAGATATTTTAATAATTTTAGTAGGTTATGTTTTAGTATCTATTGGCAGTAAGTGGCCAAAAATTTTAATTCAATGTGTGCTATGATAAGTGAATAGAGTGTACCTAATCACAGGTATGTAGTGAATTTATATTAAAAATATGTTTAAACTAAAAAATTAATTTAAGGGTAAGATTTACACTAGATTAACCATTCCTCTTTCATTTAAAGCTTAATGTGTATACATATATCACTAAAAATATGAAAGAGCTGTGATATATAGTATTACATTTATGACTGCTTGAAGATAGGCTATTTTTACCATTACTTTGCATGCGATAACGTCCAATTCCCCTTAAATAGAATTTTACTTTAGATTTTTGTTAATGATAAACAGAAGTAATATAGCGCCATAAATATGCATGAAACAACAATTTTATTACGTCTAACTGTGAAACTTTAAGTTAAATAATTCATTTTGAATCTTTCGTACACTACTTTTAACACTTGAATATAAATAATTGATTAAATGGCGATCTTATTCGTGTTAATTATGTAAGCATATGCGGCTTACAGCTGTTTCGGTGCTACTTGACACCATCCTCAGACCCTTCTGTGTCTCGGCGTCATCTCAACATCGCTACCTGTTGTGTGGGTGCGTTCGTGTGATGAAGAGTTGAGTCAAATAGTGTGTGTGTTCTGAAATTGATCTGTGTGTTGAGAATTTGATTAGGGTGTGTTTTAGTGTGTCTGTATATTTCATATTGTTCTAGTGTGTTGAGTTTTTGAGTTGTATGTGTACATATGCCGAACACATAACTAATGCTAACCACACATACAATAACATAAATACAGACATGGAAATCCTACACATACAACCCAAAAACCAAAAACTCAACACACTAGAACAATATGAAATATACAGACACACTAAAACACACCCTAATCAAATTCTCAACACACAGATCAATTTCAGAACACACACACTATTTGACTCAACTCTTCATCACACGAACGCACCCACACAACAAGCAGCGATGTTGAGATGATGCCGAGACATAGAAGGCTCTGAGGATGGTGTCAAGTAGCACCGAAACAGCTGTAAGCCGCAAATGCTTACATAATTAACACGAGTAAGTTCGCCATTTAATGGAGTATTTAAATAATTCCTTCACATATGCATTTTCAAAGATAAGTAATTGCATCACTTCGACAGAAAAGAAAATGTAGGCTTACAACACGTAATTTGAGACTAGATTACCTAAATCGAAAGGGATGCAACAAATTAAACAAGACTCAAGATTATTGAAGAAATGGGTTGGTTGCATTGTATTTTAATTTAAATTTTTTCATAAATATAATTATGATGAATTATTTTGTGAATATTTGCGCAATTTTATGTTTTGAAAAAGACTATTATTGTCATTATTTATCATTACCGGTATCAATAACAAATTAGGCCTTATACAGTGTTTAAAAGCTCTGTAACATTATGATTTGTAATCTTATATTATTTTATGTATTCTGCATTTTTTCAAAATATACTAATACAATTATTTTGCAATGCTCGATTTTGTTACTGACTGGTTCTACTTTCAATTTTTATAAAATGTTCTTATTTCTTTTCTGGTTCAAAACTGTAGGCCTCTATCCTGTTGTTTTCTTGAACATTTATTTTCATCTGTTGTCAGTCTTCTTCAGTTTTTTAAATTTTAAGGGTCTCAAGATTTATAGGCCATTTGGTATTTTGTGAAACCTACCTGCACGTAAGGAGAAAGAAGAAATCGAATATTGTGACATTTAAGTTTTGTTTACTTTCATGAAGTTTTTACTTAAAAAAAATATGGAAGGGTGCCATAAAATAAATGCAAAATTACAAACCTTCTTTTTTGAGGATACAAATTCTATTTAATTCTAATCTTTTATTTCGCATAGGAGGGAAACTGAACCATCCTGCTAGTCAAAAAACAGACACTTAATGAAATGTGTAATTTATTGCTTTGAGATACCGGTAACATAAATTATATAAAATATTATTATAATTTTACAAATGCATTTCCTATAACTGATCGATTTAAAGAATTGCCACAAATTCTTTTAAAAATTAAATTGTTTGTAAAATATTATTCCATCACAAAACTTGTTAAAAAAGATAATTTAATATTCTGTAATATTACTGTAAGCCTTACAAAATACGGTATGTCAAGAAAATAAACTGAGATTTGAAATTAATAAAGAAGTGTCTGTTTAATAAGGTTCCTGCATCCTTGTTAACATGTTATAAACAAGTATAAGAGGAAAATTGAGACAGAGAAATCAAAAACTCACTAATTCCAATAAACCAAATTTTACAGGAGAGAGAAAAAACTTATCTGTCTTACTAACTTTAAATATTATATATTTACTACCTATTAATATTGTGTAAAATTACATTCTTTATCAATATTAAATACTTCAAAACCTAAATTTTTACATTATCTTAGTACACTACAATTTGAAATAAACACTGCTGGAGTTAGTGGTTTTCTGACTTCCACAGTGTATGAATTAAGAAAAGTAGATAAATATGAGCCATGTGAAGAAAAAAGATAAGTATATCATAATTCCCTTATGAAACATTGCAATATACGAGAAAATGAAAGTTTATTATTAAGATTAACATTGCTACATTTTTTCAAATTTCAAATATATGAGACAAAAAATCACAAATTACCATAAAGCATATCAAAATACACAAATAAAACCATAAACAATATTAAAATGTTAAATAATCTGATTCATGCTACAGATTCTGTTTTTTCTCTCACTCTCATGTTCTTCCTGTGCATCTAGATTATTACTGTCCGCAAACAGAGTTTGGTAATACATCCTACTTTCCTCAGAAATAAACTACCATACATTACATTTTGCAAGCCCTTTTGCTTTCTTCTTTCAATGGCAATGCTGAATTTTACTTTAGTTGACTGGGAAATGATGTATCTGTATTGGGTTTCTGGAAGTTAAACCGACTCCATATTGTGCCTTTCATAGTCTTACTTACATGGATTTCATAGATTTTTGTGAGATTCTGAATACCGTATCACTTTACTCAGCAGGTTGAGCGATAGTGTTGCCACCTACCAGAAAATTAAACTTGGAATGCAAAAACTCTCTTATTCCATGGAGTAAGTGGAGTTCTGACTTCCACGAGTCTTAAAACAGCCACCAGAATGCAGATGGATGTCGAAATTAATGTATTCTTGCCTTCCACGCATAAGGCACAAACTAAAAAGCACCATCCTACCCATAACTCAATTTTGGAGTTGGTTTTTGATCTTCCTGTCTCAATTACAGTTCCTGCTTGAATATGCTCTCAATTTTGAAGTGCTGTAGGCCTACTTTTGTTTTCTTACAACATACTCGTAAAAATATCCGAAAGATGAATACTGGTATATACTTATCCTAATAGTATAGTATCGGTACCGGTAATTTGTTACAAGTACATACCGGTAATACATTATTACTGAAAAGAATAGAATGTGTTTTAATTACGTCATGTGAATTATTTAACTGTGTTTTTTTTTTTAATTACAGGTATCACATTAACTGAAATGCAGTTCAGGTACATAAAATTCATTTGAATTCACCATGTCTTAATTTAGGAATTATTTCTACCCACAGTGTTTGATGTTCTTGCCTGCTGTTGACATTTGAACTAGCTTTACATTATAGTCTGTGTCCAAGATCAAATCTGAGATGCAACCAACCATACCATTCTTATATTTGTTCAAGGATGCTTGTTCTATGTTCTCCATTCCACCTGAAAACAATACATGCAATTGGTAAATCTTCGATCAGTACTTTTTTTCCTTATAAAAGATGTAGGTCATCCCATATTATTTGCAGATGACACAAGTATAGTAATTACAGCCAATAACTCCAACACATTCCAATCTTCAACAGAGGAAATTCTCTTCAAAATATGTGACTGGTTCTCAGTCAATAAATTAGTATTAAATTGTAACAAAACTAACATACTTCAATTTAAATCCTGTCCAAATTCAACGTCGCAAATTTCTAGCGCAATAATTAACAATAGATCCCTATTAGAAACAACAACAATCGATAATGTGTTAAATTGGAAAAATCATATTAAAGAAATTACCCCCAAACTAAATTCAGCTTGTTTTGCTATTAGATCTATGCAAAAGATAGTAAATATCAATACCTTAAAAACAATATACTTTGCATACTTCCACTCGGTAATGAGTTTTGGAATAATATTCTGGGGAAATTCCACAGATAGTAACAATATATTTCTATTACAAAAAAGAGTAATTAGAATAATAGTAGGTGCCAAATCTAGGGAATCGTGTAGGACTATTTTAAAAAACTACAAATAACGCCCATGGCTTGCCAGTATATCTTTTCATTAATAGTCTTCCTCGTATGTAATCGTGAAAACTTTGTAACTAATTCAACAGTTCATAGCATAAATACACGTCAAAAAATGACTTTCATACTCCATCGGCAAGTCTATCGTGCTATCAAAAAGGAGTGCGTTATATGGCAGTAAAAATTTTTAATAGCCTCCCTATCGATATAAAAAAATGAAACTCAAAACATAAGATTATTTAGGGCCAAATTAAAGAAGTACCTAATTTCTCACGCCTTCTATTCTGTACGTGAATTCATGACATTCAATAACACTTCATGAAATTGATACTAAAACTTTGTGTTGCACTAGTAGACTATATTGTAAATCTCGTCTGTATATATTTCATCTAGACTGTGACTATAAATTAAGATTTTATAATAGTATTAAGTTTTTTGACTTGTTCCATATTCTAGCTGTAAGCACGTATGAATACCATGGAATGTTAATAAATACAATACAATACAATACAAATTAGGCTACGTACACAGAATATTTAGAAATGATTAAATAGTACTTGTGCCATAATTTGTGACACCAGTATTTGTGTGTATTACATTTGTAATCCATCTCTCTTTCTTTTAATAAACAATTTTTTTACACTTATGAATATGTAATTTTACAATTATAAATATAATCGTAACATTACTTTACTGAATCTATTAAACTGTTTGTGATATAACAGTGTAACTACTGTACATACTGTAACAGAAAACAGAATAGAACAAGTGTAATAGAATAGAATAAATCTCATGAGGTTTCTTTACTTCTAACCAAGCTCTTCCAACAATACTAACAAAATAACCCATGTCACACTTCCTTTAACACATAATATTGTTACTGAACATATACCGCAGTAAGCCTATAGTCAGTGTTGTCATGGTAATTTTTCTCTTGACCATATGCCACACCCCTTTTTTCTCCCTTGAAATATATTCCTCTTCTCTCTCTATCTCTCCGACTGTAATTTAATGCTTTTTTTAATATTAAAGAAGAAGTAAAGAAATTCTTTTGCTTTACATTTTAAATGTACTTACTTACTTACTTACAAATGGCTTTTAAGGAACCCGAAGGTTCATTGCCGCCCTCACATAAGCCCGCCAGCGGTCCCTATCCTGTGCAAGATTAATCCAGTCTCTATCATCATACCCCACCTCCCTCAAATCCATTTTAATATTATCCTCCCATCTACGTCTCGGCCTCCCTAAAGGTCTTTTTCCCTCTGGTCTCCCAACTAACACTCTATATGCATTTCTGGATTCGCCCATACGTGCTACATGCCCTGCCCATCTCAAACGTCTGGATTTAATGTTCCTAATTATGTCAGGTGAAGAATACAATGCGTGCAGTTCTGTGTTGTGTAACTTTCTCCATTCTCCTGTAACTTCATCCCGCTTAGCCCCAAATATTTTCCTTAGCACCTTATTCTCAAACACCCTGAACCTATGTTCCTCTCTCAGAGTGAGAGTCCAAGTTTCACAACCATACAGAAGAACCGGTAATATAACTGTTTTATAAATTCTAACTTTCAGATTTTTGGACAGCAGACTGGATGATAAGAGCTTCTCAACCGAATAATAACACGCATTTCCCATATTTATTCTGCGTTTAATTTCCTCCCGAGTGTCATTTATATTTGTTACTGTTGCTCCAAGATATTTGAATTTTTCCACCTACAAGTAGTTTAATTTAAAGAATACACTATGTAGCACCACCGTAGATGCACACTTGTCTCGATAAATCTTGGAGTGTGTATTTGCAGCACTTCTTGTTTTTCAATCATTACTTACTTATAGTCCGACCATCGGATCTGTGCCCCGTAAGATATGTGAACTGAACCTTAATTCCTTTTCAGCCTCGGCAATTCATTTCTCTCCCTGTATTCCTATTTCTCTCTTTTCCATCCCTCTCTCTTTCTCTCCCCCACTACTCACAATTTTGAGCCTTCTTGCGGGACAGTTTATTTGCACTTGCAGTCCAGTGTTGTCAACTCAACATGGATACTGTAGCACGGAGTGGTGAAAGAAATATTATTAAGCAAGTAATAGCATTTTGCATAAGTCAATCAGCGTCATTGGAAATACTTAAATTAAATTATGAATAAATAATAATTAACCTTACATTATTATAAGCAATATTCAAGAGGCATGACACTATTTGACGGAACTTTGGCAACATCCTTATTCGGCAAGGTTCGTGGCCTGCTGTTTGACGTAGTGGGAGAGAAATGGGTGGAATGGGGTGAGTAGAGGCGTTAACTTTTCCAAGAACGACGACAGCGCTGAAGGGGCTTAGATCCGATGGTCCGACAATACTTACTGGATTTTAAGGAACCCGGAGGTTCATTGCCGCCCTCACATAAGCTCGCCATTGGTCCCTATCCTGAGCAAGATCAATCCAGTCTCTACCATCATATCCCATCTCCCTCAAATCCATTTTAATATTATCCTCCCATCTACGTCTCGGCCTCCCTAAAGGTTTTTTCAATCATTATTTTATATAATTCTGGATTCCAGTGCTGCAGAGGTGGACAAGTTTTGTTTATGAACATCAAACAAAATACACTAGGAACAGCAAGAGATGATCTAAGATCTGTATAGATCTCCGTGCACAAAACTTAGGCACCCATATGCTGTATGGCTCCGTACAGACAAAATTTTCTTTTCCCCATACGATTAATTAAAAAAATTGTAGGTTTCCATACAATGTATGGCCTCGTATGACCTCCATAACAGCACTGCCTATAGTGCATATTGCAGGCGAAGATGATTTTCTTTAATTATGTAAAAGTTTCATTATATGAGTCCACAATATTAGCACTATAAGCCTACCTATAACGAGTATAACCTGGCTAGCTGGCAAAACTCTGTACATTTTATTCTTAATTTGATGTCAAACAAATGCATGATCTACAGAGAGACATATCTATTAGAATTATGACTGTTTACTTTAAGGAATCCCATAATATAAACATAATAATAATAATAATAATAATAATAATAATAACTATAATAACAATTTGATGTCAAACAAATGCATGATCTACAGAGAGACATATCTATTAGAATTATGACTGTTTACTTTAAGGAATCCCATAATATAAAAATAATAATAATAATAATAATAATAATAATAATAATAATTATAATAATTATAACTACAATAACAATTTGATGTCAAACAAATGCATGATCTACAGAGAGACATATCTATTAGAATTATGACTGTTTACTTTAAGGAATCCCATAATATAATAATAATAATAATAATAATAATAATAATAATAATAATAATAATAACAATAATAATAGTAATAAAAATAATAATAATAATAATGATAATAACAATAATAATAACCATAACATAATAATAATAATAATATTATTATTATTATTATATTATTATTATTATTATTATTATTATTATTATTATTATATTATTATTATTATTATTATTTGCCAGAAACCAGTACACAAAGCCTGGATATGACATCGTCAGATTAGATAATACACACACACACACACACACACACGCACAAACAAATAAACATAGACAAATAAACAAATAAGCAAATAAACAAACATTGACAAATAAACAGACTATGTTGCAAATTATCACATTCATACAAAGACAAAGAGAAAAATTAAAATATAAAGGGTTACATTTCTAAAATACAATATTTACGTAGCCTACATCACACTCCATGAATTCATTCACTTAGTAGAAAGATCTATTCAGCAACCATCTCTGTACACAGGACTTAAACTATTTATAATAATAATAATAATAATAATAATAATAATAATAATAATAATTATTATTATTATTATTATTATTATTATTATTACTTACGGCTTTTAAGGAACCCGGAGGTTCATTCCTGCCCTCGCATAAGCCCGCCATTGGTCCCTATCCTGTGCAAGATTAATCCAGTCTCTGCAATCATATCCTACCTCCTTCAGATCTATTTTAATATTATCCTCCCATTTACGTCTCGCCTCTCCAAAGGTCTTTTTTCGTCTGGCTTCCCAACTAACACTCTATATGCATTTCTGGATTCGCCCATACGTGCTACATGCCCTGCCCATCTCAAACGTCATGGATTTAATGTTCCTAATTATGTCAGGTGAAGAATACAATGCATGCAGTTCTGTGTTGTGTAACTTTCTCCATTCTCCTGTAACTTCATCCCTCTTAGCCCCAAATATTTTCCTAAACAACTCATTCTGAAACATCCTTAATCTCTGTTCCTCTCTCAAAGTGAGAGTCCAAGTTTCACAGCCATACAGAACAACCGGTATGGATGATAAAAGCTTCTCAACCGAATAATAATAATAATAATAATAATAATAATAATAATAATAATAATAATAATAATAATAATAGGCATTTCCCTTATTTATTCTGCGTTTAATTTCCTCCTGTCATTTATGTTTGTTACTGTTGCTGCAAGATATTTGAAGTTTTCCACCTCTTCAAAGGATAAATTTACAATTTTTATATTTCCATTTCGTACAATATTCTGGTCACGAGACATAATCATATACTTTGTCTTTTCGGGATTTACTTCGAAACCTATTATTATTACTGTTGTAATGGAAGAGTTAAGTACCTATGTAAAGCCCAGTGTTGGTGTTGAGTTGTCTCAGCTTTCCAGGTGATCGTTTGGATACTGTTGTACCATTGTCAACTGTTACTGATCCTTCTTGTTCATTTCTGAAATAAATTATGTACAAAAATTAAACTGAAATATATAATAATTCAACCTTCTCAAGGTGTTTGTGTCAAAAGAGAACATGAATAAGACTAGTAAGTGTTATTTCTTTGTTTTTTTTTCGTAAACACTTTAATTTTTGAATGTTTACTGGTACCAACATTATTTTATGTACCGTAACTGAATGCAGAATTATGTGAGCGATAAAATAGTAAATATTAATTTAATATTCAAAATATGCTTCTACAAAGAAAATATTCATGGCATGTCATTCATATTTTGGCAAAACAATTTTGTACCTATTATTTAAGTACCCTGTGTGTGAGATTCTTATTTAACATTACATCACTCCCATTTCAACATAATGATACTTAAACTTAATGAGAGTTAATTTTATCCTTTTTAACTGAAGAATTGCTTAGAGAAGCAGGCCAACCAGTGGTAGATGCTCAGGGTTGCCAGACGTTTTGGATTTCCTGGATTGTTCTGGATTTTAATGGCATGTTCTGGATTGAATTATATTGGTGCCAGAATATCAGAAAGATGCAAAAATACAATTCTTTGTTCATTCCTGTAAAATTATTTTTAAAACACCTTATTCATTTTTTTCCAAAACTCTGTCCAACCTATTTTCAATGTTATCGTCAATGCCCCCTATGGGTTGAATTGAAGTTAAGACGATAAAACTACAGTATATATGAGATGTTTAGTTGCAAAATCAGATACAACACTAAAACAAATTTTTTCAGTATGAAGAGAAAATGTATATCTCCTATACACGAGGAGGTAAAATGTTAATACTTTGAGGATACATTTGTTATGAAATATTGTAATGTTCCATGACGTATGGGAGTGATATTATTGCATAATTAGTAGATAATAGAGAAAATTTATTTGATGTATCTGGTTTTGAAAATTGTTCTGTGATCTTTCTGGGTTTGTAAATGAATATCTTGGTTTGATAGTACACACCCATTCTATTATATATAATGTATTATTTTAAACCCACTGTTATATTATTACAATTAATAATTCATTACAAAAGAAACTGAATTATTAAACAACCAGATCACCTATTTCATAGATATGGTCACACACATTTTCTTCTTCATTCATAGAAGAAATTTAATTTTCATCCAAGCTTTCCAGTCTGTTAACAATACGTGCATAGCAGGATAATGTTTGAAGTGATTTCCAGTCATTGCCAAAATATCTTGTCAGCAAAGCAGTTTCATAATTTATTTTATGCTCGACCATGCCGAAATGTAGTAATTATACACCTGGTAGCAGTTCTTTAATGCATGTCATTAAAGTACACCTATTCATTAAAGTTCAGGTTTTCGATTATTCTCGGATATGCAATCGAAAGACGAGGGGAACGTCACGGAGGCTGGAAATCCAATACTGTCGCAGAAGGTTATGTTCTGTTACTATAATAATTAGCGTTAATTGTAAATAATATTCAAGTAAATTCAATTTGTCATCTCGTTTTTCAATGTCGAATTCAATTTCAAGGTTATATCAAGTTTAACGTTTATCTTACTCTCTAGGTTATATCAAGGTCGTCGACATTCGTTACCCAGAAAAAATCAATACTTTCGCATCTGCGCACATCTCACAATTTACGAGATTGCACAAGGTCAGTTTGCTCCCCAGTCAGATAAAAATAACATGAATACTTATGAATAATTTCAAGTTAGAAATATGGTCGAGCATGAAAAGTCGTATGAAACATGCCTATAATGGTAATTAAGACGCTCGTATGAAGATTATGAAACTCGCTTGCGCTCATTTCATAAACATCCTCATGTCTTAATTACTATCATTATAGGCTCGTTGCATAATGTACTATTTAGTGACATTTGTATTCCTGGCAACATTATGCTTGGTGATGCAATATTTATTATTTTTTTTATTCTTCTTACAAATGCTCTTGTATTGACCAGACTCATTTAACTATTGAACTTCATCCTTCACTAGGACGTCACCTTGTTCTTGATCGACTGAAAGAAAAACCTTTTACATGGAAAGTGCCACTGAGCTGGTGGCCGCACTGTATTGGAAACAATTTTTTTCCAGTCATATGTTTTATTTGACAAAGTTATAACTATTCGAAAATTAGAGAAAATATCTGTATACTCGTTAGGGCTAATAATGACATCCTGGCAGTTTTATTTCAGCTGTTTCTGCATAGGAACTATACTGATGAGCAGTGAATGTTTGCACAAACCCTTGACGTATCTGGTTTTGGAAATAAACTCACATGACTATACTATACTTTCATCATACAAATGCATGTGATGTATCTGGTTTTGGAGATAAACTCACATGTCTATACTATACTTTCATCATACAAATGCATGTGATGTATCTGGTTTTGGAAATAAACTCACATGACTATACTATACTTTCATCATACAAATGCATGTGATGTATCTGGTTTTGGAGATAAACTCACATGACTATACTATACTTTCATCATACAAATGCATGTGATGTATCTGGTTTTGGAGATAAACTCACATGACTATACTATACTTTCATCATACAAATGCATGTGACGTATCTGGTTTTGGAAATAAACTCACATGACTATACTATACTTTCATCATACAAATGCATGTGATGTATCTGGTTTTGGAGATAAACTCACATGACTATACTATACTTTCATCATACAAATTCATGTGATGTATCTGGTTTTGGAGCATAATAGTGCTATAGCAGTTGTAGCATCATATGAAGATATGAAGCATAACATTAACTCATTTTCGAAAAAAAAAAAAAGTGATATTTCTGATTTTGCAACTACACGTCTCATATTAGGTATTATACAATATCTTTATTCTTTACTCTCTTTGGAAGTTCATTTATTATTGACAGAATTTAAACACTCATGCATTTTTTCTGTATAGATCAGGCTGTAAGTTAATATGATATTATTTTTCCAGGTTCTATCAATAATTCAAAGCAAATTTCATGACCTAGCAAAAAGTAACAAAATTAAAAGTTTTGACCCTATAATGTAATAAATTAAACCAACCAGAATAAATATGTTCAAATATAATTGAACTAGTATAAATTAAGAATATATTAAATTTTCCTCTGCAGCTAATTAGTGACCAAATACTGTAAAAATTAAATTTGTTCTTAATGTGAAGCTAGAAATAAATATAGATAAATATAGCCTGTCCCACATTGATGTAATAGGTCTGATGGTGGGAGCACGAGGTACCATACCCTCCTTCTTTGCCAACAAATGTAAAAACCTGGGGCTAACACACAGCATTGTGAAGGAAATAGCCATTAGTGTCCTCAAAGGATCGGTTCAGATATTGAGAAATCATTTGTATGGGAGTGATAATGGAAATTTCAAGTTACCTTAACCGATGGCTGTTGATTGGTTTAGATATCAATGCCAACAAATCCGTACTATTATTTTTCTCGTGGTATATGGCATTCAAATCATTCTAACCTATCTGATGATATTTTTTCCCCCTCTTTCTTTTTTTTTTTTCATTATTATTGGGTTATTTTACGACGCTGTATCAACATCTCAGGTTATTTAGCATCTGAATGAAATGAAGGTGATAATGCCGGTGAAATGAGTCCGGGGTCCAGCACCGAAAGTTACCCAGCATTTGCTCGTATTGTTTTGAGGGAAAACCCCGGAAAAAACCTCAACCAGGTAACTTCCTCCGACCGAGAATCGAACCCGGGCCACCTGGTTTTGCGGCCAGACGCGCTGACCGTTACTCCACAGGTGTGGACCCCCCTTTCTTAACTGTAAATGAGTACAAACTATTACTATTACTATTACAAAAGCTACTTAGGTGTAAATTTTTCTGATGTTTTGTATATTCGATTCCCTAACCGTTTCAAATGTAAATCATTTTATCTTTTAGGTGTATTTCGAATTATATGTAATACGCTTTGTCAAATCTGGCAACCTTTTCATAAGGGAAGCTAAATTTATTATTATTACAAAAAAAAAAAAACTCATATATAAATGTCTTTGATATTAAAGCGATACTAAAATGCTGGGGTAAAAATATACCCCATGTGTGTGCTGATGATATACAATTGTACTCATGTGGTGAAGGGTTAAAGAAATCTCCACTATGTATTTGTTATTCTTTCAATTTTACATTTTTTGAAGTAGCTTTCATTTTTTTCGTTTATTGACATCATAACAATAATAATGTAGGAGCTGTAAACATCTGCTCTTCTGTTCATATTAACTTTCATTAGGAAAAACTTCAAGTTACAGAAATGTGTAACTTCTAACCAAAACCCAAAATATCTATGCAACATATTGAGAGAAACAGGCGTTTCTAGCATCTGTAATACCTGACTGCCTTCACTCTGTGCCAAAGACCATCATCCACTCGTGTATAATTATATGGTATGGTGACTTCTCCACTGCCCAAGTTGAATCTGAAGTGAAGGTAGCCGTCTGCAATTCCTAGGGCTAAGAAATCTCCTGCTGCCGACATGTTTCGACGTCCGCTCCAAAGCAGCAGCCCCACTGACGAGCTGGTTCGGAATCTCATATTGATGTTAATCTTGTAGCTAATTATCCTACAGTGAATGAAGAAGAAGATATGTAAGACATAATCACATCAATCTTTATCAAATTAGACTAATTAATCTACTTTCTTGTAACATTTTAAAATGTTTAATCAAGAATAATTTAATAAATCAACTAGTGGAATGGTTTGAGAGAAACAGAATGGTATCAATAAGTCGAAAACCATAGCAATTTCTTTTCATCATTCACAAAACAATATTTCTGAGTGGCTGGTCATAGAGTATCAAAATGAAACAATACAAAATTTCTTGGTATATGACTAGATGAACATTTAAAATGATCCGTACACTTTCAGGAACTAGGGAAGAAATTAAGTAAAATTTGCTTTGCCTTGCGATTACTAATAAGAGCATCATCTATTGAATCTGCTCGCACATTGTACTTTGCATACTTTCTCTCTATCTTAACGTATGGTATAATCTTTTGGGGTAATTCACCCAATGCAATCCAAATATTTAAACTACAAAAGAGAGCAATTAGAGCCATAGTTTAAGTGTCTCAAACTATCAGCTGCAGACCAATCTTAAAAAAATTACATATCTTGTCATTACCCTGCATTTATATTTATGAAACCTTAAATTTTATCAAATATAATTTGTATAGTTTTCCTACAAATTCAGACACACACCAGTACAATACAAGAAACAAAGATAATATTTTTATTGAAAGTTTTAACACAACTCTATATAAAAACAGTTTCATTCATGCTGGTCTTCTTATGCACAATAGCCTACCAAATTATCTTAAAGAAATATCTGCACATCAGAAATTTAAGAAAGCTCTTTATAAAATTTTAATCAAAAACTGCTTTTACAGTATGAACGAATTTATTGAAAATTGTCATAACTGAATAGAAAAAGAACACCTTACTTCAAACAATTTTACTTCCTCTTTTCCAGATCCTGACTTCGAGAAGGATGTCTTCTCATGAAAGACGCGATGGTTGAAATTGACTTCTGACTTCAAGACATACTGCAAAGCGGGACTTGTAGCCGAAATCGACCGACCTGTAGTTTTCTTCAATCAAGTTCCAAGTTTTGTATATTTGTATTTGTGTTGGATTTAATTATAGTTACTTTTATGTATATTATGTAATTAATTATTAGTTTGTACATATGACATGTCCATATCATGTATATGATCAGTGGATGCAATAAATGATTATGATTATGATTATTATTACTTAAAAATGTTGTGATTCAGTCATGTGACTTATCAATTTAATGTAATCTACAATATAGTTTACATTACATACATTGTTGTGACCGTTTTTGCCTTAAGTCTGGCATCTTCAGACAAATTTAGATATTATATAAACAAATTGCAATTGCATAAATATATTAAGTGACATATACATATAGTGCGTAAAAAAATATTCCATGTAATTTTAACAGTGACATTTTGTATTGTATTTATTAACATTCCATGGTATTCATATATTGCTTCATAGCTAGAATATGGAACAAGCCAAAAAACTTAATACTATTATAAAGTCTTAATTTATAGTCACAGTCTAGATGAAATATATACAGAAGAGATTTACAATATAGTCTACTAGTACAACACAAAGTTTTAGCATCAATTTCATGAAGTGTTATTGAATGTCATGAATTCACTTACAGAATAGAATGCGTGAGAAATTAGGTACATCTTTAATTTGGCCCTAAATAATCTTATGTTTTGAGTTTCATTTTTTATATCGACAGGGAGGCTATTAAAAATTTTTACTGCCATATAACGCACTCCTTTTTGATAGCACGATAGACTTGCTGATGGAGTATGAAAGTCATTTTTTGACGTGTATTTATGCTATGAACTGTTGAATTAGTTACAAAGTTTTCACGATTACATAAGAGGAACTATTTAGTTTAATTATTTTTATTGTCAAAATGTATTTAACAAGTGATATAGTTGCTAAATGTTAGGTTTATTCATTATTAGTTGTGTTTTATAATATAAAGTCCTCCCAAACCTTTCACTTCATCCGGTATGAATTGCAAAATCTTCTTAAGGTCTCCATTTTTTTAACATTAATTTTTAGCCTCGAGTTATATGTATGCTAGGTTTGTTGGCTGTTCAAACGGTAAATTTTCATCACAAACTGAACAAAGAAAGGCTAAAAATAAAAGTTCTTGGAGGTTTTCTTACGTGTTTTACTTTTATTACGTTAATTACGCATTATTTACGCGTGTTTCACTGTAATATAAATAACCTTTTTTATGTGTAAAGTCCCAACCCTGACCGCAGCTCACATACTGGACCAAAAGGTTAGAAATTTTGGTAAAAGAACGCATGACATTTTATTTTCACTCACCTGAAGGGACATGGTGAGGAGACAGTAAAAGACTTAGGGTGGGAACTTCTCAAATCAAGGCGACGAAAAACCAGACTCACCGCATTGTTTAAGGCACAAATGGGACACAAAGCATGGACCGACATCAATGCTAGATTAGCAACACTATCATGCTTAGGAAGGGCTGATCATATTAGGAAGTTTAAATGTAGAAAACAAAGAACGGACGTGGCAAAATTTTCCTTTGTTAACCGCACAACAGTAGACTGGAACAGCTTACCTGCGGCAATCTTTCAGGGCGGTCCTCTTAAAATCAATACATTTAAGGAAAGGTTGAGAAGATTAGACTGAAAATGTAATTGGAGGTGCAGTATAATCATTTAAGTTGTGTCATGTAATTGAGTTGATATATAATTAATTAAGTTGATATGTAATTTAGTTGATATGTAAATAAATTAAGGTGATATGTAATTAATTAAGATGATATGTAATTAAGTTGGCATGTAATTAAGGTGATATGTAATTAAGTTGGTATGTAATTAATTAAGGTGATATATAATTAATTAAGATGATATGTAATTTAGTTGATATGTAAATAAATTAAGATGATATGTAATTTAGTTGATATGTAAATAAATTAAGGTGACATGTAATTAATTAAGATGATATGTAATTAAGTTGGTATGTAATTAATTAAAGTGATATGTAATTAAGTTGGTATGTAATTAATTAAGGTGATATGCAATTAAGTTGGTATGTAATTAATTAAGGTGATATGTAATTAATTAAGGTGATATGTAAGTAAGTTGGTATGTAATTAATTAAGGTGATATGTAATTAATTAAGGCGATATGTAATTAATTAAGGTGATATGTAATTAAGTTGGTATGTAATTAATTAAGGTGATATGTAATTAATTAAGGTGATATGTAATTAATTAAGGTGATATGTAATTAAGTTGGTATGTAATTAATTAAGGTGATATGTAATTAATTAAGATGATATGTAATTAAGTTGGCATGTAATTAATTAAAGTTATATGTAATTAAGTTGGTATGTAATTAATGAAGGTGATATGTAATTAACTAAGGTGATATGTAATTAAGTTGGTATGCAATTAATTATGGTGATATGTAATTACTTAAATTGGTAATAGGTGGGTGAAATAGAAGTACTTATAAGTTAGATTTACTTTTGCTTATCGTAGGTGTTATTAGAGAATAGTTTTTATTTATAGCCCTAGGTTTATTGCATCTACTATTTATAGATTTACGTTTATTTTATTTTATTTCATTTACGCTTATTTTATTTTATTTCATGTAATTGTAATTATTGTATATTATATATCACTGCCACCGGGTGTATACCCAATTGTAGTATTAATGAATACATACATACATACATACCTGCGCATTGTATCAGGGTCACTGTAGTGGAGGTAGCTGTCGCCTGCAAACCTGGGCACGGGTATGTCCTGCAGCATTGTGGGGGCGGCATGCTGCTGGCACTGGGCATCGCGATAGCCCTGGGCACATTCACACGTGAAATAGTCCATCTCAGGAACACATCGGCCTTCATCTCCGCATGGCCGAGTAACGCACGGATGTGGGCAGTTGTCCACATTTACTCCTCCAAGAGCTGCTGCCAGAATCTGTAGAGGTTGATTGTTTATAACAACCTGAAACAAAATACAGAAAGCTCATGTAAGAAATAGTCTTTGAAACACAGTTCTGAGTAGAAATATGCAAAATTCTTGCTAGAGATAAAATACATTAATAGATTTACTATATAATTTGTCATTATTTTTTGTTGTTCACTTTAAGACATATTAAGTCATAGTTTCGTCATTACTTCATTACAAAAGGTAATAGAATATCTGAGATTCTCTACTGCATCTGGTAGAGCGCTCTAGTGTGCCGTGTTAAGCAACGAGTTAGAAAGAGCTTTTTCTAACTCGTTGGTGTTAAGTATCGATAGTATAACTGGCTCTGATCAATTACCACACTATATTTTGGTCAAAGAGTACAAGCTACAGCAATAATATTCTACTTATTCTGTACTCTTTGGTGTGTTCTTCTGTGGTTACAAGGCATCTATCATCATAAAATGACAGTCGATATGAACAGCTGTTAGAGAGGCGGCCATTTTTTCTCTCTATACAACGCTTAAACAAGGGGTTTCGTGTATATTAATACTGCAAAGCAATTCCCATTGTATAGTTGCAGACTGTTTATACATCCATCGCTTCTGCATGGTTTATTAGTAACGTTTTCTGTCTCAACTCCGCATAAGTCTCGTATAAAAACTGTACACGGTTTATTAGTAAGACCGTTCGAAAAAGGTCATATATTATACATCTTGATTACACAACTTTTAACACTGCATCACTTCGGAATATGTATGATAAGAACTTTCTTGTGTTAAATATTAACGTACCTCGTTAACATGTTTCGACCTATTTTCGGTCATCTTCGGAACTGGTCGTTGTTGGTCTTGGCGCCTCTTGTTTCCTGTGTGGGTGCGTTCGTAGTGTAGAGTCAAAGAGTGTATGTGTTTTGAAATTGAGTTGTGTGTTGAGAATATCGTTGGGGTGTGTTTTTGTGTGTCTGTATATTTCATATTGTCTAGTGTGTTGAGTTTCTGAAACTCAATATACAGACACACAAAAACACACCCCAAAGATATTCTCAACACACAACTCAATTTCAAAATACATACACTCTTTGACTCTACACTACGAACGCACCCACACAGGAAACAAGAGGCACCAAGACCACAACGACCAGTTCCGAAGATGACCGAAAATAGGTCGAAACATGTTAACAAGGTACGTTAATATTTAACACAAGACAATTCTTATCATACATATTCCGATGTCATATATTATCTTAATGACAGACAGGCCTGTTTCAATACCGGTGTGATGTCCTTCGAACTACAGCAGGATGATGACACCACACCGGTGTCCAAACAGGCCTGACTGTCATTAAGGTATATTATCTTTTTAAAATGTTTAACACATTTTAACATTTTAACTTAAGAAAGTTTTGTAGATATAATTTGTAGTGATTTCTAACTTTACTTTTTTCCCTTTAGTGATCATGCTTTGTTACTTCTATATCACATGTTCAAGCATGGCTAAGAAAACAGGTATTACTATCAGGAAACTTTAGCAATACAGTAGAACCTCTATTATCTGTTGTAATGAAGGGGGTGAGCTAAACGGTTAATCGAAAAAATCGGATAATCCGTACCATAGAAGAATTACTGTAAGTGTTGTATAATGCAGTTTCGAAATTTTCTCCATGGCCATGTGTTTTAACACATTAGATAGTGGATCAGAAGTTTTAAGTGTAATAGCTCTGTTGGACACAGTGAGTGAAGAAAGAATAATGCTGAAACTGATCAGGAAGAGAAAAAGGAATTGGCTGGGTCACTTATTGAGAAGAAACTGCCTACTAAAGGATTCACTCGAAGGAATGGTGAACGGGAGAAGAGTTCGGGGCAGAAGAAATCAAATAATAGACAGTATTAAGATATATGGATCATATGCGGAGACTAAGAGGAAGGCAGAAAATAGGAAAGACTGGAGAATGCTTGGTCTGCAGTGACAGAACACTATGAATGAATGAATGTCAATGACGGGTTTCTAAGGGTCAAGAAAACTTCCTATGATGGGATGAACGAGTAATGGAATGGAGAAAAATTCTCTCCGGTGCCGGGATTTGAACCCGGGTTTTCAGCTCTACGTGCTGATGCTTTATCCACTAAGCCACACCGGATACCACCCCGGCATCGGACAGAATTGTCTCAGATTAAGCTCCAACTCATAACGAGTGCACCTCAGCACATGTGTGGACTTCGGTCCTACGTTCATAGACATCTATGACGTAGTGCAGAGGGCGGCCACCAGAGGGAACCCAAGAGTTGGAGCTTAATCTGAGACAATTCTGTCCGATGCCGGGGTGGTATCCGGTGTGGCTTAGTGGATAAAGCATCAGCACGTAGAGCTGAAAACCCGGGTTCAAATCCCGGTGCCGGGGAGAATTTTTCTCCGTTCCATTACTCATTCATCGTATGATGACGCAGAATATCTGCATGGAAATATCATATGTACTTCGGTACATTAAAATAATATATATTCCTATGATGGATTTCTGTGGAAAGATAGGAAATGTATAGGTCTCATGTTATAGATTTAAGTAATTTATACACTTTATCCTTGTTTTTTTATTAAATATCGCACAGTTGTAACTCCAATCTCGTATTCCGGTGTGAGATGAACCAGAGTTCCTCTTTTCCAAAACCACTCAACTATATGCACTTCTCTTCGATACTTAGCACAACATATTGTATTCTTTTGGCACTTCTGGAAGACGTTTTGCAGAGAAATTAAACAAGTCACTCGAACAGTAGATCATAATGTGTAAGGACAAAGGCTTGTATTCTAATATCACTCTCTACAAAAAAACATACTAATGTATTGTGCAGTATTCAATATTTTTTCTGTAACAAAAAAGGAGAGAATAACAGACGGATAATCGGGGTTCTACTGTAGTATCCAAAAGATTTTGTGCGCATTCTGTTTCCATCTGTAGTGAAACTGAAGCATATGTTTTGAATACAAATTTACAAGATTTATTTCCACAATTTTAAACAATCATATTTAATAACATGCTTCAGTAGCATATCATCTCCTCTTCTGCTAACAACGCCATATCATCAGCAAATCTTATGCACTTTATTCTTCTTCCTCCTCTCTGATCGGGTCAAAAACCCTGATATAACTGATATTTAATCCTTGCAGTGAATTTCGGTGAAGTCTAAAGGGCCTAATTAGTCAAATCCACTCTCCTCACCTCCATGCAGGGACCCCGTGGGATCTTTTTAAGATGCGAAAGAGAGAGTGGTGTGCGGAAAGCAATGGGAAGCTACCACATTTATCTTTTCCAAGAAAAACTGCAAACATGGCATGATGAGTCTTTCCACGGTAAAAGATTCCGGACGTAAACTATCCCTCCATTTGAATTATATACCACACAAAATGAGCAACACTTCCAGCAGCTACTGACAAGGGAACCATCCCAGGTTGAGTAGCCTGAATTTAATGAAAATGCATGTTTAAGCCAATTTTCGTTCGGTAAGAAACGTTGTGATTGTCGTTCGTTTTGCTTTTTCATTGTTTAAGAAATACAATGACTTGAAAATCGATGCTTCCGCATTAATACTCTAGTCTATTTTCTTTTTCTCTTAACTCACATTAATAGAGTACAAAGAGAAGGCCGAATGGCCTTAACTCTGCCAGTTAAAATAAACCATTATTATTATTATTATTATTATTATTATTATTATTATTATTATTATTATAACATTTTGGATGTATAAAAATGAAGGCGAGAAACTGAAGGTTTAGAAGTAATATAGGCCTATCTACTCTATTCGTTACATTATACATACTGCAATGACAGCGATGTTCACATATTCCAACACAGGAAGGACTCCCGTGAGTGAAGGAACCTTTGTAATTAACTTGCTTGCCTTTAAAAACAATCTGAGTTAGTCCGTTAGATCTCTCTGGGGGAAGTAGCCAGTGATTATCATTTAGATTGCATCCTATGGCAAGGTGTTGCTGTCATCTTGTATACATACTGGAGGCTCCATAGGGGTTAGGGTTTGTGATCACACAAGCAGAGTTTACTTACGGTATGTGTGTGTGTGTGTGTATTTGTGCATACACGCATATATAATATATATCATAATCCTTCTATAATCTTGAAGGATTATTGACCAGGTGCTCTGTTTTAGCACATATAAAATTAAATTGTCTGTTACACGTTTTATAGATGTTCCCAGTCTTCTCTTTCTTCCAGGTCGGTAATTAAAAATTTGTAGGAGGATACTGTTTAGCAGTTCTAATTTTATTGCATTATAGCGAAATTTGGACACTTCGGAAACAAAATTTAATAAGGTTAGATGCTGCAGATAATAACTTTTTAGGAAAATTTCGAAGAGGGTTATAGTCTTGAACAAACACTACATGATATTTAGGACATGTAAAATTAAATTGTCTGTTACACGTTTTATAGGTGTTTCCAGTCTTCTCTTTCTTCCAGGTCGGTAATTAAAAATTTGTAGAGGGGTACTGTTTAGCAGTTCCAATTTTATTGCATTATAGCGAAATTTGGATACTTCGGAAACAACATATAACAATTTCAAAGGCATGTTGGGTCCGATAAGTATAATAATAACATTTCAAATATTTCGATGAGACCTGAGGATGCCATATTCATGGCGAAAACGTTCGTCGGTCATTATGTACCATTTTATGTACCGGTAATAATCTAATGATTTAATGTTTGATTATTGATAAGTAATTCTGAGGTAATAAATATTTGAAATTTTAACATTTGACAAGGTTAGATGCTCAAATAATAATTTTTTAGGAAAATTTCGAAGAGAGTTATAGTCTTGAACAAACACTACAGAATATTACCAACAGTGGTCACAATAACTGTAGGCCTACAGGTTATGGGTAAAGTGTTGTAGGTTCAAGAGTAATTATTTGTATTTCTATTTGTAAAATAAGGTTCTTGTAGGCTATTTTCTACTACAGCAGGCGATGAGACTAAATTAATTAATTAATTGTTTAAACATAATAATTAACACTTGATCCAAGTGTTTTTTGTTTTGCATTTTATTTCAAGGAAAGTGAAAATGTTTTGTGATAATTGATGAAATAAAAACAGAGATCCCTATAAAATAAACAGTCTGGCCTCAAAATAATTACATGAATTATAAGTCCCGTCGCTCTAATTTCCGGCAACCAATCACGTTGCACGTCGGCTACATTTAAACGTGTGCGTCTTGTGATTCGCTGATGAAGACGTCATTCATTTCCTAAGACTGGATAAATATTTAATATAATCGCCCGCCATTTTGGCTCTTTCGTTGGGGTTCGCAGAAAGCACATGAGGACGTTATTTGCCGCTCAATTATTTGCTGAATTACATTTCGTTTGATTTATTATCATAGGAGCTACGACATGATAATGTTTAACGGTGTGGCAAATAGATCCCTCGTCTGGTAACTCGTTAACGAAAGAACAAAAATGGCGATACTCAGTGGCGGCTCGTGAACTTATGGATTGGGAGAGCTGCAGTAGATTTTGGTACATAAAAATTTCACTTCTTGATACCATTTCTAATAAGTATAGGACAAAAAGAAATGCACTATATATCGAAAAATCAAAACTTTCTGACTTAGTTGGGAGATGTCTGTGGCATCATTTGCTTAAAAAAAAAATAATAATAATACCATCGACTTCAGTCTGAACTTCTGATCGGCAGACACTCAACATGCAATCTACCAGTTCATTCTGAATTGTCTTAGAATTACCTTTAAACAGTGGCATGTTCCAAATGATTTTTGAGAGGCTCGTTTAGATTACTCACGGACTGTAGCAACCCACGAAATACATCAGGGTTCTTCGAACCTTTTTTTCATAATGTCCCCTAAGGGGAAGTTCATATTGGCCACAAAATTTGATACACCCAATATTTTTAAAATAATTTCACGATTTTTTCTCACTTCTTGATTATGTTTGAGAATGTTTGTTCTGTTCGTTTCACTTACTTGAGCAGCAATATTAGTTTTGCCTAACATAGCCAATGAAACAATATTTTTCAGGTGAGATTGCGAAGATTCATACTTTTCAATTTTTAGGGGCAAATGTCTTAAATCTGTCACACCACTCCTAGTCTATGCTCAGCGTAAATTTCATTATTATACTTCCTTACATATAGACACTATTTCGTATGGATGAAGCTTGAGTAAGATTTAAGTCGGGTAACGAACGACCCTTTAATTTCACTTCATTACATCAATTTTCTCCGCAAGGGAAAGTTGAGAAAAATAAAATTAATATTCTGTAATTCACACACACTCATGCTTGCACATTTGCACTGGTTAAGTTACGGTACTAAAACGTCATACCAAAGAAACACTCAGTTATACTGACTGTCAACAATTTTATAAAATTGGAAAAGAAGTCTCTTTCGTATTTTACGTTCTATATCAAAAGGATTATACTCGTGCAATCATTTTGAGTTAAGACAAATATTAGGTTCTGCTGGAGGCTGGATATATACGTAATAATAAGGCAAAAGAGAATATTAATTTCGTTATATTAACTCGATAAGATTCTACAACAATAAGTATGTGAAGAGAAAATAAAAATTTTGTCAATCAGTTTCAAGGGAATAGAGAATCCATTTGACGCAGCATTACAATAGCGGTGTGGGAGGAGAGGAAAGATCCCTTTTGGCCTGGCTCTGCAAGCCACTGCAGCGAAATATGGGTTTTAAACAGCGGCGGTTTCCCTCTGCTTCCCTTCACCTCTCCACCCCCTCACCTTGCAAGACACACTCTCTATGATCTGTCCCACCCTGCAGATCCCAAGACGACTTTGAATGCAGTGTAGGTTCCAGTACGGTCGACGCGCAAAAAGGTAATGCATAAGATAATAGTACATATTCCCGGCCAGATGAAATATAAAGCAATTTACCAATAAAAGCTGTAACAATTCTTCTAAAAATTAAAATAAATATTATTTTTATTTTCCTGTCAAAGCAGGGAGTGCTGCAGCTCCGCAGCTCTTATGGACGAGCCGCCCCTGGCGATACTATCTACCTAGACTTTATAGAGCCTTGACTTCCTAAGACGTGAGCAAAGAGGAGGAGTCACGCCGGGAATAACAGCGTCACGACAATTAATTGTTTAAACATAATGAGTAACTCTAGGAGTAATAAAAACTTTGAATTTGCTTATACCGGTATGTATATAAAAATGTGTAGAGGTATAAAATGTCCTGGGATAAAAAAAAGACCCCAGACATAAGCATGATATTCTAGAGCTGCTAAGTTGCGATGATTAGTAAAGATGCATTTTTGCTTGTTTGAATTATGAGTAAATGGTTTCATAAAAGAAAAACTCAAAGTACCAGCAGTGAGGAAAAGCATTTCTAATAATTCACTTACTTAATTCCAGTATTTTTATTATTAAAATATGAAAATCATGCATTTATTCATCCCCTTGTTCTTCATACCTTTTGTATACATCCAACAAAAGACGTCCGCACTTTCACTTTGGGCGAAACCATGTCGAAATTGGGTACTCCGCCAATGTAAAGGTTCTGCGGGAGGGAGAGCTGTGTGAAGGCACCGGGCGCCATGGCCTGCGTGGGGGCGAGGTTGTCCACCTGCAGGATGGCGAGGCGGCCAGTTCGCGATACTCGTAACTCGTGCCACTCGCCCAGGCTGACAGGCTCCCCACTCCTGAAACACGGAACAGGAATCAGACCGCTGGAAGTGTGGAAGCTTACGTATCATTGCTATTTCAGAAGTTACAGATTTCAAAACATGATGAAAACACTTAAGTTTCTATGCGTTTTTTTAGGCTATTAGACCTTCTACAGTAGAACCTCTATTATCCGTGGTAGTGAAGGGGATGGGCTGAACGGTTAATCGAAAAAATAGGATAATCCGTACCACAGAAAACTTTCATAAATTAAGTGTTGCATAATGCAGTTTTCGTAATCTTCTCCGTAGTCATGTGTTTTAACACATTACAGTAGGTAGTGGATCAGGCGTGAATATGTTAGGAGAAAATGCACAAACGATTAGGGAAAACACGGAAATTCTACTTGAAGCAAGTAAAGCGATAGGGTTCGAAGTAAATCTCGAAAAGACTAAGTATATGATTATGTCTCGTGACCAGAATATTGTACGAAATGGAAATATAAAAATTGGAGATTTATCCTTCGAAGAGGTGGAAAAATTCAAATATCTTGGAGCAACAGTAACAAATATAAATGACATTCAGGAGGAAATTAAACGCAGAATAAATATGGGAAATGCCTGTTATTATTCGGTTGAGAAGCTTTTGTCATCTAGTCTGCTGTCAAAAAATCTGAAAGTTAGAATTTATAAAACAGTTATATTACCGGTTGTTCTTTATGGTTGTGAAGCTTGGACTTTCACTTTGAGAGAGGAACAGAGATTAAGGGTGTTTGAGAATAAGGTTCTTAGGAAAATATTTGGGGCTAAGAGAGATGAAGTTACAGGAGAATGGAGAAAGTTACACAACGCAGAGCAGCACGCACTGTATTCTTCACCTGACATAATTAGGAACATTAAATCCAGACGCTTGAGATGGGCAGGGCATGTAGCACGTATGATGGGCGAATCCAGAAATACATATAGAGTGTTAGTTGGTAGGCCGGCGGGAAAAAGACCTTTCGGGAGGCCGAGACGTAGATGGGAAGATAATATTAAAATGGATTTGAGGGAGGTGGGATATGATGGTAGAGACTGGATTAATCTTGTTCAGGATAGGGATCAATGGCGGGCTTATGTGAGGGCGGCAATGAACCTCCGGGTTCCTTAAAAGTCAATAATTAAGTACGGTAGTGGACCAGAATATTTAAGTATAATAGCTCTGTTGGAAAGAGTGGATGAAGAAAGAAGAATGCTGAAGCTGATCAGGAAGAGAAAAAGGAATTGGCTGGGTCACTGACTGAGAAGAAATTTCCTACTGAAGGATTCATGGAAGAAATGGTGAACGAGATAAGATTTCGGGGCAGAAGAAGATATCAAATAATAGACGGCATTAAGATAAATGGATCATATGCGGAGACTAAGAGGAAGGCAGAAAATAGGAAAGACTGGAAAATGCTGGGTTTGCACTGACAGAAAATTATGAATGAATGAATGAATGACGGGTTTCCAAGGGTCAAGGAAACTTCCTATGATGGATTTCTGTGGAAAGATAGGAAAACTATAGGTATCATGTTGTATATTTAAGTAATTTATACACGTTATTCTTGTTTTTTATTAAATCTCGCACAATTGTAGCTCCAATTTTGTATTCAGATGTGAGATGAACCACAGTTCCTCTTTTTCAAAACCAATCAATTATATGCACTTCTCTTCGATACTTAGCACAACATGTATTCTTTTGGCAATTCTGGAAGACGTTTCGCAGAGAAATTAAACAGGTCACTCGAACAGTAGATCATAATGTGTAAGGGCAAAGGCTTGTACTATCTCTCTATAAAAAATACGTACTAATGTATTGTGCAGTTCTCAATATTTTTTCTGCAACAAAAACATGAGAGAATGACAGACGGATAATCCAACAATCGGTTAATAGGGTGACGGATAATCGAGTTCTAATGTATTAGTTTTGATGCTTTCTCGATGTTTACCAGAATTTCCTTACAAGAAACCATATACTGTAGTTACTAAAAACATTTTCGATCATAACATAAAAACTATTTCACTATGTCTTGACGCCTTTTTTATGATTTAAGACGAATTACTATAAACAGACAAATAGTGTAGTTATGAATTCTTCTTTATCTTCTATTATAGCCAATTTCTATATGGAACCTTTCGAAAAATCGGTTATTAATCAAGCTCAATATAAACCCCGTCGTTCGTTTTGATGTGGACGACATATATATATATATATATATATGTATATATATACAGGGTGTTTCCGAGATGGTGTTACAAACTTTCAATGGCGAAGGGCACATGTATCATTTTGAGATAAGGAACCATGGTCCGGAAATGACTTAGTCGAATATTATAAGCAAAAATAGTTGTGTGGAAATGGAATTGTAATTTCGCACCACGTGCCATCCTTCCCTTAACTTTTGGAACAGTCGTTGAAAAATGATATGGGCCGGATGTCTCCTACGTGGGTACTTGTTCCGATACAATCTGTGAGCTTGTCTACTGTTCCCATTGGCTCATCCGTATTCGAAAATCAGGTCTGCATATTCCGCTCTCGTGTACTCCTTCATTTCACTAGGACTGATCGACTGGACACTGCAACTTGTACACATACACTGCTGTCTACAGACGTGCATATCAGGACCGACCATGTCCGTTACACATTACGCTATCTGCATTGCTTTAGTGTAGTTTCCTGTCCCCACCCCTCAGACAGCGCACTGAATGGAATACTGTAAGTAGACAACGTAAACAACGTCAGGTGAATACAGTATGTGTAAGATGTACAGATAAATACACATAAATAAGGTGTACAAAGGAATAAAATTATTTCATTTCCACACAACTATTTTTGCTTGTAACTTTCGACTCGGTCATTTCCGGACCAGGGTTCCTTATCTCAAATTGATACATGTGCCCTTCCCCATCATCCCTGAAAGTTTGTAACACCACTTCGGAAACACCCTGTATAATACCTCATTGATGATATGGCGTTGTTAACAGAAGAGAAGATGATACTAAGGGATATGCTACTGGAGCTAAATGACAGCTGTGAGCAGTATGGGATGAAGATAAATGCAAACAAGACGAAGACCATGGTCGTAGGAAGAAAAGTAAAGAAGGTAAACTTGTGAATTCTAAATGAGTCAGTAGAGCAAGTAGACAGCTTCAAATATTTGGGGTGTACTATAAACAGTAACATGAGCTGCTGCCAAGAAGTCAAAAGGAGGATAGCAATGTTCAAAGAAGCTTTTAATAGAAAAGGAGCATCTTGTGCGGACCTCTGGAAAAGGACTAAGGAAGAAACTAGTAAAGTACTTTGTGTGGAGTGTGGCATTGTATGGGGGTAGAAACGCAGACATTACGACGAAGTGAAGAGAAGCGACTAGAAACTTTTGAAATTTGGATATGGAGAAGAATGGAGTGTGTGAAATGGACAGACAGAATAAGAAATGAAGTTGTGTTGGAAAGAGTGGATGAAGAAAGAATGATGCCGAAACTGATCAGGAAGAGAAAAAGAAATTGGTTGAGTCATTGTTCGGGAAGAAACTGCTTATTGAAGGAAGTACCGGAAGGAATGGTGAACAGGACAAGAGTTCGGGGCAGAATATATAAAATAATAGACGACAAGATATGCGGAGAGTAAGAGAAAGGCAGAAAATAGGAAAGACTGGAGAAAGCTGGGTTTGCAGTGAAAGACCTGCTCTTGGGCAGAACACTATGAATGAATGAATGCAAAACCCAAGCACAGAAATTAAACATACCCCAATCAAATTCTCAACACAAAGATCAATTTCAGAACACACACTATTTGACACAACTCTTCATCACACGAACGCACCCACACAACAGACAGCGAAGTTGAGATAGCGCCGAGATCTAGTAGGCTCTGAGGATGGTGTCGAATAGCACCGAAACAGCTGTAAGCCGCACATGCTTACACAATTAACACGAGTAAGATCGCCAATTAATCAATTATTTATATCCAAGTGTTAAAAGTAGTGTACGAAAGATTCAACATGGATTATCAAGAATCACTATTCTAATAAACATGTAGTTCTTTCGACAATAGCAAATAGGGGAAAAACAATATGTCATGAAAACAGTATTAGGCCTAATTCCGAATTTTAATTTCTGAAATAAAACTTTCGTAAAAATGTTACTGAGTTATGAAACAAATAGGGCCTAAAATGAAGAAAAAAGAAGTCAATAAAAAATCTGATTCTTTAGTAATAACTCTATGTCGGCCTTCACGAATCTGATTAGCAGAAAGTTAGTCAAGGCCGATATATTATAAAAACTATTTCGGTTCCCCCTAAGAAAATACAAATTTCCTAAACTCTTGAAAGACAGCGTAGGACTAAAAATTCGGGACTTTGCCAAATTCTTTAAGGAGATCGCCGAATGGTTCCTGCAGTTAAGCCCATATGCAGGGCTGTATTCGTGTCAGGACGCTACCCTGGTTCCTTTCTATGCAATCTGAGGGTGCCCTGTCTCTTTATTTTTACTTTTTAAAATGACTATTACACTCTTATTACGTCATACTACTTTTGACCAATAAAACGGTACGAAAGGACGTATTTCAACCAATCATGGCTGCTTATCGCACAATTTTATCGCGTCCTTAGCATTTGTTTAATTTTATCGCGTCCCTAGCATTTGTTTCTTTGTTTGCCAACATTTGAAACTGCGCTGGTCTGGACGTCAAAAAAAAAAAAAAAAAAAAAAATATATATATATATAAAATTACAAACCACTCCAGTCGATGCACAGCAGTTTCAAATATGATTCGCATTGGCATTGAAGAACAAGAATTAATAAAAATCACTGATCATACCTATGCATCTTCTGAAATCCGATTTACAAATAAATGAATAGCACCATTCGGAAATCCTGAATAAGTTGAATACACCATGTAGGCCTAAATCAACGAGTTCCACTTCTATTACGCACACGTCCAATATAACATCAATTGAACCACCAACCACATTCAAATTTGAAAATTGTACATTCAATAATTATTCCTTTTAAAATTATTCATGTTTATTTTTATGTCATCGTCGTTAATTAAAACTTTTCTAACACTTGTGTATATTAGTTAGGTTATGTTATAGCTTCTGCTATATGATTTTATGGATAGTCACGTATCAGAGATTGTTTAATATTAAGATTTATTGAAAATCATCTGTCAAGTGAAGTTGATTACTGGGATTCGGATAATTGAAGTGGAATGTTGCATTTTAATAAAAGTGAAACTGAATCAACAAAGCCCTCTTGACTAGTAACATTGCCATCGTGTATAATAGATCGAGAACTTCTCGACGAGAAGGCATTGCTCACTACTGCCATCTAGCATGCATCTAGCGTAATATTTGTAATGTTGAGATGGTACAATAATACATTTGAAGACAGTTGTATTTTCGTAAGTCAATTAATATTTTATTGTATTGGAGTACTTCGTTACTTCTAATCTTTATATACTTTCTTCTAATCGTGTAATAGTCAATTAAATCCCACTCGAGTTTTGAGTGGAACACGAGAAGATTTACCGATAAAATCAAAACGTCTAGTGAGGTTACTGTTGATAATTATCTTATTTGCGTGTTATTCAACCTTTTATTTCACAAGTATGGATTAGTAGTACTGCATGTAGGCCTATAATAGCGACTTTACTAATATGTAGAATAATAATAATAATAATAATAATAATAATAATAATAATAATAATAATAATAATAATAATGTATTTGCCTGCTCACTTGAGATTACATACAATACCGCACTTTCTTATTCGACCACTTACCTGTGCGCTATTTAAGCCTACATACAGTTACAATACCACAGTCTAATACATACAGTCGCGCAACTTCAACACTTTTTCTGCCAACATTCGCGACACTAGCGCCCAAGCGGCAGGCAAGGCACTGGGCATAGGGTTGATACAGTCTCGTTCAGCCAGCACCGCTTTTAAGGGATGCGAGATGTTATAATAACGTTTTAATCATGCGTCGGAATAAAGGCAATGTGTGCAATGACGAAAATTGCAGTAACAACAAGTTTAAATCTCCGAATTTGTCGTTCTTCAGATTCCCTGAAGACCAAGAGAAAATTATAATTCAGTCATAAACAATAATCCACGTTGTAAGTAGCCTACGTTTTGTGTTCTATAAAACATCTATTAGTTATCAGTTACCTATTTGTATGTCAGGAAGGAGAGTTCAAATAAAAACAAAGTAAATACCTGTTACAGTATATTATTTTTTTGCAGAGATCATATGTGTAAATGTGTAACCATTCCGATTTTGGATAATGTATCTTCAGTTTTTAATGCAAGTAATTCCATAATTTTTGTATTCGTGTTTTTTCTTTATATTTTTCAAAAGTTAAATGTTATATTGCGTTTAAGTAGGGATCATGGTGTTAATTTTTCAAGAATTCATGGAGTATTGTAATCTTTTTGCAAAATATTCACTTCTTGAATCGATAAATTTCTGATGTGTTGGTGTAGATTCATGTGGCAGATATATTAAGTTCTCAGGAAATAAAAGAGCTTTTTATATTTAATATAAAAAAGCAATCTTTTCTGTAATAATTTGCATGACTGTTATTGGTGTTTATTTTACATTACCAGTGATTATTTGAGCCGTTCAGAGCAGAAGTGGTGTAAGTCAAAATTAGGTAATGAGGTTTAAAGTAAAAATTCTGTAAAATACAGCGCAAAGTAGCAATTAATATATCTTTCTTGCTATTCACTGTCTATTAATAATTCAAATAAATTCAATATTAACTGCCGTGCCTCATGGCATGGATGAATATAATAATATATTGTATATTTATCATGGTGATTATCTAGTTCTGGAAACAGGATTAAGCTCCTGATCGCGATCGGGACGGTGATACACCACAACCCCGATCGCGATTAGGTTGATAATCACGATTAGTGACTGTAGTCTGTCACCAGTATTAGTCATCGTACAATAATAATTTATATTTAATACAATATTTCCTGCATATTGACTACGAAGTGGAAAGTCGTGCGGTAAGCATCTGCGCATGCGCTGTCTTGCTTGCATTGTTGTGCGGACTAATGAATCGCGACGCTCTTGTTCAGCTCCGTTGTTCGGAGTCGATATAACACGAAACTTCGCTGACGAGGATCCAGCCTGACGACGCTAATCGGTGCAGACTGAAGCAACGGGCTACATCACAAAGTTACGGAAGGAATCGCCAAATTAATGTACAGCCTGGCTGACACAATCACTGAACTGCTGAGAGAGAAAGAAAGAGGGAGAAAATAATGTTCTGCTAAACGTGTTACGTACTTTTTGCTTTATTGTAATCTGGTTTGTGTGTGATGCAGTGGCGCCAACTTATATGGGCTCACCCAATAATTTGTCGTGTTATTATTATTATTATTATTATTATTATTATTATTATTATTATTATTAAAATTGTCATCATTATCACAACGTCGTCTCATTTTAGGTGAATGATTTATTAAAATTAGTGAAGACATATTTTTAAATACGTAAGTTAAAGTAAGGAATAGTTTCATCTTGTATTGATTGTTCCGATAAGCTGACTAATAAGTAATGAAAATTCAATTAGACCGTCTCTGCTTATCTGTATTACAATTATAATTTATTGCTGTCTTACATTAACGTTTTCGGTACCTCAGTGTATCATCTTCAGATGTATTTATGATACTAAATTTAAATTTAAACCTGGCCAATAGGTACATATGTTGTGGTCTTGGATAGTGTGTGTGTGTGTGTATACATACTACACCCATATATGTTTACAGTGGTTATATGGACCATAAAACACTTATATACTATCGATTGTTAAAACAACCAATTAAGATCAATTAAAAACATGTGGTCATTGTTCTATGACGTTATTTAAATCCTTAACACTGCGAATTTTATGAATGATTATCGTGACTGTTCGTTGGGGCAACTAGTCGTTACCTTAATTGCACTGTATTGTTGAGTAACAAACTGCACAAGCGTTAACGTAATTATGTGAAACTATTGACCTTGATCATCAGCAATATTTCACCGGCCCTTACTTTCTAAATTGCTCTCACAATTATTATTTACTGAATCACATTAGAAATTTTGACATTATGAAAGAACTGCAGATTGAACCGATTACGGAATACCTACAGAAATACAGAAAAAACTGGAGATCACATGTCATCAGAATGCCTCGTTCTAGAATTCCAAGCCATCCTGTGGGCAAGAGATCCTTGGGCAGACCGTTCAAGCGTTGGCAAGAGACCGTAACGGGCCACTAGGCCAATACATGCAAGGATGATGATGATGATTATTATTATTTACTGAAGTAAACAAAGAAAGTCCCAGAGTGGTAGTCTTACCTAAACGCCCGTAAAAAGCTAAAGGTGTAGGCGACCATGGAGGTCCATAGACTAGTGACACGTTAAGGTTCCCTCCTTTTCTAGATGAATGGCATTAGTAATAGCGCAGGATGGCAGTCTACGAGATTGCCGCCTTTAATTCCAAAGAAATGCTTCTGGTACTCATTTATGTTACAGGTTGAATAAATTCCTTCGTCCAGAAGGATTAGATGAATGAAAAAAATCCACGACCTCATCTGAAATGGAATCCGCAATCATTCGGCTAGCAGTGCAATTATCTTAATACACCTTTACATACAACAAATTTTGTTTTGTATAATTTTGCTCTGTAAAATTTTTATACAATTGAGAATGGTACCGGAAAGAGAATGAAGTGAACAGATCCCTTGAAATTATGTCTAAATTGTTTTTAAAAATTATTTTGTTTATAATTTTGACATGCAACTTGAAACATGATAGCTCATGCAGTTTTTAAGATAGAGCCACAGTTTTTTTCACTGTTTTATAGCTAAAACTATTCTTTAGTGCCTGACATAGAGCTATTTTTTATTTTTATTTACATTAATTACATATTACCATATATGTAACTTACAATAATATTTTATGTTGCATAAATCATGTAAAAAATCCATAGATAATTATTAGTTATATTAATATTATTTTAATCATTGTCAGGCACTGGGGGACATTTCAAGCTTCAATATGACACCAATATCTTCTTGGTATCACCATATTTGACTGAGATATCATGTTTGAAAGAATTAAATATTCTAAAATTACTATTTACAGGAAATGAGCCACAAACTTTCAGAGCCTCCATCATCATCATGTCACCCCTTAAGCAGCTTCATGTCGGTCCAGTTTCAGCTTCTTTCTGCCTCTCAAATACCTCCGCCTTGTTTTAACTTCAGGTGTTGAATGTTTTTTTGGCATTTTTGTCCCTATTTCCATTGATGCAACAAATCCTGCGATGGTGTTTGTCCCAGGGTTTATGCCCATCCTCCTCAGAATTGTAATTTCTACTTTTGGACTCTTATTAAAATGACGTACAACATCACTGACACACAAATTTACAGTTTTATGACTAACAGTAAAAGATTATAAATTACTTCATTATGTAAAAAAGTTTTTTCAATCTAATGATCATGCCCAGATATCTATGCATCTATTTCGGGGCTAGAAAAAAGTTTATTTTACAAGCAATGCTGGACGAGGGGATTGACTGCTACGAAGATCACTCCAAAAGTAGCCTAAGTGACCGTGGCTGATGACGCAGCATTTTGGAAAATGGGACTTATCTGGAAAACCATAAGACATAAATCGAAAATTTTTATATCAAATTAAAGGGGAGAAAATTCTCTATTAAAATAGTTATATTTTGAAAATTCTAATTTTTCATCATTTTTTGCGTTTTGTGGGTGTACATATACCTTAACCCTTAGTTGCCTGACGGTACTTAGAAGTACCGTGATTTATTTTGCATACTGGAAGACCTGGGAGAATAATAAACCGCCAGAAATTGCGTGCAACCTGATAAATAAAATCCATCAAGGATACTGACAGTACTGTACATAGAAATACGACCTTTTTTAAAATAAAAAAATTCTGAAAAAAATTACTGTATGTTTTGAATTCATATTCTAATAACATTCACTAAAGAAAACGGATTTATTTTAATTTTTTCTTATGTCCGGCAAGAAAGGGTTAAGGGGTTAGGTACAGCTTACAGCAGTAAAATTTTTGGAACTAGAGCTTATTCAATATTTTTTTCCTCCATTACTGTATCTTGTACAATAATGAAAATTGGTAATGTGTAAAACTCTATCCTTCTGCTTTATGAAAAAAATATTTTTACGATTTAAAAAAAATACTGGTACCGCCTCTGTTTTTTTAGGACTATTTGTAAAGTCCCTATGAAACGCGAGAATGTGTTGAGAAAACTTTTATATAGCAGGAATCGAGCCCATGACTCCATTAATCAAGGCATCTAGGACAGCAGAGCTTGAACGAACTCGATTGCAGAACGCAAGAAAATCGATTGAAAGAAAGACCAGCTGATAAGAGAACTGTGGAGCGGAGTTTATAGTGTAGATTCTGGATTTGAAATATTGTAAAAAAGGTAAAGGTATCCCCGTAACATGCCATGAAGGCACTTGGGGGGCATGGAGGTAGAGCCCCATGCTTTCCATGACCTCGGCACTAGAATGAGGTGGTGTGGTCGGCACCACGCTCTGACCGCCTTTTACCCCCGGGAAAGACCCGGTACTCAATTTTATAGGAGGCTGAGTGAACCTCGGGGCCGTTCTGAAAGTTTGGCAACGAGAAAAAATCCTGTCACCACCTGGGATTGAGCGAACATTAATTACTGCGTTATGTAGCAGTGTTGAGACTTTAAGAGATTTCGTCAAAGACGCACAAAGAACAGAAACCGAGATGTAACGTTCAGTTTTCCACGCAGCTCTTAGACAGGACGGCTCAATAGAAAGAGCTGTAAAGAATACAATTGAGGGACTGGAAAGAGGAGGAAGTTTGATCGACCCTAAAACCAAGACAAGAGGCGGAGAGGTCCCCTTCATCAACTTGTTCACGTTGTCGCTTCCTATTTACTTTAATCTTATTCTCCCAGTACTTTGAGCTCTTGGAAGCTGTCGTCGAAGATTAGAGGAGTTCCTCATTGAGACAGTTCATGTTTTCTTTATCATCTGGGCTCCTCATTCTCTTATGTTCACTCCTAAAAGCGTTTCGTATCAGGAAACAAGCTGCAGGCTTCATTGCGTACCAGATTATCCGTAATAATGAAATTATGTCGGGAAAATATCAACATCAGCGATAGAGCTGCAGGGTGTTACCGTATTTGTTTAATACTACATAGACAAAATGAAGAAAGAATTGAAACAAAGCTTTTAGTTAGCTTTGTGAGACTTATCAGCCATTTACAAGTAATCAGATGAATCTGGAACATATTGGAAATTGATTATAGACTGTAATCCAAGAGCCAGACACAATTACGTATTATTAAAAGAGAAAATGACAACATTTATAGGATTCTGCTATAAACATACAGGGTCCAAACGATATAAATTATCAAAATTATACAGACTGTACATCTCGGTCTACTAAACATGATGTGTAGTGACATCTTGTTTTTTCCTTCTAAGGTAGGTGTCCATGATATGGCCATGCTAAGGTTTGAGAATTTTTCTAGCCGCCATTTTGAAAAAAATGTAAACCACATTTTTCTTACTCGTTCGCAGTCTAATGGACTTTCTGAAAACAATTTCCTTTCCCCATAAAATAGTTTTAATTGTCCAAAAAGTCCCAAATTCCAAAAGTCTAACTAGTGGCCATATCAGGAACATGTGCACATGATATGGTCACCCTTGTTCCTTGTTCTACAAATCATGATTGTTTTCAGTTTGATAGCGCAGAGGTGCTAAAATTAAATAATTTTGGTATAAAATGAATAAACATGACACTCAATAATCTTCTTTATAATTCAAAAGTGTAGTCAAAACAGGTTTTTCCGTAAAAAATTAAGTTGTTTTTCTTAAAATACAAAATTTTTACCTAATCCCAACTATAAAGCATGTAAATTTGTCAGGGGAAAAAATAAAAGTGAAATGAACTTGATATGGCCATATCAGGAGCAGGTAAGCTTTCACGAAAATCGTTTGATTATTAACAACTCGTAAAAGATACGCCATCAACGACTACGCCAATCAACAGAACATTAAAAACTGAATGGAGTACGATGGTTTTCATGAAACAAGTCTTTGAAAAACATGCATAAAACAAAGGAGACTTACCAGAGAAAAATAAGAAGAGATCATATGAAAACCGCAAAACAGGCAACTGACGCCATATTGCTCAACCTGACTCGATGGAAAACGATCAAGTGACATACCAGGATGCCCTTTCACTGGATGCTGCTGCAATTTAGCGGATGTTTTGGTTAACTAACTCACAATAGGGGGGTGGCCATATCAGGAACATGGCCATAACAGGAGCACCCACCTTATTTTCGTTTTAAATTCCTAAAATATGTTTTTAGGATTGATAGTAGTCTAATATTTACTGTTCGAGTAAATGTGAACGTCATTGCCAATGACCTTCCGTCCAACACACGCTAACACCATCACAATAGAGAGACAACAGAGTACCCTGGTTGTAAACCATTTTGGAAATTGATTACAGCTTATAATTCAAGAGCCAGACACAATTATTATTAAAAGAGAAAATGACAATATTTATAGCATTCTGCTATACAGGGTGTAAACAATATAAACTGTCAGAATTATACAGAATTATTAAGTAGGTAAACATTATTTTATACATGCAACAGTTTGTACAGTTACCAGTAAAGTAAAATCTATATACTTCTGCCATCTGTTGAGATGCTGGAAAACTAACTACTGTAATAGATGCAGAATGTAAGATACTGTACCATATTATACGCTACATATATCATTTTTGACCAAAATGTCGGCTACCATGTTTTAACGCCCGAGCCCATAATTTAGCGCCGATGGGATTGGTATTTGGCGAGATGAGGCCGAGGTTTCGTCTATGGCGAGTCCTCGGCGTCAACCCCTTTGATTTGATTATCTAGTTGGGTTTTTCCGAGGTTTTCCCCAACCAAAAGGCAAATCCCGGGTAATCTTTTGGCGAATCCTCGGACCTCACCTCATCTCACTACATCTCGCCAAAATATTGTAAAAAATTGCACAAAATTGTAAAAATTGTAGAAAATTACTAAATTGTAAAACTGTAAAAATTTGTAAAAATTGTAATTGAGGGGTTGGGTGCAAGAAGGGCATTTCAGAGGATGTGCCCTTTTTGAGTAAAACGCTTTATTGTGTTCCCTGATCTGTTATGCATATGATCACCAAGTTGTAGTTCAATACTGTGATTATAGAGGTCGGGAGTAACCAAAATGTAAATAAATTTTCTCAAAACTTGCATTTGAGAGAAGTGCCTTTCTTGCACCCAACCCCTCAATTGTAATATTGTAAAATTTTGACTTGTTCCACATCTTAAAGCTTCATTGCTCATGTAAGATCTATGGAATAAAATGAATGAATGAATGAGTAGATTACCTGACATTCGCCTTAAGGTTGGAAAAAACCTCAGAAAAAATCCACCCAGGTAATCAGCCCAATCGGGGATTAAACCCGCGTCCGAGCACAATTTGTTGAGGATGGTGATGACGATGCTGCTGATGATGATGCTAAGGATAATGATGATGAGGTGATGAAAAGAATAAATGTCTTCTCAAAATACAGTATGATCAGACCTTTCTGTCCTACGGTCCCGACTGTTTGTTCATGGGCGGAAGCTATAACAAACACGTGACCAGCCAAAGATCGATGTGGCAGGTTCAATGTTTACTTATCTCTGAACGTTTATAGCGAGATTAGGCTCTGTAGCTCTCCATTAAACTACTGTGCAACTGCTCTATTGGCCAAAGAAGAACGTTCCTTCTCTATACTATGTAAAGAAAACGAATTTTTCAATCGTCAGATGTAAAAGCTTATGTTTATTTACTAGTTTTCCCTTTTCGTTTCCGAGAAGTGTTTTAATCGTTTCATAAAATGAAATTCAATTGAGAACTAATTAATGAAATTCGTGTGACAAACATTCTGAGAAGTATTCACAAAAATTCTTGGAGACGGCGATGGAAATCCTGACATAAAAAAAATGCTACTTCATGTTTGCTGATATGTAAGGAATGTACGGTTATTCATATTTAATGGTTGTAGAGAGTAATATTCTATACTTGTAAAAATTAAACTGTTCAAAGAGTAAAAAAACGAAGGCGTATTTTCCTAAAATTGAACTCAGCAAAAGCTCAGAATTTTTTCAGATCCATTTACAATAGATTTAACTGCGAGGTTATATCGTGACTGTCTTTCGGGAATGGTACACTGACGTTCAAAGATATTTGATCCTAATAATCGATAGTGATCGATAATTTGTTCGTGTAAGTATGGATTCTTTAGTTATTACTTCTATGAATAGATGGCGAAGGTAATAATCACTGTTGCCAATCGTAGATAAATATACCCGTATTATAAAATTATTTTTTCATCCCACTCTACTGATTGTAAAACAACACTGAGTTTGGGTGGAAACAACTGATAATGTCTATTAGAAGAATGATTTATGATTAATCTACATAATCATTTTTCCCGACACTTTTTAACGGCTCCCAATATTGGTGCCACCTATTGAGAAGTAGCGGAACTCTTTCAAAATTTGTCAATTTTTCATATCTTTGGTTCTGACTTATCCCGTGGCTGGAAAATTCGCTTACACGATCATAAAATCGTAGGTCGGATATCTTTGAACGTCAGTGTACATTAGGGTTTCATTTTTCTGCTATCTATCAGTCAGTCCGCAGATGTCTTGCCATATAGTGGTCATACTTGAACAGTCTTTAGATATAATCACCGTCATTCCTTGCGAAACAATTTATGTATCTTTGCAGTGGAAATGCCAGCCATTCCGGCTATTTATTTTTGTATAGCTAGTTTCTTAGTTATTTTATAATTGAGGAAACTACTGAAAACACGATAAGATTGGCGGACAGTAGGATTTGAACGCGGAACTTCTGAATTCAAGTCTAGTGTCTTGAAACTGAGCCATTTCATTCGGTAAGAAGATGAGGATCAGAGCGAAATTTGTAATATTACGATAGTAAATGTCAAAACAACACATACGTCTGTTTATATTAGTCACATATAAAATAGAAACTGACGGATGCCAGCGATATGGACTATGTAATGGTGATAGGAATTTTTGCTTCGATGCGTGGGTTCGAATTCTGCTTGCGCTGATTAACTGGTTGGATTTTTGTTGAGATTTTCCCCAAATGTAAGGCAAATGTCAATCAATTCGTGACAAATTATTTGGCTCAGTTCGCCAAAATACCATGTCTCAATCATCAACCTCGCAATTGATAGTAAACCGTGGCGCGACAGCCCATGAAGGGCCAAGCCGACTGCTGATTACACGTCCAAATGCTTCAGCAGGTGAACTATCATCCAACGAGTACGGGAATAATGGGTGCTGAGCACGATGATTCCCCCCAGGCGTTTTAGCTGATTTACGAAATCTGACTACGCTACCTATTGTAGCTCCCCAAATTCGTCACGATGCTTGGTGGGCACAAGCCTCATACACCGGCTAAAATGACATGAGAGAATTTCTTCCCCATGAGGATTCGAACCAGCGCTCATTCCGTAACGCTAGTTCTGGCACGGAGAGTATGCAAATTCCGGACAAAAACACGTTTCTTATATTTGGCCTCGTCATGGACTAGCGAAAGGTACACGTAAATTCCGGAATGAATATACCCGGTGAAGTTAAAAGAGAAAAGGAGTGGGGGGGTAAACAAATAAAGAGCGCAGAAACGTTCATTTATCAGCTGTTTATAGGAGTTGAACAGTTCATTCTATACATATCTGTCTAGTGGGAAAGCACGGGGAATACAGATGTCGTAACTCGAAGTGACCGAAATCACAGCCATGAAGTTTTCGTTAATGTAATTTAACCTAACCAAAGTCAGTAATTTAGCTACATAATAGTAAAGCAAGTTTAACCAAATCAGGTTTCCGATGAAATTCTAAATGTGGGAAGTAGGAGGAACTTGTTAACCTAGCTTCAGTGCCCTCCACCATTCTGATAGCTTCCTTTCTGTCTCCGCAATTTACCTGCAACCGTCATCAGTTTACTCCGCAATTTACATAGCGAATTAACGACCGATCTAATCTTATTCCGGAATCTACAAACTCCACTGGCACGATGCTTTAGAACACGACGCTACGGTGCGGAACACAATACATTGATGTTAAAGACTATTTTAAAAATAAATTCGAAGTAAAATTATTCTGCAGATGGTGCTCTTTAACTATCTGGACTTCGAGATATTACGTACCCAAAATTTACTAGAAAAATCAAGAAACAAATTATAGTTGGAGCTCATCTACGCTTACCTAAGTGTTTGAAAATAAATTTGTATCTTCTGATTGCTACATCTTTTAAGGCAAACACAACTGAAAGAAAACAATTTACTCCAAAGTGTGATATGAAACATTTAAGAATAGTTTAGCTGCTTCCCATACTTTTTCTATCCTACATCATACCAACTCGTTTGCTGTGATAGCTTCTTTCCCATCTCCGCAAATTACGTGCAACCGTCACCAGTTTACTCCGCAATTTACATAGGTAATTAACGACCGATGATCTTATTCCGGAATCTACAAATTCCACTGGTACGATGCCTTAGAACACGACGCTACGGTGCGGAACACATTACAGTGATGTTAAAGACCACTTTAAAAATAAATTCGAAGTAAAATTATTCTGCAGATTATCTGGACTTCGAGATATTACGTACCCAAAATTTACTAGAAAAGTCAAGAAACAAACTATAGTTGGAGCTCATCTACGCTTACCTAAGTGTTTGAAAATAAATTTGTTTCTTCTGAGAGCTACATCTTTTAAGACAAACGCAATTGAAACAAAACAATTTACTCCAAAGTCTGATATGAAACATTTAAAAATAGTTTAGCTTCTTCCCGTAATTTTTCTATCCTACATCATACCAACTCGTTTGCTGTGATACGTCTTAATATTTGTGTTAGTGTTTCTACACCGATATCTGTTTTCCTATGTGGTTTGTTCTGCAGAATTCTTCTGGGTAACCGTATTCAATATACTGTAACCCTATGTGATATTGGAAACGATTTAAAAACAATATGCAATAGCCGATATTGACAAGCGGGTGAAGGATGTGGTCAAGAATGTGGTGCTCAAAAAGACAGATTGTCGAACAACATGCCAGTAAAAGTTACTTACTTACCTACTGGCTTTTAAGGAACTCGGAGGTTCACTGCCGCCCTCACATAAGCCAGCCATTGGTCCCTATCCTGAGCAAGATTAATCCATTCTCTATCATCATATCCCACCTCCCTCAAATTCATTTTAATATTAACTTCCCATTTACGTCTCGGCCTCCCTAAAGGTATTTTTCCCTACGGCCTCCCAACTAACACCCTATATGCATTTCTGGATTCGCCCATACGTGCTACACACCCTGCCCATCTCAAACGTCTAGATTTAATGTTCCTAATTATGTCAGGTGAAGAATACAATGCGTGGAGTTCTGTGTTGTGTAACTTTCTCCATTCTCCTGTAACTTCATCCCACTTAGCCCCAAATAGTTTCCTAAGCACCTTATTCTCAAACACCCTTAACCTATGTTCCTCTCTCAGAGTGAGAGTCCAAGTTTCACAACCATAAAGAACAACCGGTAATATAACTGTTTTATAAATTCTAACTTTCAGATTTTTTGACAACAGACTGGATGATAAAAGCTTCTCAACCGAATAATAACACGCATTTCCCATATTTATTCTGTGTTTAATTTCCTCCCGAGTATCATTTATATTTGTTACTGTAGCTCTCAGGTATTTGAACTTATCCACCTCCTCAAAGGACAAATCTCCAAATTTTATATTTCCATTTAGTACAATATTCTCGTCACGAGACATAATCATATACTTTATCTTTTCGGGATTTACTTCCAAACCTATCTCTTTACGTGCTTCAAGTAAAATTCCCGTGTTTTCCCTTATAATTTGTGAATTTTCTCCTAACATATTCACGTCATCCACATAGACAAGAAGCTGATGTAACCCGTTCAATTCCAAACCCTCTCTGTTATCTTGGACTTTCCTAATGGCATACTCTAGAGCAATGTTAAAAAATAAAGGTGATAGTGCATCTCCTTGCTTTAGCCCACAGTGAATTAGAAACTAATCTGACAGAAGCTGACCTATGCGGACTCTGCTGTACGTTTCACTGAGACACATTTTAATTAATCGAACTAGTTTCTTGGGAATACCAAATTCAATAAGAATATCATATAAAACTTCTTTCTTAGCCGAGTCATATGCCTTTTTGAAATATATGAATATTTCTACCTCACAAACTAGTATTTACAAGCACCTTCTTTTCCTTTGTTTTGGTTTGTAATATACAGGGTGTTTAAAAAATACGGGGCATAATTTCAGGTATGTATTTCCCACATGTAGACAATCAAAATATTTCATTACAACATGTGTCCGGAAATGTTTCATTTCCGAGTTATGGCCTTCACAACATTGAAATTCACCGGAACGTTTTTCTTTCCGCAGGTCGTTGTCATTACAGAAGATGTTCAAATGTCCACTTCCTGCTTGAATACAGACCTCACATCGATGTCTCATTGACCTGCGAACACGATCCCAAACTCCAGGAATATTGAGTATGTCCTCAGAACATGCCACAATTCGATTCCGAAGGGATTCCAAATCAGGCACCGGAGACGAATAAACCAATGATTTTAAATGGCCCCACAAGTAGAAATCAGATCAGGTGAGCGTGGAGGCCAAGCAATTGGACCACCTCTACCTATACATCGATCAGGAAACCTTCGATCCAAGTACCGGCGAGCAGTACGACTGAAGTGTGCAGGAGCGCCATCATGCAAGAAGTGAATGTGTTGACGATTGATCAGTGGAGTGTCTTCTAAAACATGAGGTATGGTTCCGGTGATTTTCAATGTTGTGAAGGCCATAACTCGGAAATAAAGCATTTCCGGACACATGTTGTAATTAACTATTTTGATTGTCTACATGTGAGAAATATATACCTTAAATTATGCCCCGTATATTTGAAACACCCTGTATTATTTGGTACTTCTGTTTTTCTTACATTCAGAGCGTGTTGTACCTAATTACATTCTTTTAATCTTATCTTTTCCATGCCTAGTTCCACTTCAAATTCTTCTAAATTGTCTCGTTTCTCTTCAGCCCCGAAAGTCTGTATCTTTTCTTTTTATATTTTCATCTGAACTTCCTTAATACATCTTTATTTTTCTTTGTTTAAGTGTACAAACTTCTCTACCGTTCGTTTGATTGGGAAAGTTGTGTATTATACAATTTTACTCAAGAAGATGCAAGTGAATTTCATAAATATTGAATGAAATTCTGTATTATTATTATTGTATTCCGAAGTTGTGAATTTCATTCCAGGAAATTAATCCTTCTAACAATAATTTCATTTGCGTAATGCAAGGAGTTCATGAAGACATTGCGATATCATCTTCATGTCCCGAAGTTGTAATGAAATACTGGAGGTGTTGAGTTTCAGTTTATTTGGGAGCGAAGCAGTAATGAAAGTTTCCCAGGCGGTATTGTAGCAATTATTGGAATCGCTTTTACCAAAAACTGCATTAAATACCACGAGATCTCAATTGAAGCATTTCAAAATGAACACAACGAGTGACGTCCTTAATTTAACAGTGTATAAATAATCAATATACAGTTCGTAATAATGAACTAATCCGAATGTATGTGTATTCCATAATTATTAATATGGACTTTGTTGAAATGTGGTTTAATATTGAAATAACGAGTAGAAATAAATTGGATGGGACACAGTAAACAAGCAATTCTTTCGTCTTAAAGAACAAAATAATCATATTCCCATTTCCTTTGGAAGTAGTATTTCTTCACGGGTTTAGATTTTGCCATGTTCCAGTTCTCTTTAAATTGCAGGACGCGTATTCATTCATTCATTCATTCATTCATTCATTCATTCATTCATTCATTCATTCATTCATTCATTCATTCATTCATTCATTCATTCATTCATTCATTCATTCACTCATTCATTCACTTGTTTATTTATTTATTCATTCATTCATTCACTCATTCATTTACTTGTTTATTTATTCATTAACTCATTTACTTGTTTATTTATTTATTTATTCATTAATTCATTCATTTACTTGTTTATTTATTTATTTGTTAATTAATCAATTCATTCATTCACTTGTTTATTTATTTATTTATTTAATTATTTATTCATTAATTCACTTGTTTATTTATTTATTCATTCATTTATTCATTCATTCATTCATCGTCCTATTACTAGTAAATAATAATCTACTACGAACTATAACCACAGTCTAGTATATAATAATCACCAAGCTTGAGTTGTGAGGGTGCTAGGAACAATAGACTGTGCCGGTACTATTTCGCATTGTCTGCAATGAGGCGATATACTAGACCAGTGATGTCAAAGCAAGCGCATTTTTCTGACCTTGACGTCGTGCGCGGGCATCAAGCGCTAAGTATGGAAAGAGGAAGGGTTGTGTATATGAATAAGCAGCTTGTTGGATTAAGAAAACAGTAGTGCACAAACTTCAAACGGAACATGAAATTTTATGACGTTATTTTTATATGGCTTCTTTCTGTTTGATATTATCTATATTGTCTGTAAAACAAAAGTACTAACACTGATTTCTTAATATTGCACTTGTGTTTTAAATGTTAATAACATAATAAAGAGTTAAGAAGGAATATTCACTTAAATTCCGTAGCAGTACAACTAAACTCTACTAAATGGATGAAACATATCATTCATAAAGAAAGTGATATCCCAAAAAAAAGAGATTGAGTATGACATGATAAGTTGGAATTAATAGGCCTATTAATGGTACCCTTAGCCCTATAAAAGTAATCAATAAACTAATCAAAACAATATTACAGTACAAAGTTACCTAGGTACTGTATCTGTTTTAAGTGTAACTAATATTACATAACAAAACTTTTATCGCATTATGCTTTTAAGGTGATATTTGTGAGCAACTTCGTATCATCAGAATATTAAATTATTTTCTCGAAATGTGCTGAAGGTATAGAGCTGACATTTTTACAACACATGGGCACGTATCTTTTGCTTATGATGTAACAGTAGTTGCTTTGTTAATTCATTTCCTTACAAACAATTTCCATGTGAATATTTTCAAAATTTCAATACACTATCTTCAGTAATACGTATATACGGTATATTAGATTTACGAAAACATTCTGCAAGGCTACTACATAAATAGGCCTATATCTGAAAATTTCGCTTTTCTATAAAAAAAAAGTTGAGAAAATATTTCTTTTGAACAAAACAATCAAACTTGTGAAAAATGAACATTAAAATTAAAACTTACATTCTTATAATGCACTTATATTTCTCAGACAAATCTAAAAATTAACATGGATACAGTTTTAATAAGTTCTCTTCCCTTTATCTATTGAATCAGTGCTGGCCATCCCCGTATATAGCTCGACAAAGCGATATATACTACCTCTTTCGTCTGTCTCTTTCCTTTCCGCTGTAAAGCGCTCAGGCTCTCCTGAGCTCCAAAGCGCGCGCTTGCTCCTATGGGCATCAGTTGACATGACTGTACTAGACTGTGGTATTACCTTAGAATATATATGAATAGTGTCATATTCCAGCAAGAGATGCAAGGCTACAGATAGTTTTTGTTGATTATCTCAAAACTATTGTATTGTATTGTATTTATTAACATTCCATGGTATTCATACATGCTTACAGCTAGAATATGGAACAAGTCAAAAAACTTAATACTATTATAAAATCTTAATTTATAGTCACAGTCTAGATGAAATATATATAGACGAGATTTACAATATAGTCTACTAGTACAACACAAAGTTTTAGTATCAATTTCATGAAGTGTTATTGAATGTCATGAATTCACCTACAGAATAGAAGGCGTGAGAAATTAGGTACTTCTTTAATTTGGCTCTAAATACTTTTATGTTTTGAGTTTCATTTTTTATGTCGATAGGGAGGCTATTAAAAATTTTTACTGCCATATAACGCACTCCTTTTTGATAGCACGATAGACTTGCCGATGAAATATGAAAGTCATTTTTTTTTGACGTGTATTTATGCTATGAACTGTTGAATTAGTTACAAAGTTTTCACGATTATATACGAGGAAGATTATTAATGAAAAGATATACTGACAAGCCATGGGCATTATTTGTAGTTTTTTGAAAATAGCCCTACACGATTCCCTAGATTTGGCACCTACTATTATTCTAATTACTCTTTTTTGTAATAGAAATATATTGTTACTATCTGTGGAATTTCCCCAGAATATTATTCCAAAACTCATTACCGAGTGGAAGTATGCAAAGTATATTGTTTTTAAGGTATTGATATTTACTATCTTTTGCATAGATCTAATAGCGAAACAAGCTGAATTTAGTTTGGGGTAATTTCTTTAATATGATTTTTCCAATTTAACACATTATCGATTTTTAAGCCAAGAAATTTGGTTGTTGTTATTTCTAATAGCGATCTATTATTAATTATTGCCCTAGAAATTTGCGACGTTGAATTTGGAAAGGATTTAAATTGAATTATGTTAGTTTTGTTACAATTTAATACTAATTTATTGACTGAGAACCAGTCACATATTTTGAAGAGAATTTCCTCTGTTGAATATTGGAATGTGTTGGAGTTACTGGCTGTAATTACTATACTTCTGTCATCTGCAAATAATATGGGATGACCTACATCTTTTATTAGGGGGGCAAGATCATTTATAAACACTAGAAGAAGTAGGGGACCTATGTTTTCTGAGTTATGCCCTTTTTCCAGCTAACTCCTCAATTAGAAAATAACTTTTGTGCACCCAGCCTATTGTCTTGATGTATAGTAATGTTGTGTAGCAGAATTTAAAACGAATCATTTAGCTTAAGGAACCATAATGGATCTCTAAGTTTAGGTCTACTATTTAAATAACCCACTGGAGTAGATAACTCAAAATCTTAAAAATATCGAGTTACCTTGTTATAGTATTATACCAGCGACATTGTGTTTGAGAAAGAGTGACGTACTGGAATATGATAATGAAAACACGATCCGCTATGCCACACTCACTGACCCGGTATTACCATGGTTACGACGGCTTACCTGAGTCATGTATATGGAATGTGCATGGACGGACTGTTAATTTGGCATACGTCTAAACTGACCCCGCAAGTAGATATACTATTGGAACTGGTTAATTATTAACTGGATAATTGGTTAAATTGGTGCTGTATGGCAGCCAACGGGCTTGTTAGCTGTAATTGTCGCTAAGAGTGGCCTTGATTGGAAGCTGGGCTAAATACCCCAACTTGATGCACAATTAGTTCGAAGCGGGGTTAAATTCGCCTCTCTGTTTGACAATTCAAGTATTTCTGTAATTATGACTGTATTATGACTGTATTATTATATGGAGTATAGTGAAAGTACTTGGATATCGAAGGAAATTGAATTACAGAACCTTCATTTTACGGATATTTACGTCACAAGTTCAAGAGTATGGTTCAAAGTTGCAATAACATAGCTACGGCGCGCTATAATGGAATTTACAAGTGTGCAAGTTCATACAAGTTATATTACCACTAGTATTAAATGGTACGTAACATTTTGGATACCCGTACAAAACTACGAAAATATTAACGGATTATTTATGTTACTAAATGTAAGAATGTACTCACCCACAAAAATATAATCCTTAATTGAATTTTGATTATAACTTATACAGATTATATATAATTTTAAACTTGTGGATTACATGACTTATGTAACTTTTCAACCCTTACATTAGGGGTTGCTGATGAAATCGTGTACATAAAATGACTATAATTATTGCAGTTATCGAGTTTTGCAATAAAATAACAGCAGTGTGATAAAAATATCTAATTTGGCCCTTATTAATGAATGCATAATTATCTCACCCCTCAAGAGGGGTATTTATTCATTTCCAAATGACATTAAAATTTGCACACGTTAGATACATGTTATTAGTAATAAGTGTACCAAATTTCAAATTAATATGGCCACTAGAAAAGAAGTTATTACTTTTGTCCGGGTTTTAAGCGATTCGGACCACTGTGCGGCGTTCATCTAATTGACAAGTCAGTTTCGCTGGATGCAACTTATGCAAGGTGCTATAAGTTGTCAAATAGATCGACCTTTTCATTTCCTAACGATTTATTTCTCAGAGTTTGGGGGTAATGTCATTCTGTGCAAGTCATTACAGACTACATTTACTACACTTATTATCTCACGCATAATTATTCAAAATAATGATCGTCTGTATTGAACGGCATCAAATATGTTGATTCTCATGCTTCCGTGTCTAAAGTACATTTTATAATTTATACAGGGTGTTAAAAAGTATCCAATATTTTAGGAGGTGATAGTTTGCATCAAAACAAGAAAAAAATTGTATAATAAACATGGGTCCTGCAACACTTTCTGAGATATGAAATCTGAACACTTGTTCATAGGAGGTGCTCAATGTGACGTCCATTTATGGCAATGCATTTTTCTGCCCTACAATACAGCAGGCTACCAGATAATCATACCGTAGTTGACACCCCCGGCATAGAATACTGATACGTCGCAAGGAATACTGAAAAGAAAAGTCTGGTTGCGGATATGAGCGGGGTTCAGCAGAGATTGTATTGTGAATTTTCGTGGTCAGCATGTGTGAGCTGATGAAAATCGCCATTCACTTGAAGAAACAAGGCATCAGCACCGATTCTCAATCAACGTATGGGCAGGCGTTCTTGGCGATAGATTAAGGGCCATACATGCTACCGCAGAGATTAACTGGGGATCGTTATCAGGACCTTCTTATTAACGTATTGCCTACCTTGCTGGAGTATTTATATCTCATTACTGTAGGTCGTATGCTATACATCCTTGTACACCAGTAGCCTTCGATATAAAATACAATTTAAGCAAGAAAATAATATTTGTTTTTCATTAAATTAGTCACACCCTAAAAGGATGAATCTATTTGACAATTCATCATGTGTGTATGGAATTTGCCTTGTTGAGATGGCCACAAATTACATTTATCTATTACACTGGTGCCATGCGATGCGGATTATGAATTTATCATAATTGTAAGCATCGGCTTGCCCTTGGCTCAAATTTTAAATTAGTGTCTTACGAAGGAAAATGCATGAACTCTTTAATAATTCATGCTAATAAACAATTTAAAATATGCAACATTTGTCACGTTTGTGTACTAATTTTCTTATATTATAGGATTATGAAGTCTGTGATTACAAAAACCTTACTTTCTCATTTCACCTTATTCGTTTTTACTGAAACTGTATCAAGATCAAAAGTGTCGTCATCCAGGATGCAGTGAAGTAGAAACCCTTGGGCATGTTTTGGGTTATTGCCCTAAAGGAGAACTACTGAGGATGAACAACCGCCACCATAAAGTGAGAAGCTCCATCGCAACCACTCTTCGGAAGGCAAAATGGGAGGTTTACACGAAGAAGTGCACTGCTTGGCTGAGAATGGGTCAACGAGAAGAGCAGACATTATAGCCATCGATCGCCGGAATCAAAGAAGCCTCATTCTTGACCCCACTGTCCGTTTTGAGAAGGATGATCAACAAGCCAATGACGTTAACGATGAAAAGAAGTCTGTTTACAACCCATGTATTCCTCACTTCAGTGAGAGATACAAAATGAATATTAATACATGGGAATTGAAAGGACTTCTTTTTGGCTCTAGGGGAACTTCATTTAAGTTAACCAAAACCATCCTACGATGAAAGAGTAATGGAACGGAGAAAAAAATATCTCCGGCGCCGGTATTTGAACCGGGTTTTCAGCTCTACGTGCTGATGCTTTATTCACTAAGCCATACCGGATACCCACCCCGGCGTCGGACAGAATCGTCTCAGATTAAGTTCCAACTCTTGGGTTCCCTCGGATCCCGGCGAACTAGTCACTCATAACGAGTGCACCTCAGCACATGTGTGGACTTCAGTCCTGCGTTCATAGACATCTATGACGTAGTGCAGAGGGCGGCCACTAGAGGGAACCCAAGAGTTGGTACTTAATCTGAGACGATTCTGTCCGACGTCGGGGTGGGTATCCGGTGTGGCTTAGTGGATAAAGCATCAGCACGTAGAGCTGAAAACCCGGGTTCAAATCCCGACGCCGGAGAGAGTTTTTCTCCGTTCCATTACTCTTTCATCGTATGATGACCCAGAATATCTGCATGGAAATACCATATGTACTTCGGTACATTAAATAATATATATAAATAATATATACAAAACCATTCTCCTTTCTCTTAAATTTTCTAATGAGGATATTAACAAAATTTGTCTAATGGTATTGAGAGATTCATTATCCATTTTACACAATCACTTGTATAATGCTATGTAATTTTTTCTTACTTCAATGTATTTTCATCTCATGTTTCTCCGAAATCAAATTGTACTTTATTTTAAAATTTATCATTGTTCCGTATTCTCTCGGCAATCATATTGTATTTTTAATTTAATCTCTGCTTTGTATTCTGGATCCTAGTGGTCAGCCGTAGATTTCGGCCAGATGTCCCAAATTGTGGAATTTGTGTGTAGACTTTCCCTAATAGATCTCCGTACCTGAAAGCAATAGCTTATTTCTTCCTTAATTCGTACAGATCCGCGCATGCGTGTTTCAGTACAAACTCTCATGTATTGTGAGTGACATCTTCTCACCTGATGGTGGCAGCACCAGTACCCAGGTCAAAGGTGAACTCGAGGTGGCCATCACTCATGTACACAGCCATGAAATCGCCGACTCCGTCGGAGCGGTGGCCATTGTATAGGATGACCCCATCTTGCGCACTCGGCTTTAGGGTCAACTGAAGGTCAAGCCAGGACAGGGCAGACCCTCCGAGACCCGGATATCGCAGATAGCTTGACCCGTTGAAAGAGGGCACCTGCAACAATTGTAAGACATTAGGAAGTTTTACTGGAGGAGATTAAACAAGACTGTAACGTTTTAGCGAATGAACAAACCTATACATCATCATCATCATCATCATCATCATCATCATCATCATCATCATCATCATCATCATCATCATCATCATCATCATCATCATCATGTACTTTGTACCAAAAGGATACAAGATTACAGGAGTTTTTAAGTGTACGATCGTGTGCATCTATCAAGCGAAATACTTGACTGATGGCTCACACGACTCTTGTTTCGTAAAGTGGGGCAGAACAAAACATGGACCATTTTAACAATTACACAAACTGACTAACATTTACAATTTAAATTATTTACACTATGTCGGTTACGATAGAATACGCCATTTTTACTATTTGCACTATAACAAAGAATGTACACCTACACACAACTTTGTGTCACACAATGACCAAACATTATTTACAATATTTAGCATATATACAGTGTTGTGTATTGTATTTAAAGATTTTTATTTCATAATACTATGGCCTATTAACTCCGTACGTCAATGAAATTATTGGGGATCATCAGTGCGGTTTTCGGCCTAATAGATCGACTATTGATCAGATTTTTTGTATTCGACAGATAATGGAGAAAAAATGGGAGTATAAGAGTACAGTATATCAGTTATTCATAGATTTCAAAAAGGCATATGAGTCGGTTAAGAGGGAAGTATTATATGATATTCTTATTGAATTTGGCATTCCCAAGAAACTAGTTGGATTAATTAAAATGTGTCTCAGTGAAACATACAGCAGAGTCCGTATAGGTCAGTTTCTATCTGATGCTTTTCCAATTCACTGCGGGCTAAAGCAGGGAGATGCACTATCACCTTTACTTTTTAACTTCGCTCTAGAATATGCCATTAGGAAAGTTCAGGATAACAGGCAGGGTTTGGAATTGAACGGCTTACATCAGCTTCTTGTCTATGCGGATGACGTGAATATGTTAGGAGAAAATACACAAACGATTAGGGAAAACACGGAAATTTTACTTGAAGCAAGTAAAGCGATCGGTTTGGAAGTAAATCCCGAAAAGATAAAGTATATGATTATGTCTCGTGACCAGAATATTGTACGAAATGGAAATGTAAAAATTGGAGATTTATCATTCGAAGAGGTGGAAAAATTCAAATATCTTGGAGCAACAGTAACAAATATAAATTACACTCGGGAGGAAATTAAACACAGAATAAATATGGGAAATGCGTGTTATTATTCGGTTGAGAAGCTCTTATCATCCAGTCTGCTATCCAAAAATCTGAAAGTTAGAATTTATAAAATATATAATCTAGATTTTGCTGTTATTATTATTATTATTATTATTATTATTATTATTATTATTATTATTATTGTTATTATTATTATTAATACTATTATTATTATTCCATTGTTTTCTGTGTTGATGTTATTTATATTTGCTACGTATTTTTATTCTGGTTGAGTGAAAGAAACGGCCTTATGATTTAACTCTGCCAGTACTAGTAAATAAATAAATAAATAAATAGACAGACAGACAGAGAGATAAATAAATAAATAAATAAATAAATAAATAAATAAATAAATAAATAAATAAATAAATAAGCAAGCAAACTAATGAATGATTAAACAAATAAAATAAATAAATAAATAAATAAATAAATAAATAAATAAATAAATAAATAAGCAAGCAATAAATCAATGAATAAGTAAACAATTAAAATAAATAAATACGTAAATAAGCAAATAAATAAATATATAAAAACATCAGTAAATAAATGAAGGAATGAATAAATAAATAGGTAAATAAATGATTGAATAAATAAATGAGTAATTAAATAAACGAGTAAATGAATAAATGGGCGTAAGTACAAACATATTTCGTTAAAGTAACTTAGTAGACTGGCAGAATAGCAGCGCATTTCAGAATTAATGATTCTGTTACCCCACAACGAAACAGATTTTTTTACCATTGTGTACTCTGTTTTACTTTAATGCCTATAGTTGCAATACATTAGAACGGATACTGATAGAGAGAAAATAAGCATAAGTGCCTTATTTATTTATTTATTTATTTATTTATTTATTTATTTAATGTATTTGAGCCGTGCCCGACATCGTAGCTGTTCACCTAGTACGTCACTTCGTCCGTCAGAGCGCTCTCAGACGTCATATTATAGATAGCGCTATGAATCCTTTCATTTTCTTATCCAAATTATCCTATGGGCCGGTTGATTACGTCTCACGAGGAGAGGGGGAAAGCGAGTTTACTTGGTTACGTGCAGTCATATGTTACTTCACTCAGGACTCGGACGCCGTACAGATAACATCACTCAGGACTCGGACCCCGTAGAGATAACATCACTCAGGACCCGCACGCCGTAGAGATAACATCATTCAGGACTCGCACGCCGTAGAGATAACATCACTTAGGAGTTGGAAGCCGTATGGGTAACATTACTTAGGAGTTGCAGTTCGCATCGATAGTTTCATTCAGGCAATTGACGTGCACTCGCGAAGTGGAGCTCGAACTGTTTTCTATTCTCGTAACTTAAGTTTATCGTGATAGATTGTTCGAGAATAGGGTGTCAGTATATTTCTTTTGAGTATTTGCGGATTATATGGAACCTTGTTTCAGATGTGTATCTTGTGATTTAGTGTGCTAACAACTTGTGTCAGATTTGTAATCAGTGGAGTAGGTAAATTCGGGTTGTGATATTTTTATTTTTGGTTCTATGTGTTTGAGAGATTGTGCTGGATCGTATTTTGAAAAAATCGCTCGCTAGTGATACGTCTTGGGTCAAGTAATTGTGATTACGTGGAGTAACATATAATGTGATGTATATATATGAGGTTATATTGTATTGGGGATTACGTGACGAACTATGATTTGATGTGTGAGCTTTTGATGTTCCAAGACGGTTTGTGTGATAGCGTAGCGATTACGATCTTTGGGTTACGTCCTAGTTGACGTGGTAATGAACTAGAATTGTATGGGCCTCATTTAATTGTTCTAGTATCTTCCCTACTCCATTTTGATTATTGGTTCCCACGCCGCTATTCAGGAATCGAGTGCATTGACTTTCCGTTGCTATTCAAACGATCATTGGGATTTGGAAATTATCGTCGGTTACTTATCATATACCGTATCTCTCTCTCTCTCTCTTGGGCATTGTTTGTTGTAAAGTACAGAGATTGTTGGTTGTGCAATCTGCACAGTTTATGTGAGACGTATCTGGAATTGGTAATGTATAGTGATCAGTCATGTGACGCTTCGTACTGGGTAAAGTCTTTGTGTTATATTGAGTTCATGTGTACGTTGAGTTTGGTTAGTCAGATTGTATGGTATCTGTAATTGAATGGGCCATGTATTGAGTTAGTGTACTGACTGGGCCTTTGTGTTGAGCTTTATATGTAGTTGATATATATATATATATATATATATATATATATATATATATATATATATATATATATATATATATTCAGAGAGTGTTCTAATGACTAGATGATTAATAGGTCAGTTATTGATTATTGAGAGATGGGCATATTAGATTGTATTATGACCAATAAGTATGTTTGCCCAGTCTAATTAAACTTTCACGATTCAGATATCGCTGTGGTACTTGTTCAGATTAACTTGTGATATTTTCATTCGCTTATTTCATACTTATTTGTTATTTCATTTATCATTCATGTATATTGTTATCCATTATTGTTAATTATATCTGTTATACAAATTCACATTATTTATTTCTAAAAGTCTTCCACTGCACACATCTAATCTTCCAATGTACCATCCACCTGGCGAACAACAACCACTATAAGAAATGTAGAGGAGGAATAGATGATCGTACACCTCCTCATATTTATTTATTTAATTTGACAGGATTGAGGCCATAAGGCCTTCTCTTCCATCCTACCAGATAACACACATAAATACAAAAAAGAAATACAGACACTGATGAAAATAATACAAGTTAAATTAAAGCCCTATAGAGGGTCAACAGGATCCAAAGAACACTACAGAGTTCTCATCGAACTAATACAAGGAAAAAAAAGAAAAACAGAGATAGCAAATAATAATAATAATAATAATAATAATAATAATAATAATAATAATAATAATACATTACATATTAATTGTCAATTTTACAACAGCATAGTCAATGTGTTAAGCCGAAGTTGCGCAACCTACAGATGTTCAACAAGCAATTCCATGAACTAGAATGTGATTCTTTAATTTAAATTTGAATTTTGATATTGTCCAACAGTCTCTGACATGGTCAGGGAGAGAATTCCAGTGGAGTGGAATCGATATGCTGAAAGAGATGAGTAGAAGGATGTTCTGTGCAGAGGAATAGAGAGAAGATCTTTTCCAAGTGTGAGAAGAGGGGAAAAAAATCAACGTCCTATAATCCTGATACAAAGAAACTGTTTTGAACTGAAAGGCAATTTCAGCTTCATATTAAATTGAGGAGACGGGAGTGGAGGGGGAAACTTTATCTCGGTAGGACGTACCGAAAACGGATTCACTGACCACAACCACTTGGCCCCAACGTCTCATGACCGAGATTTCTTTCCAAGACGCCGGATTCTTGTAATCAGTTTATGTGTGTCGGTAGTTGTCCCTGATCCGACAGGCCTAACACCTGCCAAGCTACATCGACAAGTATGACATTTCATAAGAATCTGTCTGCTTGGTACCGTGTCGTGGACTGTGAAAAGCAGATCGATGTGGCTCCCCTGGTCATCTCTACCGCCAGCCAATTCCATAAAAGAACAGGACTCGTAGAAGATTACGTTATCGAGCGTACATTCAGGTGAAAGAAAATCAAGTCTGTGCTTTAAGACAAGGAAGCATTCCGGGGAAGAGAGTTATCTAATATTCTAAAGAAGATTGAGAACAATTTTATTCAGAAAAATCATTGTCAAGTAAATTATTAATATAGTCGGTTATACATGTTGAATCTTTCGTACACTACTTTTAACACTTGAATATAAATCATTGATTAAATGGCGATGTTACTCGTGTTAATTATGTAAGCATGTGTGGCTTACAGCTGTTTCGGTGCTACTTGACACCATCATCAGAGCCTATTAGATTTCAGCGCTATCTCAACTTCGCTGCCTGTTGTGTGGATGCATTCGTATGATGAAGAGTTGTGTCAAATAGCGTGTGTGTTCTGAAATTGATCTGTGTGTTGAGAATTTGTTTAGGGTGTGTTTTAGTGTGTCTGTATATTTCATATTGTTCTAGTGTGTTGAGTTTTTGGTTTTTGGGTTGTATTTGTAGGATTTCCATGTCTGTATTTATGTTAGCATTAGTTATGTGTTCGGCATATAACCCAAAAACCAAAAACTCAATACACTAGAACAATATGAAATATACAGACACACTAAAACATATCCTAATCAAATTCTCAACACACAAATAAATTTCAGAACACACACACTATTTGATACAACTCTTCACCACACGAACGCACCCATACAACAGGCAGCGAAGTTGAGATAGCGCCGAGATCTAGTAGGCTCTGACGATGGTGTCAAATAACACCAAAACAGCTGTAAGCCACACATGTTTATATAATTAACACGAGTAAGGTCGCCATTTAATCAATTATTTATAGTCGGTTACTTAATGATGCTCTATCAACTACTAAACTAGTTAGCGTCGTTGGAATTGGTGGCAGCGAGATGGTATTTGGCGAAATCAGGTCAAAGATTTGCCAGGGATTGCCTGATACTTGCGTTATAGTTGGCGAAAACCTAGGAAAAATTAAAAAAAATTAGGGTCCAATTAGCCAAAGCTAAAATTGAACCCACGCCCAATCGCAGTTGCGAGCTTTATTATTCATAAAATAGAAACTTTGATAGGTGGGACAGATTAACTAGATAATGATCTACGCCACGATACCGTGAGTGAGCCTTTGAGAGAGATGGCAACACCAGCTTTAATAAGATAACTTTGTTCATGTACACTAGATCAGAATGACGAAAATAATATTAGGTCCTTAGAAGGAAGAATAGAGGATTGATCTGTACTATGATTTGGTATGATGCATTGAATTGCATGGCATGACGCAATGCAATACAATATAATATAATATAATATAATATAATATAATATAATATAATATAATATAATATAATATAATATAATATAATATAATGCTTGAAATACTTGGGGTGTACCTGAACTCCTGCCAGAAAGTCAAAAATAGGATAGCAATGGCAAAGGAAGATTTTAATAGAAAAAAGATAACATCTACGGACTTTTGGAAAAATAATTAAGGAAGAGATTAATGAAGTGCTTTGTGTGGAGTGTGGCATTGTATGGGATAGAAACATGGACATTACAACGAAGTGAAGAGAAGCGACTAGAAGCATTTGAAATGTGGATATGGAGAAGAATGGCGCGTGTGAAATGGACAGATAGAATAAGAAACGAAGGTGTGTTGGAAAGAGTGAATGAAGAAAAAATAATGTTGAAATCTATCAGAAAGAGGAAAAGGAATTGGCTGGGTCACTGGTTGAGAAGAAACTGCTTACTGAAGGATGCACTGGAAGGAATGGTGAACGGGAGACAAGTTCGGGGCAGAAGAAGATATGAGATGATAGACGACATTAAGATATATTATGGATCATATGCAGAGACTAAGAGGAAGGCAGAAAAGAGAAAAGAAACTGGAGAAAGCTGGGTTTGCAGCGAAAGATCTGTCCATTAATGAATGAATGAATGAATGAATAATATAATATACGTAACATACAGGGTGATTCACGAGGAAAGAAAAAATATTTAGGATGCGAATTCTGAAATCATTCTGAGTCAAAAAGTTCAATTGAATATAGGTCCGTTTTCGAACGGTTACGGAGATATGACTCTTTGATTTCACAAAAACTCCTAAGATTCCATTTTACTAATTCGCATTTAGAGACAAATAACGGACAAATTTAAAGTTTATATTCATGTATGCATACACACCTAATATTCTAGACGTCGGGGTCGATGTTTTCGTACATTTTCGAAGGTACCTCCTTCTGCTTCAATGCACTGTTGCGCTCGGGCGTGAATCGCGCTCATCGCGCGGGAGAGATGCACGTAACTGTTCTCTATGCCGCATCCAAAATACGGAAGATTAGCGCCTCTCTCGTTTTCCCCTTCCTTTGCTATACCAAGTCTTTCATCCAACCCCATAGACAGTAAGTACTCTTCGATATGGTACCCTTCTGTTTGGAAAGCGTCATTCATATTCAGCGACGGCACGCAAGGAACTTCCATCACACAAACCATAAACATACACAATATCGGCGTATTCTGTAGTCGAAAATTTATAAGGCATCTTGAAAAACACAACTTAACACTTCCGATAACTGTACCTGTATAACTACTGTACTGTAGATAGCTAACTGGACTGCTATGAATTGATGATAGTGTAGGCTATTTGTGTTATCTGCGGGTTCTGTGTCATTACATCAGACAAGGGCAGGCGATTGGACATTTGTAATGCCCACCACCCGGTTTCTTTCTCGTATCTACATCATTCACAATGCAAATTCCAATGTTACGTCATTCATTGCGACCTTGACCTTGTCTCACGCCTCGTCTCACGTCAGCAGCATATGGTAACGTCTGATTCACATTGGGGCGAGACGTTTTACCAAAAATAATGCATCTAGCTCCGCCATCTGGGTCATTAGCAAAATTTGTATAACAAATGGAAGATTGAGAACGTCAAAATTAAAGTACTATTTAGTGCATATTCTGCATGTATTAATATAGTGCAATGTCTCTGCCATAGTAAACAACCACTGTACACTCACCTTGCTTTACAGCACTGTTTTGAATGATGTAACAGACATGACATGGAGTAACAGATCTGACAGGTAAGAGACATGACAAAGCAAACAAGCATGTGGTATCCTAAAATGTTTTTGCTTAAAAATCTTCAAAATATCAACTTAACTACTGCATACGTGTACTATTATGTCCTCTTGATCTTGACTTCATATGTTGTTATTTGTGGAAAACACAACACAAACAGATCTGACAGAGTAAAAATGCACGCTTAGACTAAAACATAAAGCAACACAAACTGCCAAATCAAAATGAGTGAACATAGCAGTACAATCAAAATAGGTCTTTGTGCATCATCTTGGCTTGTGCTGACATCTGTGGGATTTCTTTTTCAACTGTGTATCCATAGGAACAGAATAGTGTAACAGATCTGACTGACTTACTGGACTAGAATAATTATGCAATAATATTTAAGGAAATATAAACTCAGACATAAATGAATAAGTTTTGATAATACCAAATGTTTCTTTGATTTTTTTTCTCAATTACATTGTTAAACAAACCTTTATCTGGATATAATCATCCTCAATTTTAAATACTTATCTAGTATGGACACGGCATTTTAGCTGTTACTATGAGAATTTTATTTTATTCTCGTGAAATATTTCACATGAAGGAAATAATTCTTGTGACGTTTACTACATTAGTATTGAAACTACTCACTGTTAGGAATTTATAACTCTATCGTTATAAATGCAATAATGGGAAGGGTAAGAATTGACGGACGTCATTTGTTATACAAATTCTGCAAACGATCCACCTATGTTCATATGAATTTTTTCACTCAAAGTGGCCTAAGATTTCGTATCCTAAATGTTTTACCTTTTCTCGTGAATCACCCTGTATAGGTAGGGGAGAGTCGGGTAGTATCGGACATCGGGTAGTATCGGACAGTATGGTAGTACCTGAATGACATGATTACGTTTCTCTATGCGACATCACAGAAACGTAACCATGTCAATCAGGTACTATCATCATGTGGTAGATGAAAGAAACTCACTGTCCGATATTACCCGATGTCCGATACTACCTGACTCTCCCCTAATAAAGTTGAATAGCGAAAAGCTTTAATAACAGTGATAATGATAGTGTGATAATGATAATGATAATAATAATAATACTAATAATAAATTAGATTTGCTTTGTCGGGAATCGCAGCCGTTCTCTGAAGCAGAAAGCCGGCGCCCATCCGTTGTGTTGTTAATGTCTACGCGCACATTGATAAATTTAAAGTTTACTTTGTTGACTTTAGGCTGACAGACTGACAGCTTTGGATTTAAATTCTGGTTCGCGATCCTCAATGAACTGCCGTAGAAAGTTCATAAGATGGAAGGAGAGACTGTTCCTATCTGCTGCCTTGCCCGTTGCTTCGTTCGATAACATTTTTTTAAAGCACGACAAGATGGATTTAAAATCGATACTCTCACAGTGGCTAATAAAAGTAATACGCGTTAAGTATAGAGGTCCACGCCGACTGCTGTGCGCTAGCAGCAATGATCGATTGCACGTTTGAGAACCCGGGACAGTGCTACGAGTTTTCTAACTTACGTCTCAAGTTTGGATCAGTTGGAGAACTGGGAACTCGTTTATCAGAAGTGCACGTATTTCGGATTAAATAACGAAGAAGATACAGTACTTTCCTTTGTAGGTCTTGTATACACCGGAGGCAATTCTGAAGCAACTTCTGTCTGATAAATTCTACGCAAAATATTTCCTACAATAAGAGTTACTTAAAAGTTTAGAAAGCGACTATAACAGGGATGGGCACAATGTTTCCTCCCGGGCACTGTATACACCACCCCTTCATTTCTCCCTCCAGAAATATTCTACCTGTCTGCGTGTGCATACAGTAGGCAGAGGATGAACTCGGTACCATAGTGTTTTAATCAGGGATGTGTAAAGTGGTGGAATATGGCGAATACATTGTAGGTTTCGTTTTAATTGCCAAGAAACATGGGGACAAGACTATTTTATTATTATGCAAAGATAAAATTCAATGTCTCAACTCTTAAGTTGAGATTTATTTAAAGTACAATATCAGATTGCACTTCGATCTTGAACATAAGAAGGATTTTGGAAAGCATAAACTTATTGGTAAGCAGTGGCGTCGCATGACATTTTAATAGTAATAATAATAATAATAATAATAATAATAATAATAATAATAATAATTTATTTTAGCTGGCAGAATTAAGGCCGTAAGGCCTTCTCTTCCACTCAACCAGCAAAAAGTATACATACATATGTATGAACTTACAAAGAATTCAACAATTTGATTTAGATAAGAGCTATATGTATACAAGAGTTATTTACGAATTAAACAACAAAATACTATGAACTATTAATTAAACACTGAAATACAAACTATGTAGCAGAATTAAGCTAAAATACATAGAATGCTGTTAATATATTTCAAATAATGTTAGATAATAGAAAGAGATTATTATGAGACAATTTTGAAAATACAGCACTATCAGGATGCATGTCTAAAGAAGGAGTAACAATGTAGACAGTGATCGTTTAAGTCAGTATGATTGGAGTGAAATGCTAATAAGGTTATCTTTTAAGCTGTTTTTAAAAGTGTTTATTGTCTTGCAGCCCCTAATACTTTGTGACAGAGAATTCCATTGTCGCGAGGTGGATACTGTAAAAGATGATGAATAACGAGATGTTCTATGAAGAGGTATACTTAGCGTGCCACAGATAAGTGATCTGGTATTTACGTCGTGGTTAGAGTATAGATAAGAGAAACGAGACGAAAGGTAATTTGGTGTTGAAGTGTGACAATTCGAAAGAGCAATGACAAGGAGTGTAAATTTCTACGTTCTTTAAGTCGGAGCCACGAAAGACTTGCGAAGGACGGTGATATGTGATCGTATCGTCGGATGTTGCACACGTATCTGACGCACATATTCTGAGCTCGCTGTAACTTGACTGACAGTTCAGAACTAAGGACACTTAACAGAACGTCACAATAATCGAAGTGCGGCATTACTAGGGTTTGTACTAGGGTGAGTTTTAGTTGCTGGGGCAAGAAGTTTCTTAAGCGACTCAAACTGTGAATGGAGGAACAGAATTTTTTTATCGTTTCTTTAATTTGAAAATTCCAATTTAGATTATTATCGAAAAAGAAGCCAAGATTTTTTTACGACAGATGAATAAGGGATTAGCGTGTTGTTAAGTGTAACAACTGAAAGATTACTGTTATTAAGGAGTTAACTAAACGCTTATGGCCAATAATTATAGCTCGAGTCTTACTTGGATTAAGTGCGAGTTCGAAATTGGCCGCCCAAGTGGAGACAGTGGCTAGGTCACAATTCAACTTGTCAATTGATTCATTGATCGTATTGGGTCTGGAATGTATGTAAAGTTGTAGGTCGTCGGCATAGAGGTGATATCGGCAATACTGTAAGTTTTTTCATACGTCATTAATGTAGATAGAGAAGAGTAGTGGTCCTAATAAGGAGCCCTGCGGAACTCCCGCCTTTGTGCATCGCCATTTGGAGAACTGATTACCAAGTGAAACACACTGTTGGCGGTCACATTTTGACATAGGGATGCGATTTTTTAAATGATTAAAATACAATAGTCTACTTTCGTTATTTGTGGGAGTTGCGTTTCTGGAAATAGCCGCTTATTGATGAACGTTTGAGTTGAATTTTCAAATTTTCTTTATAATTTCCTTGTAGCATAAGTTATAAGCATATTTACCGAGCCGAAGCCTGGCCGTGTTTACATAAAACACGAAAGACGAAAGTGCATGGAACGAGACCGACTACACTGTTGATAATACAGTAAGTCAAAATAAGCTTCATAGTTTTCTTTTAATATTTAACATTATTTCTTCAGGGAGAGAATTTACAAAAGTTGGTAATTTGTGTATGTTCAAGCATACTCAAAAGTTTCAATTTGGAATTTTCAGAAAACTTTTGAATAATATCAATTCTGATTTGAAATATTTAATATATTGGCATGCCGCATTAGTTTTGTACATCCCTAAGCGGAAGAGAAGCCACGTTCGTAGGCCTATGATGTAAACACATCCGAAATATTGTGGAGAGGGTGACTGGATCATATTTACCTCCCCTCCGTTATGCCCATGCACTAGTTACAATATTCAGATACAGTATTCTACAGGAAGGGTTAGTCATACAAAAATAATCCATTCCCAATACTTGCAATTCCGTCTGTAATTTTCTGAATCTTCCGCGCACCTAGAAAAAAAACGGAACTTTATGAACTCGCTGCAAGAGTATTCATGAAAAATTACCACCAAAAAAGTGTGAACTCCATAAAGAAACGTAAAGCAGTCAACTATATAACGAAATTCTTTTTATAGACCCAGCGAGAACTCTGGAGTGACGAACTCTCACGCCCACAGAAGAGAATAAAACAGATCGCCTTGTTTTATTGATGGTATAATTTTCGTTCTGATTGCACCTCTTTGCTCGGAGGGTTTAACACAATCAATAAAGTCTCCATGTCTCGTTAAATCACTGAAAATACAATGGGAGGGTTGGCTACATGTTAATCCATTATATCCGACGACATGGTGACAAATGAATCGCGAAACAGGATTGTGTTCGTGAAGTTGTTGTTCGCTCTTCCGTAACTAATGGCAAAACAGTCGAAGATCAGATGTGAATTGAAACGCCTGAAGAGACACAGTTAGACTATTCGTATTACACTAGTGCAAGAGAAGTTGTCGATAGGTTACGGCGATACAAACATCTCATTTGTGGCGCAGATTAAATTTCTTCTGTATTATCTCTGTGCAGCTGGAGGCGTTATTGGCAAAGTCATAAAGGAATATTAAAGTGAGAAATTGTAGTAAAATATAAGAATTTTTTATATCTTTGTACAATATATTTATTTCGTACGACTGTCAATTGTTGCAGGATATACATATGTTATAATAGTACATTATGCAACGAGCTTATAATGGTAGTAATTAAGATGCGAGTATGTTTATGAAACGAGCGCAAGAGAGTTTCATAATTTTCATACGAGCGTTTTAATTACCATTATAGGCAAGTTTCATACGATTTTTTATGCTCGACCATATTTCTAACTTGAAGTTATTCATAAGTATTCATGTTATTCTTATCTGACTGAGGAGCGGAACTGACCTTGTGCAATACCTCGTAAATTGTGAGATGTGCGCAGACGCGAAAGTATTGATTTTTTCCGAGAAACAAATGTCGACATTGACCTTGATATAATCTAGAGAGTAAAATAAACATTAATCTTGATATAACTTTGAAATTGAATTGACATTGAAAAACGAGATAACAAATTGAATTTATTTGAATATTATTTACAATTAACGCTAATTGTTATAGTAATAGAACTAGTTGTCTTTCGATTGCATATCCGAGAATAATCGATACTTGCGCTTTCATATTGCTACAATGGTATTTTCTGATTGGTGGAACACCTGAACTTTAATGAATAGGTGTACTTTAATGAGGTCCATTAAAGGGCTGCTACCAGATGTATAATTACTACATTTCGGCATGGTCGAGCATAAAATTACATTTCTGACTGAAAATACAGTTTCTTCTCAAATTGTACTTTTCTTATTTTCCTTTAAACTATTATCTTGTTTTACTTTTAATCTTTTATTACATTTTTCTCTTAAATTATTTGTTTGATTATGCTTGTAAATTTTTCAGATAAATTTCTTATTTCATCATCATCATCATCATCATCATCATCATCATCATCCTTCACGAATTTGGCCTCTGTAGACCTGTTTCGGCCCCATCTAGCAGTCTTCTAAAAGGTCTTCCTGGTCGATGATGTCCTCTAGGTTTATACTGCATCATAATTTTTGGGATTCTTGAATTTTCCATTCTTCTTACATAATCTAGCCAATTTAATTTGTATCTGTTGATTTTTTCTTCTACTGACTCTACTTCTAATTGTTCTAAAAATTTCTTCGTTCCTTTTTCGGTCTAAAAGAGTATATCCTGCTGTCCTCCTGAAAAATTTCATTTCCGTTGCTATGATTCTGTTCATGTCTTTTTATTTAGTGTCCAGATCTCGCTTCCGTATAAAAGGGAGAGTAATGCTAGTGTATTATATATTTTTATTCCTGTAGATTTTTGTACTAATTTAGCTTTTAATGTATTGTTTATTATTCCTAGAATTTGCGTAAATTTGGTAATTTTCTTGTTCACATCTTTTTTAATTTTGATAATTTTTCATTCGTATTTTAATCTTTGTATTTAAACTATAGTACTTTTTTGTTTTCCGTAGTTTCCTTTAATATAATTATTTCATTGGCATGTTTATACTTCACTATTAGATATTAACTTCATCGCATTTTCCGTCATTGTCTTAAAGAAATTTACCTCGTTCTACTTTCATTCATGTCGTATACTCACTCTAGTACACTACATAACTCTCCAAGATATACACCATGTGCAGCGTGGTCCGCCGAAGTGGCGTGCAACTAGAAAAATGGGTTACAGTCCTGCCATCTATCCGCAATATGCGAATCACGTAAAGTGAAGTGGTTAGGCATTAGATACATACTTTCATTAATGTACGTTGAGCTATTTATCTGATTCTCTTATTTTCCTTCAAAATAATTATTTATTGAACGGTTTACTAGTTGCTATTTCTACGTCCTGCATTAACGTAATAATTATTGGGTTCTCCTCCCCATTATTTCACTTAAGCTATTTATTTCATGATTTTTTTTTTTATATTTATCTCTGAGACACTGAATGGCTGTTTCATAGCATGCTTCGTTAAGCAGTTTATGAAAAAGCCTACACGACTGTACCACTGTTACTGTATTGAATTATAAGAGGGAAAATTTCATAGTTCAAAAACATGTGTGAAGTACCACAAGTGCAATGAAGTCTAGCAACACGAGTAAAAATTCAAGTGATTCGGGAAGTGAATTAAAAAGCTTAGGAGGCATGAAGGTCAGTGCAGAGATGGGATTTGAAAGTGCTTTGTCGAGTGCAAGGGATGAACGGTGGAGGGGTGAAGAGAAGTAAAAAGAAGACGAGTTTTATAACGATTATGGGTGAAGTTGATGATTCTGGTCCAGTGAAGGTTAGGAATATAGAGGATTTTGTAACTATAATAAATAATAAATTAGGAGAGTGTAGTAGAAAGTTAAGTGAGAAGATAAATATAATGAAAATAGGCGAGGAGTATGTTGGGGGAGGCTAGCCAGGATAGCGAAGCCATAGCATGGAGAAAATAACTGAGATAAGAAAACGTAATGCACGTAAAAACAGATATGATAACGATCCGATTGGATAATGGCAAACTAGTAAGGATCAGCAAGAAGTATTATTAGAAATAGAGTTTGTTCGATAAAAGTGAACTGGAAATCAAGAAAGGAGTTGTAAGTGTCAATTTTGAATGAACTAAATTAAGTCATTAGGTTTAAAAGGTGGGAATACAGATCAATTTAGATGGGGACAGAAGTAAGAGATTACAGTAAATATTGAATGAGTGTAAGGGAAATAGGAGGGTACAGTACTGAGGGAATGTAAGTAAAGGGCATGAATCTAAATTAGAATAGCTTCTACAAAAAGTATACATCTGTAATGAATGTAATTGTGGCATCGGATACAAAATTGTGACGTCCACATTAGGCCTACATGGATGGAAATGTTGAAATCAAATATATTATTAACATATCAAATCATAAGTCACCTGAATGCAAGTCGCGACGCTGTTATTCCCGGCGTGACTCCTCCTCTTTGCTTACGTCTTAGGAAGTCAAGGCTCTATAAAGTTTAGGTAGGAAGTATCGTTCGCCATTTTTGTTCTTTCGTTGCCGAGCTACCAAACGAGGAATCTATTTGCCACACCGTTAAACATTATCATGTCGTAGCTCCTATGATGATAAATCAAACGCACTGTAATTCAGCAAATAATTGAGCGGCGAATAACGTCTTCGTGTGCTTTCTGCGAACGCCAACGAAAGAGTCAAAATGGCGGGCGATTGTATGAAGTATTTATCCAGCCTTAGGAAATGCTTAATGTCTTCATCAGCGAATCACAAGACTCACACGTTTAAATGTAGGCGACCTGCAACGTGATTGGCTGCCGGAAATTAGAGCGACGGGACTATAGGTAACTTGATTTTTTCTATTTTGAGATATTACCTATTTACTTATTTTTTGCACCATGGAATATGTCTCGTTTTCTATTACCTATTTGTTACACTGGAAAATAAATGTCGCTGGTATCGTTCGATCAGTTACCTAGTTCTTGCATTACATTCTGTGCGATTTTTGCTATGCTATAACAGAGATAACTAAAAAACACAAATTTCGAGTTACCTAGTTCTTGCATTCGTCATATAGTTAAAAAATACAGTCGAAGATCCAGCTGTTTCTTGTTCGTCTTCAAGCAGTTCAGTCGTCATAATCATATTAAGTTTAGATAAGACTTTAAAATAAATAATTACAATTTTTAATATAATTTTCGGTTCTGGAATAATATTAAAATTTTTTATTGTATTTTGAAAGATCTTTAGAACATTATATAGCACCAGCAACATACTTGCACTCCAGATTAAGAACTGGTAGATTATTCTTCTGATGGATAACTACAGCACAAATAGTATGAGAACTATCATACCTAAAAGTTTATTTATTTGGATTTCAACCTCTGGTTTGACTGTAGATTATGATATGTTCGTGGTAGTTCACAGAGTTTAGATTTCTCTTTCTAGAGGTCGATTCACAAAGTTAAAACCGAAGCCTAAGAAGCTATTCTTGGGGCTATTTTGAGTTATACTGTCTTTGGCTGTTTATTTTTGTCGGCTGAAATTATAATTCGTAACTCCCTGGACAGAAAGTTGACGCCTATAATAGTGTTTTCAGCCCTTACAATAAAATATTTGGGTTTTAAAAGCAAATTCTTCAGGTTATTTGAATTATTCTGTTTTTGGACTTTACTTCTTATGGTTCGGAATTATAATTCATAACTATTTGAATAATAAGTTGATGCCAACCGAATTTAGTATTTAGAGATGCAATATAAAATTAGCACTTATGAAACTAACTTTGAGGTTATTTTGATTCATTTGTCAACTAATGTAAAATATAATTCACAACTCTCTGAGCAATAAGTTGACGTTTAAAAAAAGCGCTTTCAGCCCTAAAAGAGAAAATATAGGATTTGCACTTACGGAGACTATTCAAGTTATGGGATTAATTTGCGATATTGGGCAATAACGTTTCAGAACCGTCTTAAACTCAACCGATCACAGTTGTGTTTCTTCACAGTCTAGTATATATAGTCACGAAGCTCAATACGTAGTAAATATGCATCCATAGATAGTTGCTAACCACTAGGATCGCTACTATCGCCTCATTACAGACAATGCGAAATAGTACCTTTACAGTCTATTGTTCTTAGTGCTCTCATAAACTCAAGCTTCGTGACTGTATATACTAGGCTACGGTTTCTTGATAAGACGCTTTCGAAGGAAGCAGTGATTGCGTGGTCACTCTCTGTTAGCAGCAAATTCAAACAAGCGTTTTCAGTAACTGTAACTTCAAGTAATAATAAATATCTGTAAATCCTTTCGTGTTTTTATTCTGTTAATGTAACATTTCAGCTTATCTTACTTTTGAGGTTAAGTATTGTTGTTTCGTATTTCCGCTCTGAGTAGTTGGCAATAGTATTCAGTATGCCGTGATCGATAACAGTTTGTTTTTGAACTTCATTACAAGGAAACATAATAATGTCTTATTGCATTGTTTTTTAATAACTATTACAATTTACGTAAGTAATTCGGTTTTGCAACTTATTTAATTTTATTCGTTCATTAATATTACTTAATTGCACTCGTAGTTTCATCTTATTAGCATATTTTCTCGTAAAATTTATCAGTAGGATTAAACAGCACTCGTGCAATTTTATTACTACAGATAATTCTTGAGGTTATTTGACTTTTACTGTCTTTGGCCGCTTCTTCTTCTTCTTCTTGTGTGTCGAAAATATTAAGTTTATACTCCTGAAAGTAATTCTTGAGGTTATTTGAATTATTCTGTCGTTTGACTTTTTCTTCTTGTGGATCAAATTATAATTCGTAACGGCTGGTTCACAATAAACCGGGAACGAGAACCAGAGTGAAAACGAGAAGCAGAGAACGTGAATATGAAAATTTTTCATTCACAATAAACCGAGAACGTAGACGACTATGCATATCGATATGCATGTCAATAACGATATGTAAAGTCGATATTCTGATGTTATTTGTGTATAATTGACCAATGGCGTTATCTCATGAGTACAAGGCAGCCAACATAAACACAGGTTAGCCAACTTCAAAATTTCAACGGTACTATAAATATGTCCATGCATCTTTATTATCACAACCTATTTTAAGTCTACCATAACGTAAAATAATTAGAGAAGAAACATTTGTAATAGAACAAAAATGAACACAACAGTAGTTATTGAATTGAAGCATGAATATGTAGTGTGTAATACAACCAATACAGTAATAAAATTTGATTCACTTACAATCGGTGTTCAAAGATGCAGCTATTGAAAGCCACGTATTCTCCTTCATTTTCTCATCTTTATACGAGGCGCGCCGCTTATCGTAAACATGAGGATTTCCCTCAACACTCAATATTAGAATCTCATCAAATAAAACTTGCTCCATGATGCACAGCACAGAACAAAATAATGCAAAGGTTATGTCACGGTCTTCTTGCTACAAAATATACGACGACAAAATAGCTTTTAGATGGCAATAGAATGAATCTAGTGGGCTGTGATCGGAAACGTGAACGCCAATGTTGAAACTTGGCCAACTCTCCGTTCCCGATGCCGGGCTCCGGCAAGCTTATCGTTAATTGTGAATGCTCACATTTAAATGTACACATTTTAACAATTTTACCGTTTTCGTTTTCGTTCCGATTCTCGTTTCCGGTTTATTGTGAACCAGCCTTTACTCTCTGAACGATAAGTCGATCCTACAACAAATTGCTTTCAGTCTTTGGAGGTAAAAAATGGAACTTGTACTTACGAAGCTAATTCTTGAGATTATTTTGAGACATTCTGTTTTTCGCAGTTCCTCCTTGTATTTCGGAATTACAATACACAATTCTCTGAGTAATGAGTTGACGGCTAGAACAAAGAATTTTGAGCCCTTGAAAGAAATCAATGAATTTATAAAAATACTAGCAGAATGAAATTCAAGTATACTATTTTGATACGAAGAGTCCCTCATTCATGGAGAAGGGTCTTGCAACGCAGTGTCAGCTTAGAAATTCCGTCTCTCCACTTCCATTACCCGCTCTTTCTTACAATCCATTTACATAGCGTCGTTGTCAAGTCTTTCTTTTCATGTTTTCCCTCCATCTTACATAAATTTCCTTCCAGTTTATTTCAGGATTATATCCATCTTGTTCTCTGTGTGAAAGGAGAGCTGAAGTATTCATAAAGCGGTCATATTCCTTAGATACTAAATGTCTAATTTTGAAGTATTTTGACTTAGGTAGGCCTATAATTATAAATAATGTCTACTACTATAAGTAGTAACAATATCCATTGAACTCATGGTACAATAAGGCCAATTGAAAAACAGGTGATAATTAACATTACAACTCCTAAATACTATCTCTGATCCAACAGAACCGTGTATTATCGTACATTACCTAATTGGAAACAATCTATAGGCTAAAATTGCAAACTGAAACCGAGGCAAATCAAAAAGGTTTAACTACATATTTAATGTACAGGGCATATCAAAAGTCCGGTAACACTTTCAATATTTTATTACACAAAAACTACTAATGATAGCACTTTCAAACACACGTCAGTTTAAAGTCAAACTCTCAAAGTTCTGTTTACACCTTACAGAGATTCAATGTGTGAACCACGAGTGACTCGGCAGATGTCCAAACGATAATCAAACTCTTCCCATACCCTTTTCAACATATCCTCTGTGTAATCGTTCTCGAATTCTGGTTTTTAGTTCCTCTAAATCACGTGGCAAAGGCGGTACAAACACACGGTCCTTTAGGTACCCCCATATAAGAAAGTCACTTGCAGTCATATCGGGTGACCTTGGTGGCCATGTCATGGTTGGTGCCTCAAGTTAGACAAGATCTCGATGACGATTTCATCTTTCAGCAAGATGGGGCTCCGCCACATTTCCACAATGCAGTTCGTGCTTACCTGAATACGGAGATGTCTGATCGCTGGATAGGACGTGCTGGAGTAAGGCACAGATGTTTCATGACATGGCCACCAAGGTCACCCGATATGACTGCATGTGACCTTTTTCTATGGGGGTACCTAAAGGACCGTGTGTTTGTACCGCCTTTGCCACGTGATTTAGAGGAACTAAAAACCAGAATTCGAGAAGCTGCCGCCACGGTCACAGAGGATATGTTGAAAAGGTATGGGAAGAGTTTGATTATCGTTTGGACATCTTCCGAGTCACTCGTGGTTCACACATTGAATCTCTGTAAGGTGTAAACAGAACTTTGAGAGTTTGACTTTAAACTGACGCGTGTTTGAAAGTGCTATCATTAGTAGTTTTTGTGTAATAAAATATTGAAAGTGTTACCGGACTTTTGATATGTCCTGTATATTATGTATCACGGTTACAGATAAAAAATGTAATTTTGACTGTGTATAAATATACAATTTTCTCTATTCAAAGATTCTAGAAGTCGAAATGTGCTACACATTTTTTACCTCCCACAACTTTAAACAACACTAGAAGTTAGACATAGAGCTATTGTCCAAGATTGTAAGTTAGACATAGTTGTACTGAACTTCACCTTACATTAGACATATTTGTATTAGACCCGCTTTCTTAGACCTTCTACAATTAGATCTAAAGAATTAGACAATATTAGAAATTAGACATAGCGGTATTGTCCATGATTGTAAGTTAGACATAGTTGTACTGAACTTCATCTTACATTAGACATATTTGTATTAGACCCGCTTTCTTAGACCTTCTATAATTAGATCTAAAGAATTAGACAATATTAGAAATTAGACATAGCGGTATTGTCCATGATTGTAAGTTTGACATAGTTGTACTGAACTTCATCTTACATTAGACATATTTGTATTAGACCCGCTTTCTTAGACCTTCTATAATTAGATCTAAAGAATTAGACAATATTAGAAAATAGACATAGCGGTATTGTCCATGATTGTAAGTTAGACATAGTTGTACTGAACTTCATCTTACATTAGACATATTTGTATTAGACCCGCTTTCTTAGACCTTCTATAATTAGGGGAGAGTCGGGTAGTATCGGACATCGGGTAATATCGGACAGTGAGTTTCTTTCATCTACCACACGATGATAGTACCTGATTGACATGGTTATGTTTCTGTGATTTCGCATAGAGAAACGTAACCATATCATTCAAGTACTACCATATGGTTGTAGATGAAAAAAACGCACTGTCCGATACTACCCGACTCTCCCCTACATCTAAGGAATTAGACAATATTAGAAGTTAGACGTAGAGGTACTGTCCATGATTGTAAGTTAGACATAGTTGTATTGAAGTTCATTTTACATTAGATATATTGGTATTAGACCCGCTTTCTTAGACCTTCTATAATTAGATCTAAGGAATTAGACAATATTAGAAATTAGACATAGAGCTATTGTCCATGATTGTAAGTTACACATAGTTGTACTGAACTTCATCTTACATTAGACATATTTGTATTAGACCCGCTTTCTTAGACCTTCTATAATTAGATCTAAAGAATTAGACATTATTATAAATTAGACATAGCGGTATTGTCCATGATTGTAAGTTAGACATAGTTGTACTGAACTTCATCTTACATTAGACATATTTGTATTAGACCCGCTTTCTTAGACCTTCTATAATTAGGGGAGAGTCGGGTAGTATCGGACATCGGGTAATATCGGACAGTGAGTTTCTTTCATCTACCACACGATGATAGTACCTGATTGACATGGTTATGTTTCTGTGATTTCGCATAGAGAAACGTAACCATATCATTCAAGTACTACCATATGGTTGTAGATGAAAAAAACGCACTGTCCGATACTACCCGACTCTCCCCTACATCTAAGGAATTAGACAATATTAGAAGTTAGACGTAGAGGTACTGTCCATGATTGTAAGTTAGACATAGTTGTATTGAAGTTCATTTTACATTAGATATATTGGTATTAGACCCGCTTTCTTAGACCTTCTATAATTAGATCTAAGGAATTAGACAATATTAGAAATTAGACATAGAGCTATTGTCCATGATTGTAAGTTACACATAGTTGTACTGAACTTCATCTTACATTAGACATATTTGTATTAGACCCGCTTTCTTAGACCTTCTATAATTAGATCTAAAGAATTAGACATTATTATAAATTAGACATAGCGGTATTGTCCATGATTGTAAGTTAGACATAGTTGTACTGTACTTCATTTTACATTAGATATATTGGTATTAGACCCGCTTTCTTAGACCTTCTATAATTAGATCTAAGGAATTAGACAATATTAGAAATTAGACATAGAGGTATTGGACGTGACTGTGAGTTAAACATAGTTGTAATGGACTTCATTTTACATTAGACATATTGATAATAGACCTTTCCTTCTTGGGTCTTCTGTTGCCAGATCTAAGAAATTAATCATTATTACATTAAATATTAAATTTTTAAACGTACTGACAGCTAATCGAAATGACCCTCGTAGGTCAGACAATATTTAGGGAACATCTAACACTTCTTAGAGAAGATATCTTCACGAGTAATACTCGATAAATGGGACATTTTGTCCATCAGAAACCTACTGAGCATCGAACCTCTGTCCATTCTGGTAAGCAGTCGTGGGCGAACTTAGCTGCTACTGGGCCGTATGCAAAGGAGTTGATAACTGTAAATTAAGTTAGGAATCCTCTATATGCTGGGAATTGCAAAGCAGAGATCCAATTATAACTGTGCTAAAGTTTCTGGCTTGTTTCAAACATTGGAATATAGTGGGAAAGTTAACCAAATAGATTTCATATTGAAAGTCATTTATGATCTTTGGAGATGGGAAGTACTAATGAATTATACTTGGCAAAATAATGCAGTTTAATATCTGAAAAGAAAGGGCCATAGTCTAAATCCTTTTTGTGCACAACTTTCATGAAATTAATAAATTTATAACATAAGAATATTAAAAGATGAAAAAATGTCATATTCTATGAAAATTATTTGATCAGGTAATAAGACGCATTGCTAATGTATAAACAAACACAACTTGTGAATTTAATATACTTGCAAGGCTAATACGATGCAGTAAAGAAGTCGGGATAATTTGATAGAGACTTTAAAATGTACCAAAAGCTAAGTTTTATTAATGGCTAGCAGTACCCGTGCGCTCCGCTGCACCTGTTAGAAATAAATATAAAGTAATTACATAATTAAAATAGGACGTTTGATCCAGGGAACATTCGTGTTTGATAGAAGGATTAATCGTTTAATATGTTACTTAATTTAAATTGTATTTAAATAATTAAAATGCGATCATTTTGGTCCAGAGAGCACTCAGAAGTTACTGTAATAACATTATAGCATTATGTCCATATACAGAAACTACACTTTCCAATGGTGAAATAATAATTAATTATATAAATCGGTTAATTTAGCTTCCGATATTACTTCATACAAACACAGAAACATTCTCTAGGCTATGTTTCATAGCTTTCGATTGTTGTTGTCCAAGGCCCCTTATAGACGTAGTCATTTGTTTTCATTTCATTACACCGCCTTAGATGCGTTGTATTTTAATTTTAAAACTCTTTTATCTCATTAAATATCAGTCCTATCAAAATTTTGCAAAGAGTAAAACGTATCGGAAATAAGTTTTAAAGAAGGTTTTGTTATGTAACATATTTCACAAAAATCAATAATAAGCGAGATATTTCGATTTATTTAATTCAGACCCCCTTATAACCCCCCTTTTAAATAACGTATTTTGAATGTCATATAGCTTAAAATCTAAGTTAGAGCGAACTTAATTTATATTCCAATGTTCATACAAATCGTTTCAGCCATTATCGCGTGAAAAGGTAACAAACATCCAGACAGACAGATATACAAACAAAAATGTCAAAAAAGCGATTTTCGGTTTCAGGGTGGTTAATTATACATTTTAGGACCAATTATTTTTGGAAAATAAAACATTACCAGAAAAATTTCGGCTACAGATTTATTATTAGTATAGATTGAAACTGCTAACCGGTTTAATTTTGATGGAGATGACTACTTTCCGAACTCATCGATTCAATTATTATTTTGGATAGAGAATTAATCCCATGAAGATTAACTGACGAATGAAGCAAACCTGCTAAAACTAAAACAAAACTATACGAATTCTTAAAAGTGCCATGTAAATAATTTTAAATAATATACTAAAGTGTAAATTGAACATTTTGAGATGTTACATATTATGAGTAGGTCTATACAAAAGAAACTTTATCATCATCATAAAGTTGACAGTTTAGGTCCAAGGCCTGTTCCGTTTTCAAATTGATTTATTTTTTCCATTTTTTGTGGGTCTGCATTTATTTTCCTTTCGACTGGAACTTTAGGGGAGAGTCGGGTAGTATCGGACAGCGGGTAATATCGGACAGTGAGTTTCTTTCATCTACCACACGATGATAGTACCTGATTGACATGGTTACGTTTCTGTGATGTCGCATAGAGAAACGTAACCATGTCATTCAGGTACTACGATATGGTGGTAGATGAAAGAAACGCACTGTCCGATATTACCCGATGTCCGATACTACCCGACTCTCCCGTACTGTGATAAATCGAAATGGATGCCTTCATTTTCCAGTCATTCCCTATCTAAATATGGTATCGGATATATTCTGCATATTGAATAGCTGTCGAATAGCCCATCTTTATTCCTCTCATGACCCAGCAATGTGTATGCTGACAATGGTCGTAACAATTGCACTTCTGCTGCTTCAATTCTTCTGATTTCTTTCGAAGTTAGGAGCCATAGCTTTGACTAGAGAGCTGCAGAATAAGGATTAAAACTGGTTTTCATTCGACCAGTGACAGAACATCCGTCAAGGTAGAGCATCCAACCGAATATTTGAATTTCAACCGGTTACCCCTGATGTTTTGCAGACTAGACAGAACGCTGACATTTTGCGAGTACACAAACGGAGTAACAATTGAAGGAAATTCGCCATGTTGCTTAATATAGGCCTACAAGTGCATAACATATATATCTACAGAGGTGTGAAAATTATTAGAATAATCTTAATTTTAAAGGTTTTTTAATAGTTCCTTCACAAATATTAATTGAATTGATGAATATTGGTACATAATATTACTATACTGATGTAGGATATATTTACTACTAACAATGCCGGAAAGCATTGTTGTACATTGGTATTTTACTTATTTTACAATTGTTATGGGAATTCAGAAACATAAAAAATTAATTAAGAAATGCTTTAAACAAATTGTTCTTTGCGTTTACATTGTTGTGAAGATTCAAATGAACGTATACATCTATTTTGTGCATACAACTTTTTATGTTTCCAATTCCGCCAACATAATATAATAATTTCTGAATTCCCATACTTACTTACAAATGGCTTTTAAGGAACCCGAAGGTTCATTGCCGCCCTCACATAAGCCCGCCATCGGTCCCTATCCTGTGCAAGATTAAGCCAGTCTCTATCATCATACCCCACCTCCCTCAAATCCATTTTAATATTATCCTCCCATCTACGTCTCGGCCTCCCTAAAGGTCTTTTTCCCTCCGGTCTCCCAACTAACACTCTATATGCATTTCTGGATTCGCCCATACGTGCTACATGCCCTGCCCATCTCAAACGTCTGGATTTCAAGTTCCTAATTATGTCAGGTGAAGAATACAATGCGTGCAGTTCTGTGTTGTGTAACTTTCTCCATTCTCCTGTAACTTCATCCCGCTTAGCCCCAAATATTTTCCTAAGCACCTTATTCTCAAACACCCTTAATCTATATTCCTCTCTCAGAGTGAGAGTCCAAGTTTCACAGCCATATAGAAGAACCGGTAATATAACTGTTTTATAAATTCTAACTTTCAGATTTTTGGACAGCAGACTGGATGATAAGAGCTTTTCAACCGAATAATAACACGCATTTCCCATATTTATTCTGCGTTTAATTTCCTCCCGAGTGTCATTTATATTTGTTACTGTTGCTCCAAGAGATTTGAATTTTTCCACCTCTTCGAAGGATAAATCTCCAATATTTATATTTCCATTTCGTACAATATTCCCGTCACGAGACATAATCATATACTTTGTCTTTTCGGGATTTACTTCCAAACCGATCGCTTTACTTGCTTCAAGTAAAATTTCCGTGTTTTCCCTAACCGTTTGTGTATTTTCTCCTAACATATTCACGTCATCTGCATAGACAAGAAGCTGATGTAGCCCGTTCAATTCCAAACCCTGCCTGTTATCCTCAACTTTCCTAATGGCATATTCTAAAGCGAAGTTAAAAAGTAAAGGTGATAGTGCATCTCCCTGCTTTAGCCCGCAGTGAATTGGAAAAGGATCAGATAGAAACTGACCTATACGGACTCTGCTGTATGTTTCACTGAGACACATTTTAATTAATCGAACTAGTTTCTTGGGAATACCAAATTCAATAAGAATATCATATAATACTTCCCTCTTAACCGAGTCATATGCCTTTTTGAAATCTATGAATAACTGATGTACTGTACCCTTATACTCCCATTTTTTCTCCATTATCTGCCGAATACAAAAATCTGATCAATAGTCGATCTATTACGCCGAAAACCGCACTGATGATCCCCAATAATTTCATCTACGTACGGAGTTAATCTCCTCAAAAGAATATTGGACAAAATTTTGTACGACGTCAACAAAAGTGATATTCCTCGAAAGTTACCACAGTTGGTTTTGTCCCCCTTTTTAAAAATAGGTACAATTATGGACTCCTTCCATTGTTCTGGTACAATTTCCTTTTCCCAAATAGCAAGTACAAGTTTATAAATTTCGCTATATAATGCACTTCCACCCTCTTGTATTAATTCTGCTGGAATTTGGTCGATACCTGGAGGCTTGTACTTTTTCAGATTTTCTATCGCAATTTCGACTTCTGAAAGCGTAGGTTCGGGTATAAATGGCTCAGCAGTTTGTATTTCAATTCCGTCCCGATCATTTCTATTTGGCCTATGTACATTTAGTAGTTGCGCAAAATAGTTTTTCCATCTGTTTAGGATTGATGGAGAGTCTGCAAGCAAGTCACCATTCTCATCCTTGATCACGTTTACCCTTGACTGATATCCGTTCTTAAATTCCTTTATACCCTTATATAAATCTCGAATGTTTTTATTCTTACTATTTGTTTCTACCTCATTCAGTTTTTCCTTCAAGTAACCTCTCTTTTTATTCCTAAGTGTACGACTTGCTTCCCGTCTTTCATTGAAATAATTATCTCTCTTCTCCTCAACTGGATCCTGTAAGAATTTCAATTTTGCCTGTTTCCTTCTTTCTACTACCATGCAACAATCTTCATCAAACCACGGTTTCTTTTTCTTAGTTTCATAATAACCTATGCTCTGCTCAGCTGCAATTTTGATACTATCTCTGATATTTTCCACACGCTATTAACATCTAATTCTTTCTCAACTTCGTCGGAACTTTCTAAAGTGGCAAACCTATTCGAAATTTCGACCTGATAATTTTGCTTAGCTTCCTCGTCCTTTAATTTCAAAATATTGAATTTAGTAATATTAACTTGTTGCTCTACTCGCTTGGCTACTGATAATCTTTCTCTTAATTCTCCAATCACCAAATAATGGTCAGAATTACAGTCTGCACCCCTGAAAGTTCGAATATCTACTATACTAGTATGTCTCCGTTTATCTATCAAGATGTGATCTATTTGGTTGTGTGTCAATCCATCTGGAGAAGTCCAAGTATATTTATGTATATCCTTATGGGGGAATGTTGTACTTTTGACAATTAAATTTTCGATGTGGCAAAGTTGACTAATCTAACTCCATTGTCACTACTAATTGCGTGTAGGCTCTCTTTTCCAATAGTTGGTCTAAAAATATCCTCCCGTCCTACTTTAGCATTGAAATCCCCCAATAAAATTTTCATGTGATACCTAGGGAACTGATCAAAAGTATGTTCCAATTCCTCATAGAAGCTATCCTTTATATAGTCGTCTTTCTCTTCTGTAGGGGCGTGAGCATTTATAACTATGATGTCGCACCATCTACCCTTAAGTACTAAATATGATAACCTGTCACTGATAAATTCGACCTTTTTTACTGCTGATTTTATTCTTTTACGTACAAAGAATCCTGTTCCTAATTGGTGATTATTGTTTCCTTCCCCATAATACAACAAGTAATCTCCTATTTGTGATATGCCATTCCCATCTAACCTAACCTCTTCTGAATTCCCATAACATTTGTAAATAAGAAAAATAACAATGTACAACAATGCTTTCCGGCATTGTTAGTAGTAAATATATCCTACATCAATATAGTAATATATACCAATATTCATTAATTCAATTAACATTTGTGAAGGAACTATTAAAAAAACCTTTAAAATTAAGATTATTCTAATAATTTTCACACTTCTATATGTAGGTGAACAAATGAACACCGGTAACAACAAAGGAAATAAGTGTAATGCATAATATGCAATCTGGTGTGTAAAGAAATGCAAAAATAGAGTAATTACAATTACTTACTAAAATAGAAGAGAAAATAACTACATACATTCTATTGTAACGTTTACACTTTAAACTCAAAATGCATACCACTAAAACAGCAGTTATTAATGCCTTTTAATTACTCTAATCAGATGCATTATTTAATTAATAAATCACTTTTAAGAAGATATGTTTTGCTCACGACGATACCAACTGTAGTAGCTGAATAAATGAGTGAGTGAATGAATGAATGACCCAATCAGTAAATCAGTCAATGAATCAATCAATGAATCCATGATGAATGAATCAATGAGTCGACGGATGGATCGATGGATGATTGATTGATTGATTGTAGTGAGAGAAGAAGAATTATCAATTAAATAGTAGCCCTACACGATGATAATCGCGTCCTTGCAAGGTCTCTCTTGTAACTCCTGCATGGCTCAATGTGATCTACCTTTGCCGTCCACCCACAAAAAATGAGAAACAACTCGCATGTTCGTTAAACCGATCCTGAGACAATCTGCGAGACGGAAGAGCTTTGCATACTGACTACAGCGCCAGACGTTCAATAGCAATATATGATTTCTATTTTTCGTAAACGATTATGCATGACTCTAGCTCTGACTTATACCTAAGCGTAGAAACTGTCATAGTTTTATAAAATGTTAAAATTATTTCTAATCTGATTCATCTCATCATTGACATCTTGAAAGCCCCAACGAGTTTCTGGAATTTATATAGGTTTAACTCTACTTCCTAGGCCTAAAGAGAGAAATGAGACACAATAAACAATTTACAAGAGCTTACCAGTTTTAAGATGAAATTATTTGATACTACCATAGTTCCCTTAACTTTCTTAAAAGCGACCATCTCTTTAATGGAATATTTTACTTTATAACTCTTCGCACTAAGGTATAAGTTAGAATAATGGTTCCCAAAGTGTGGGTCGCGACCCCCTGGGGGTCGTGAGATGATTTACAAAATAAAAAAAAGTTGTTATTAACATAAATATATGTTCTATTTAGAAACATAAACAAGATTGAACATCAAAATAAAAATGTTTCAGTAATTCTATAGTAAAAATAATTTATTAATGCGATAAATGCGTCTGTTTTTTAGAAAGTGGCTTCTCAAATCTGAACTCTACATTCACATCTATATATATGATTTGAACTGGTAATGGAAATTACGGGAAAACGGCTGAACGGATTTTAATAAACGACCCCTCATTTTGAAGCTTGGAACCCAAAGTTTTTCGGAAAAGTAGTAGTTTTCAGTGAAATGTCAATTTTTCTACATCATTTTCCTTTTTTCCAAAATCCATCTTTCGTCAGTTTTGAGAACTAATTAATTGCTTGATTGAATTTCAGAACAAAACACACACTACAATAAACAATAGGCTATTACACGAAGGCCATGACCTGCAGGATTGCCGACATATTTAGAGCTCAATTCAATTTGTTATTAAAAACTAATTCTGCAGTGTATAATTTTCTGAGTACAGCTGTGTATTGGATATTCAAATCTACGAAACTTGAGGTGGTTTGATGACATTATTACCATTAGAAATTAAATATTATTGTAGTTAATATCATGATGCATCTATTTTTCATTAATTGTACATAATATTGATGCTATATTGATGACATGAAAGTGAAACATTTTGTGGTTATGTAAGTAAATGTAGAGAATATCTTAATTTAGATCTTCATTTCTATCATTTACTGAGTGGCTGCTATATATAACTACAAAACTTAAGTAAGATAATAATATTGTTATTAAAAATCAAATGTTTTTATACTTATTAACCCAGTGGTGTTGGGTCTTTTTCATATACTTAATGACGGTGTAGTGTAGATATTGATATATGTCATTGTCTTCAGTATTGGCTCGAGAGAGCGCAAAAATTACAGTTCCTAAGGAAAGATCAAAAGTTATTACTTATTGATAAAATAAGAGGCCTAGAAATTTTTGTAATCTCCATATCATTTCAGCAAGATCTCTTAGTAGAATAAAATGATTTTACGCTCTACATTTCAAGTTCTACATGCAGCAGCTATACGAAAATGCTATTGTTCGAAAGCTTAGCAAACCAGACATTTTTCAAACTTTTGCCTACAATCCACAATGACCTGAAATAGCTACTGCTATCGTCCTGACATTGATATTTGCATTTTCGCGTTGAAACTCAAAAACTGAAGTTGGATAGGTTCAAGAAAAAGTATTTGGCCTAAAAAAAAAATCCATTCAGAGGGAGTATGTTTCATTATTATGGAAGCAAATAACTATCAAAAAGACAAGTATTCTTCATTGAAAATAAATCTGAAAAATTTTTATATGAACGTTTAACGAACTTAGTTTGCAGCAGCATTTGCTGCACAAGCCACTAGTACTATTATAATTGTCGATTTCTCGCTTTTGTTTTGATGATAATCATATACTAGAAATTTCTTTTGTGTAAATACAAATTTGCAAATAGGCCTACTATAAAAAATTTAGTAGCTTCTTTCGCTAGGTCGATATATTATTGCCTTCTTTTGATCCAAAACTGGTCTACACTCTGCGAGAAAAACATAGTTTCAGCGTTCCAGCAGTTCTTGCATTAGGTAAAGATTGGTAATATTGTGATACTAATAATATTGTGATAGTTCTTTTTGAGAATTTTTTACAGTGAGCGAGAAGAAGAGAGGTTTTCTGCGTGAACATATTGTGACGCCCACATGAGATTCGATCTCACGACCGACGTAGGAGAGGCTAAGTCGGCCTTGTTTTGGGCGGGTTGCGCGCGCATCTGCCTCCTGGGGCATGGCTACGCGCGGTGGAGGGGAGCAGCAGCGTGCGAGATGATTCGAGAATGGACACACGCGTCGAAATGTCGCGAACTCGAACTTTTCAGGCTATGTCGCTGTAGTTAAAAAAGAAGAAACGCGAGCGAACTTGAGCAGTTTTCAGTTTATTCAGCCATTCAATGAGTAAGCCCGTGAACAGAGCAAGCCAGCCAGTCTTTTGTACCGGAGTTCGACTTGAGTGTGCGTCCGCAACTGTGTCGGCATCCGAAGTCCTGAGTTCGAGTGCAGTGGACCGCAGTTGGAGGGACCTGAGTTCGAGTGCAGTGGACCGCAGTTGGAGGGACCTGAGTTCGAGTACAGTGGACTGTCTCTGAAGGTCTGTGGTTCGAGATACTGTGAACTCGAGTAACTGAGCTAGAACAACTGTGAACTGAGAACTGACAGTTCTGATTTGTAAATAGTGCTTTGTAAATATTAGTTAAGATTAACAGTCCATTGTTGTTTAGTTTAAAAACGTTACAATATTAAGTGAATGTTCGTGGACAAGTTTCTGCACGAAACCGGTCCTTCTCTCGCTCAGTAAAATTGTACAAAAATTCTCAAAAAGTACTATTATAATATAATTGAATCCCACTTTTTAGAAAGGTACTAAGTCAAAATTTGCCATTTTTATTTTTACTGATGAAATGATTAATACTTCCAAGGCGCCCTGATTGGCAGAGAAAGAAACTTAGTCAATCCTCTCCCTGTATCTTTAACATCAAGTTAATGTTTATATACGACACTGGTACACTGGTATTTATTGATGAAAATAAGTTTATTTCGCTCTCCTGAAAAACATCATATTTTGACTTAGTTCCTTTCTAAAAAGTGCGATTCAATTAGTATCACAATAATACCAATATTTACCCTATTTTAATGAGTTTTTCCTTAATATCACTTTTTTTGTAATTGAAGCCAGTTGAACTCCGTGTAAAAACGGATTCAGTATCCAACTCTGACAGCCACAGTAAGTTGTGTTGTGTTTTTTTCTCTATAAAATACACAAGAGCTGTTGTTTAGAATTGTGCAGATTTAATTGTAACTTATATCCACAAAAACAAACTCAGTACTTTTCGTATCATACGGTACACAGCTAAATTTCCCATGAGTTTTTTTAATGTATTGATATGTATAAATTTTTTTAGTCAAGTGATGTTGACCAGAAATAAACTTTCCTTGTTAGTCTGTCGATTTTATCTCTGGCTCTTATAATGTTAACATCTTGGCCTTGCAAGCTAGTAGTCAAAGAGTTTACATGTTCGAAAAATATATCAGCAAGGTAGACTAGTCTAAGAATCCAAAGAGAATTGCAAAATAGGTTTGCATATTTTAATATTTGGTGTTGCAGCTACCGGTACATCAGCAATTGGTTGGTATTCGCTGGCTTTAGTGAAATTATAGTTATTTTCGATTGTACAAGGATTTGTATTTTTCGAATGTGGTTATATGCCGGTACTTTAGTGGGGGTCGCAAACAAATGTATCGCCCAAAAGTGGGTCTCGCCTTCGAAAAGTTTGGAAAGCACTGATTTAGAAGACATTTATATTAACAATATACTGGAAATTGTTTTTAAGTATTGGTACTATTGAAAGTCTTGGAAATACAACTGAGGAAGATACTAAAATTACATTTTACTCCAATATAATTACGACATTGGCAAGCTTCTTATAAAGCAGGGAACGACGAAAGTGGGACATGAAGAATTCAATCAGCGAAGACGCGATTCTTGAAACAGACTACGTGATGTGAATAACAAGAAGGAACAGCATATCGAACAAAACAGGAGGCATCACACAAACAAATGAAATCTACAAAGAAACGTTCAAGAATACATAAATACGAGTATATTATAAGTGAAATTTTGATCAATAGAATTTTATCATCGGTTCAACGAAATCTTTTGCAACACACTGTAGTCTCGAGTGGACAACATCATACGTAATTGCGACTTTCTCATATGTAAAGTATACAGGGTGTTACAAAATAACGTTTACAACGTTTCAGGGATAATGGAGGAGGTAAAAACAAATATCTTTTGTGCGAGATCGTGCGTATTTGCTTGTTTTCCGCACAGAACCAATACGCGGTAAGTGTGAAATACCACATTCAGTATTCCCAACGTAACACACATAACAATTTCCCTCTTCTTACCGCTTAAGCGCGACATTCATTTTACTGCTTTAGGTTTTTAACATATTACTTTTAGAGACGTTTAACATAGTAATAATTATAAATTGGAAACTTACCACTGCAATTTCACCTAAATTGCAATGTTAATTATTGTTTTTAAATATTTGCAAAAATTAAGTAAACTCTACAACACCACAAAAGTTACTGCATTTGTATTGCAAGTAACATTAAGGAAGCCATGAAAAAATCAACAAGATTTCAGATGCCGATGTTATTACTGCAATATGTTATATAAATAATATTGTTAAAATATTAAAATTAAAAATAAATCATTACATAACTTTACCGTTTGTTTTAAGTTCGCATTTATAGACTGGGGGAAAAAAAAGACAGACGTATATCACGGCCTGCTGGAATATAGTAAACACAGAAAACATTTTATAGCAACAATGTTGAAGAAAGATATTTTGGTTTTCCGAAGTTGCCGTCATTAAACAGAAACCAACATGGAGATTTCATTGCAACTAATTATAAATTCGTCTTTCAGGTATGTAATGAACGATCTTCGCACAAAATAATGTACGATACACGAGCGGTATGTTTGTTTTCATGTTCTCGGAAATTAAAAAAGCTCAACTACGTTTCGCTTTTTCAATCTTTTCCTCGACCATGAAAACGTCAACATACCGCTCTTGTAACGTATATTACTATTGTAAGTGACAAAACTTTGTCAGATGCGTCGTTTATTGTGAACGTAAGCGTTAGTATAATCCATAAAGAACAAGACCAATTGTCGTTTTAGAGGTGGTGTTCAAACTGCCGTCCATTGAAGGCATTGCACAACTGGTACCTTCGTACTATGGAGTGTCTGCAACGCTTCAAAGGCCAACATTGTCTCTAATAACATGTGCAGCTTCAACAACGCGAGCAACTAAGTCTTCTGCCGTATCGATCAGTGTCTCATACAAAAAACATTTCACGTCTCCCCACAAAAAGAAATCCAGTGGGGTTAGGTCCGGTGATCGAGGTGGCCACGGTACCGGCCCACCTCTGCCAATCCAACGATCGGGGAATGTAGCATTTAGGTGGTTCCTGATACGACGATCAAAGTGTGGAGGGGCACCGTCATGCGGAAACCATATTCGTTCTCTGATGTTCAATGGGATATTTTCTAAAAGTTCTGGTAGGACGTTGCGTAGAAAAACAAAATAATTACCACCACGGAGACTGTTAGGCAACAAACAGAACCAACCAGTGTGTGTGTTGTGACGGAAGTCAAGTCATCTATCCTTCAGGCCATCTAGCGGCAAAACGGCGCATCTGCTGAAGTTCTGTCACTTAAAAGAGATGTTTGTTTTTACCTCCTCTATCATTCCTGAAACGTTGTAAACGTTATTTTTTAACACCCAGTATGTTTAACTGTAGACTCGAACTGGATTCCACGAGAAAGAAATGTCATGAAAAGAACAAAATATTTACATAATATAAATCAACTGGATTATGAAATGTTGTACAATTGAGAAATAGATGTTCTAAAACGTGGATTGGAGCCAGAACGAACAACAAAAAATGTTATAATTCATCAAATTACGATTATACCTCTGATAAATACATAATTTTAAGAAAATGAAGGCGAAGTCATTCGAAAGTTTCATGCAATGTATGAATGAAGTACTTGAAGTAACTATATTGTATAGATAACTTATTATTTTTATTTAAATGTGATGTACTTATTGATTCAGGTACGTGCGCCTGTACTCTACGAAAATAATGAAAAGAGGGGGAACAACTGGATAATGCGCACGGTAGAGCAATGTCGATAGTCGACGTTACTCGCTGGTCACTATTCACCGGGCCGTACCGAATCGTGTCAAACAGAAGACAATCGAAATGGTGGTAGTAAAATTCGCGACTATGTTCTTAAATAAATCACTCCATTAGTCAAGTGCAAGGTTTATGCGATAACAATGAAATAAAATGAAAAAAAGGTGTGTTTCACGGAATATAATTTAATTAACGGAAAGTAAATTTCCGGTTAATGTTTGCCAAAGCGTTAAGTACGTAATTATGATCGCGTTGAAGTTTTGTTTGTGGCCTAGAGAAAATACCTAGCTTTTTACCAAAAAAAAAACCTTTTAGGGGCCATGAAATTATTCCCTGCTTTAATTATATTATTGTTTATCAATATTACGAAACAAAAACTATCATAAAAGCCATGACCGACTAGAAACATCGATACCGAAGAGATAAACCCATTATGCCGTGATGAAACAAAAAAAATGCGAGAGAGATTTTAGTTCGAGATAAAATGAACACACAATTTTGATGACTGGAGATCGCTTGTAAGATCTGTCTTAATCTTCTGTGTAGAAATGTCGTCCAAAGAAATTGGTGGTCCAGGAAAAAATCATTGAAATAGATGAGAGTAACAGTGGTGCTATCTCTCAGTAATGTTCAGAACGAAGGAGGTAGAGAGAAAAAGAAACAAATTTTTCCTTCTAACGACACCATAGACCAAAGTAATGTTCTTATGTTGGCAACATTGTGTATTTATTAAATTTGGTAGTAATCGTAACGGCACGGTTCGAATCTACCGTGCTAATTCTCCAGTTTAGCGTGAATGAATAATAAAAAATAAAGGAGACAGGGGATTCACAGGCTCTCGATGATTGCGGAATACGTCTTTTTATTGTTTTCTAATTTATTGCTTTTTTATCGTTTTGAACATGTTTTTTTACTGTACAATGGAAGCTCTTAAGTTCGACAGAAAACAATTTCGACATCCTATAGTTCGACTGCTTACGTAGGAGAATTAGACACGCCCCTACATGGAAACTAAGAAATAGGTTTGCCATTTGAATGGGAATTGGTTCTGTGTCTTGTAGTGATACTTTTGTTAAAGGAAAACAGAATATTTTATTGATTAGGACATCCATATTGATCACTGATTTTTCTATTTGAGAATTGTGCCGTTTGTGAGACGGAACTGTCGAAACCCACTGTGGTACTAGAAGCGCATACATAAGTCTCGGGACGGGTAGGAAATGCAAGTACAGTACTGTATTCGTTGATGGATAACCAATAAGAATTTGTATTTATTTCACCTGCCGCACCCACTACCCTTATTGGACTGAATTTTCAATTCTGTTCAGTCGAACTTAGGAGAGTCCACTGTACATAGTATTTAGTTATTAAGGATATGTTTAAGGTTTTCTTTTGTAAATAGAAGATTAGATGTTACAGGTTTTTATTTTACACATGCAAAGATGTTTCCAATATATATGTAGGATGAACCGTAAATAATATAATTAATTTCAAGGGTTATTCTTTGAGATATTTTAAAACAAAAACAAGTTTAATACAATTTTGTCCTTTTTGCTTCTTTTGGAAATAATAGTTTTTAGTAAGAGACATTTAATAGAGTGTTTTGGGAAAGCCATTGATTTAATTCCCAATATGCTCAGTCAATTTAAAAGAGCAGTGTATTATGAAAATAAATTATTGAAAGAATTTTAGTTCTGTTCTTTAATTATTTATTATTTTATTTATTTTATTGGATTATTTTACGACCCTATATCAACATCTAGGTTATTTAGCGTTTGAATGAAATGAAGGTGATAATGCCGGTGAAATGAGTCCGGGGTCCAGCACCGAAAATTACCCAGCATTTGCTCGTATTGGGTTGAGGGAAAACCCCGGATAAAACTTCAACCAGGTAACTTGCCCCGACCGGGATTCGAACCCGGGCCACGTGGTTTCGCGGCCATTGTTTTTTAAATGTGCAGAAATTTGATCCTAAAATTGTTACACTGTAAAATTCCTTTGCAGAACGAAAAGTTTTATTTGCTTTGATTAAATATGATCTGTCAGACGGACCGTTCACAACCGGAATGCTGCGTGTTTGTGTTGTTGTGTTTAATAAAATATTTTTTATACTAGCCGTACCCGTGCGCTCCGCTGCACCCGTTAGAAATAAATATAAAGTAATTACATAATTAAAATAGGACATTTGATCCAGGGAACATTCGTGTTTGATAGAAGGATAAATATCGTTTAATATGTTACTTAATTTAAATTGTATCCAAATAATTAAAATGCCATCATTTTGGTCCAGAGACACTCATTTGGTACAATGACAATTCCTTTAACATTTTTCTTAATTTTTATTACATGCAACCATAGTTTAATGAAGATTGACATCATTTAGATTTAATGTGTATATTTTATTTTACTTGTTATAGGTTTCCATTGAATTATGGTAATAACTTAATTTTAACCCTTGTTTTTTACGTATTCAGTAAATGGCGCTTGGCCCACTATGGTTCTGAACCCTTCAAATAACTTAAATTATATTATATTATATTATATTATATTATATTATATTATATCATATCAGAAGTTACTGTAATAACATTATAGCATTATGTCCATCTAGAGAAACTACACTTTCCAATGGTGAAATAATAATTAATGATAGAAATCGATTAATTTAGCTTCCGATATTACTTCATACAAACAGAGAAACATTCCCTGTAGGCTATCTTTCATAGCTTTCGATTGTTGCTGTCCAAGGCCCCTTATAAACGAAGTCATTTTTTTTTTAAATTCATTACACGGCCTTAGATGACAGTTATTTTAATTTTAAAACTCATTTATCTCATTAAATATCAGTCCTATCAACATTTTTCATGGAATAAAACTTATCGCAAATTATTTTTAAAGAAACGTTTGTTATGTAAAATTTTTCACAAAAATCAATAATAAGGGAGATATTTCGATTTATTTAATTCAGGCCCCCTTATAACCCCCATTTTAAATAATGTATTTTGAATGCCATATAGCCTAAAATATAAGTTACAACGAACTTAATTTATATTCCAATTTTCATCGAAATCCGTTCAGCCATTATCGCGTGAAAAGGTAACAAACAGACAGACAGACATACATACAAACAAAAATTTCAGAAAAGCGATTTTCGGTTTCAGGGTGGTTAATTATATATATTAGGACCAATTATTTTTGGAAAATCGAAAATTACCAGAAAAATTTCGGCTACAGATTTATTATTAGTATAAGATGACCATAACCAAAGAATGACAAATTAAACACTTCCAAAAACAAGAGTGAACTGTATAATCCCAGAAAGAGAAGGAAAGGATAATCTAAGAAATTATCGTACGAAGGAAAAGAATCATAAGAAGTATACATTCACAAGCGAAGCAGCGGATGAATAGAATGAAATTGTGTTAAGAGTATCGTGATAGAACAGACACTGTGAGTAGCGCTTTTGGGATGCAATACTAGAGAAGACTGCAACTCCAACAAGCTGAAGATTGGCAACGGACCAACTAACTTCCCTTGACTATGTTGCAAACTTCTAAGGCTTTGGAGAGGGTTAAATAATCAATATGAGATTAGAAACCCAGGTCCAGTAGTGCACTTGTTATGAGTTAGCTTTCTCATCACCATAATTAACATCAAGGTGTAGGCCGTTATGTATGTTATGTCTGCACATTAACAAAGGTTAAGATTATTTTACCCTTAAATTCGCAATGTATTCTAGAGGATACAACAGATTAATAGGCTATTATATGCTATAATTTTAATTGTACAATAGAAAAAAATTGGTAGGAAAATTAAAATTTCACAATATTATAGTACTAGCCGTACCCGTGCGCTCCGCTGCACCCGTTAGAAATAAATATAAAGTAATTACATAATTAAAATAGGACATTTGATCCAGGGAAAATTCGTGTTTGATAGAAGGATAAATCGTTTAATGTGTTACTTAATTTAAATTGTATTTAAATAATTAAAATGCGATCACTTTGGTCCATAGACCACTCATTTGGTGCAATGACAATTCCTTTAACATGTTTCTTAATTTTTATTACATGCATCCATACTTTAATGAAGACTGACATATCATTTAGATTTAATGTGTATACTTTATTTTACTTGCTATATGTTTCCATTTAATTATGATAATAACTTAATTTTAACTCTTGTTTTCTACGTATTCAGTAAATGGCGCTTGGGCCACTATGGTTCTGAACCCTTCAAATAACTTAAATAACTTATATTATATTACATTACATTATATTATATTATATTATATTATATTATATTATATTATATTATATAAAAAATGTGTTAATAACGCATGCACACCGATAAGTAAGTTTTTAATTTGTTATGGGGGCTCTTGAATTTCAGGAGGAACAAATTTTATTTTACAACAGCGCAATATAATCTGCTTGGCTCATTACCCAATTCTTTGCATTGCATTTAATGCATATGTATTTTATGTATTTTAACACGATTCAATTGAGCATAGTTAAAATTTGGATTATAAAATAATGGAATGCTAAGCTAACATACTAAATCAATACACTATTGTGGTTCGTTAATTCTCTGAGATAAACATTATTTTAAGAAATACAGGAACGAATACACAGAATAGCCTATCAAGTTTTCTGTGCATAAGAAGCTACTTTAATCTTACCTGTCCTCAATTCACTCACAAGTTACTGTAATAACATTATAGCATTATGTCCATCTAGAGAAACTACACTTTCCAATGGTGAAATAATAATTAATTACACAAATTGGTTAATTTAGCTTCCGATATTACTTCATACAAACACAGAAACATTCTCTGTAGGCTATGATTCATAGCTTTCGATTTTTTTTTTTGTTCGATTGTTGTTGACCAAGGCCCCTTATAGACGAATTCCTTTGTTTATTTCATTACACGGCCTTAGATGGCAGTTATTTTAATTTTGAAACTCATTTATCTTATTAAATATCAGTCCTATCTAAATTTTTCAAAGAATAAAACTGATCGGAAATGATTTTGAAAGAAAATTTTGTTATGTAACATTTTTCACAAAAATCAATAATAAGCGAGATATTTCGATTTATTTAATTCAGACCCCCTTATAACCCCCCTTTTAAATAATGTATTTTGAATGCCATATAGTCTAAAATCTAAGTTACAACGAACTTAATTTATATTCCAAATTTCATCGAAATCGGTTCAGCCATTATCGCGTGAAAAGGTAACAAACATACAGACAGACAGACATACAAACAAAAATTTAAAAAAAGCGATTTTCGGTTTCAGGGTGGTAATTGTACATGTTAGGACCAATTATTTTTGGAAAATCGAAAATTACCAGAAAAATTTCGGCTACAGATTTATTATTAGTATAGATTGTACGACATATAAAATATGGACATTACGATAGTTTTTTTGTTTAGATTATATATATATATATATATATATATATATATATATATCATTTGAACTGGTAATGGAAATTACGGGAAAACGGCTGAACGGATTTTAATAAATTACTCTTCATTTTGAAGCTTGGAACCCAACGCTTTTCAGAAAAATAGTAGTTTTCAGTGAAATGTCAATTTTCCTACATCACTTTCCTATTTTCCAAAATCCATCTTTCGTCAGTTTTGAGAACTAATTAATTGCATTTCAGAATAAAACAAAACACACTACAATAAGCAATAGACTATTACACGAAGGCCATGACCTACAGGATTGCTGACATACTTAGAGTTCAGATGGCTCAGATTCTTTCACATCATAATGCCAATATGTCGATCTTCATTTGTGTAATTTTTTTATAACGTATAAAAATAATTTACAAGTCTGATTCTCTGGTCTGTAGTTTTCCGAGTACAGCTGTGTATTCGATATTAAGAACTACAAAACTTAAGAATGTTTGGTGACATTATTACCATTAAAATTAAATATTATTATAGTTAATGCAACACATAATGGTATACTGATGATATGAAAGTGAAATCTCTTGGGGCCTTAAATAAGTAGACGCATAGAAAGAAGATTTTATATTAGATCTTCATTTCTATAATATACTGAGTAACGGCTATATATATATATATATATATATATATATATATATATATATATATTACTGAAAATTATAAAACTTACGCAACAGCGTACTCGATCGACGCATGTTGCGTCAACATTTGTTGAGACTACAAATTAGGAATGCCTATAACATTGACATCAACATGAAATTTCTGTTTTATGCACGAGAACGTATAATCTTATAAACTTCTTTCCATCTGACTGTAGATAATTATTTGAAGAGAAGTAATATAATGATAACGAGATACTAAGGTTATTGTTATGAACTTAACACTACTTGTATTAAACTTGTAGGATATGTGGAAATCAAACCACAGTATAGAGAACATATCTCTATACTGTGATCAAACAGTGGTTCTCTTCCTGATCACAGGGAGGTAATGCCATTGTTTAAAACTTCTGTGGTACGTAATTTTGACGTATAATGGATAAACAATAGATCCTCACTACTTTTCCCGCCAAGAGAGCACCTCCGTCTTCTAGCTATGCGTCCGTCTTTCAGTTGCTGACTATAGTAGTCGTGACAGCAGGTTGCAACTTACACGCTTGGCCAACTTATTATGAGATATAATTATTTGGAAGTGTACGTCAGATTTACGTATCAATAGTATTAATAGAAAATTTTCTGTTAGTGCAGTTTATTTATTCCCTTAAGTGTGTTTTATCTAACAAAGTAACACTGGATGAAAACTTACGTGGTGATCGACACTACTCTGCAGATCATAGATGATCATAGATGAAAGTTCAGATGATAATACTGATGATGACACAGATTGAATATGAAACTTGTGACAATGGCAAGGATCTAAGATACAGTAGGAGAGATTGAGAATCACGTAGAAAGCAAGCGAATGGAGAAAAAAGGCAAAAAAGAACGCAGGAAGAAAAGAAAAGGAGAAGAGAAGAGCAGAGGGGAGGAGAGTAGAGGAGAAGAGAAGAGGGCAGAGGGGAGAGAGGAAAGGGCAGAGGGCATGAGGGCAGAGAGCAGAGGGCACGAGAGCACGAGGGCCAGAGGGCACGAAACCACGAGGGCACGAGAGCACGAGGGCACGGGGCATGAGGGCACAAGGGCATGAGGGCACGAGGGCATGAGAGCATGAGGGCACGAGGTCACGGGGGCACAAGAGCATGAGGACACGGGGCATGGGGGCACGAGGGCATGAGGGTAAGAGGGCCAGAGGGCAGGAGACACGAAGCCACGGGGGCATGAGGGTACGAGACACGAAGCCACGGGGGCATGAGGGCACAAGGGCATGAGTGCACAAGGCATGAGGGTACGAGTGCATGAGGGCATGAGAGCACGAGGGCATGAGGCCACGATGGCATGAGGGCACGAGGGCATGGGGGCACGGAGGCATGAGGGCACGGAACCTTGAGGGCACGAGAGCATGAGAGCACGAAGGAGAGGGCACGACAGCACGAGGGAACGGGGGCACGAGAGCACGAAGGCACGAGAGCACGAGGGCACGGCGGCATGAGGGCAGGGGGATGCACGAGGGCACGGAGGCTTGAGGGCACAAGGGCAGGAAGCCACGAGAGCACGAGGACACGAGAGCATGAGGGCACGAGAGCATGAGAGCACGAGGGCGAGAGGGCACGAGGACACGAGGGCACGGGGGCACGAGAGCATAAGGGTACGAGAGCATGAGGGCACGAGAGCTCGAGAGCACGAGAGCACTAGGGCATGAGGGCACGGGAGCACGAGAGCACGGAGCACGAGAGCACGAGTGCACGAGGGAGAGGGTACGAGAGCATGAGTGCATGAGAGGACGAGGGCATGAGGGCCCGAGGGCACGAGGGCATGAGGGCACGAGGGCATGAGGGCACGATGGCATGAGGGCACGAGGGAGAGGGTACGAGAGCATGAGTGCACGAGGTCATGAGGGCCCGAGGGCATGAGGGCACGAGAGCGTGAGTGCATGAGGGCACAAGGGCATGAGAGCCCGAGGGCACGATGGCATGAGGGCACGAGGGCATGAAGGCACTAGGGCATGAGGGCGCGAGGGCATGAGGGCACGGCACGAGGGCATGAGGGCACGATGACACGAGAGCACGAGGGCACGAGGGTACGATGGGACGTGGGCACGAGAGCACGAGGGCACGAGCAGAGGGGAGTGGGGAGAGAGGAGAGGAGAGGAGAGGAGAGGATATTTCCATAACTCTAACCTACAATCCGCAATGACCTGAAATAACTATTGCTTCACTCCCACATGTACAACCGACTGATCCTTCTGACATTGTTACTTGCGTTTTCGCATTGGTACTCAGAACTGAAGATGTTTAGGTTAAATAAAAAGTATTTAGCATGAAGAAAGCCATTCAGAGATGTATCCCTATGTTCCATTATTATGGAAGCAAATAACTTCCAAAATGTCTGGTATTCTTGATTGGAAATAAATTTGAAAAAAATTTAATTTGAACTTCTAATGAACTTAGCAGCATTTGCTGGACAAGCCACTTGTGAGATTAGAAACCCAAGGCCTTTATGTATGTTATGTCTACACATTAACAAAGGTTAAAATTATTTAACCTTTAAATTCGCAAAGTATGCTAGAGTATACAACAGATTAATAGGCTATTATATGCTATAATTTTAATTGTACAATAGAAAAAAAATGGTAGGAATATTAAAATTTCACAATACTATTATATTGTACGACATATAATATATGGACATTGCGATAGTTGTTTTCTTTACAGTCCGCCACGGTTTAATAAACTAGTGTGAGAAATGAAGTTTTGCCAATTTAAGGGTTAAAACTGATGGTTCCATCCTCTTTTTCGTCGTCGAACACTTCGCCTTTCTTTTGATTTATTTATAGATATGTTTTGTTCCATCCTAAGCAAATGTTCATGGTATCTCCAACTCTATATCTATAATTATAATTTCCAGAAGACTAGCCATATTTAACTCTTCTCTAATATCTAAATTTCGCTTATGATTTAGGCCTCAGAAACTGGTTGAGAAGAAACTCCCTACTGAAGGATGCACTGGAAGGAATGGTGAAACGGGAGAAGAGTTCGGGGCAGAAGAAGATACCAGATGATAGACGACATTAAGATATATGGATCATATGCGGAGACAAAGAGGAAGGCAGAAAATAGGAACGATTTGAGAAAGCTGGGTTTGCAGTGAAAGTCCTGCCCTTTAGATAGAAAACTTTATTATTCTTTTTTATCAAAGAATTTTTTTTTTTTTTTACAAATTTATGATTACAAATCTTAGTAACTTTTTGTTCTAAAGTTGGCTCTCTGAAGTTACTAGATTAATGTCGCGGAGGAGAATTTTAATAGGTATGTGTTACATAAATATTCATTTCACTTTCAAATCCATTTTCCAGCAAGTTTATTTTTCTTGATTCAACACCAACTTTTTGCGCCAAATATTAATCAATCTAGATTAAATTTTTATTCCAAGTGTTTATGAGATAGCGGCATGTCTCTATGCATTTATTTTGTGAGAAATGATGCTAGTTTATTTTACTAATATTTTTTCATGAATTATAGAAAAAATGACGCAATGAAAATTTCAAATTTTTTTTGAATGTGAATAAACCAGATATTTAATAAAATGAACGCATGGAAACGTTTATCTATGTCTTGTGAATGTAACTAAAAAAGGAGGCTTAAAAATTGAGATGATCCACTAAAAACTTAGGTTTGAAAATATTTCTAAAGAAAAAAAGCCAAAAGCCGAAAACATTTGGAAGTTTTAGTGGAGTGTTCCCTCAAATGTGCAGAAATTTGATGCGAGCAAATGTAACTTTTCGTACTGCAAAGTAATTGTTCAATGTTACATTTGTTCGGATCAAATTTCTGCACATTTAAGGACAAAACTAAAATTCTTTCAATCATCTGTCTATACTAATAATAAGTCTGTAGTCAAATTTTGTCTGGTAATTTTCGATTTTCCAAAAATAATTGGTGTTAACATGTATAATTAACCATCCTGAAACCGAAAATCGCTTTTTTGACATTTTTGTTTGTATGTCTGTCTGTCTGTCTGGATGTTTGTTACCTTTTCAAGCAATAATGGCTGAACGGATTTCGATGAAAACTGGAATATAAATTAAGTTCGTTGTAACTTTGATTTTAGGCTACATGACATTCAAAATACGTTATTTAAAAGGGGGGTTATATATGGGGGCCTGAATTAAATACTGTAAATCGAAATATCTCGCTTATTATTGATTTTTGTGAAATATGTTACATAACAAAGGTTTGTTTAAAAATGATTTCCGATAAGTTTTATTCTTTGCAAAATGTTGATAGAACTGATATTTAATGAGATAAATGATTTTAAAATTAAAATACAATGCCATCTAAGGCAGTGCAATGAAATGAAAACAAATGACTTCGTCTATAAGGGGCCTTGCACACAACAATCGAAAGCTATGAAACATAACCTACAGAGAATGTTTCTGTATTTGTGTCAAGTAATATCGGAAGCTAAATTAACCGATTTGTATAATTAATTATTATTTCACCATTGGAAAGTGTAGTTTCTCTAGAAGTCTAGATGGACATAATGCTGTAATGTTATTACAGTAACGTCTGAGTGAATCGAAGAGAGGTAAGATTAAAATAGCTTCTTATGCACAGAAAACTTGATAGGCTATTCTGTACATTCGTTTATTTAAAGGGGCCTGAATTAAATAAATCGAAATATCTCGCTTATTATTGCTTTTTGTGAAAAATGTTACATAACGAAAGTTTCTTTAAAAATGATTTTCGATAAGTTTTATTCTATGCAAAATTTTGATAGGACTGATATTTAAGGATAGGATACAAGACATTTAAAATAACAATATAATACATTTTCACAGCCGCCTCAGATTATAGCGTTGTTGTTCCTGCAGTAACTCCTATGTTCAAAATATAAAATTTTTGAATAGGAAGAAAAAACACATTTATTCATTCTATGGCAATAGTACATAGGAGATCGTGAATTCTTACATTCGAAAGAAAGAAATGTAATTGCATATTACTATATATGCTGTATCACTATTTAAGTTATTTGAAGGGTTCAGAACCATTGTGGGCCAAGCGCCATTTACTGAAGACGTAGAAAACAAGGGTTAAAATTAAGTTATTACCATAATTCAATGGAACCATATAGCAAGTAATATAAAGTTTACACATTAAAACTAAATGATATGTCAATCTTCATTAAACTACGGTTGCATGTAATAACAAATAAGAAACATGTTAAAGGATTGTCATTGCACCAAATGAGTGCTCTCTGGACCAAAATGATCGCATTTTAATTATTTAAATATAATTTAAATTAAGTAACAAAGTAAACGATTTATCCTTCTATCAAACACGAATGTTCCCTGGATCAATCGTCTCATTTTAATTATGTAATTACTTTATATTTATTTCTAACGGGTGCAGCGGAGCGCACGGGTACGGCTAGTTTATCATAAAATTACACTGCTCTCTTATATTGACCGAGCATAATGGGAATTAAATAAGAGGCTTTCAAAAACATGCTAAGAAATATTTCATAAAATACAATTTTTATCTCGAAAAGGAAGCAGAAACGATAAAAATTGCAATAAACTTTTTCGTTTGAAATATTTCAAAGAATAACCCACTGAAATTAATGTCATTACTTACGATTCATCCTGTATATATTAATATGTACAAAGCACACATCCAGAATACAAGTTGCAGAAATTACATTTTCAGACTTGGAACGAGCAACGAGCAACGAGCTTATAATGGTAGTAATTAAGACGCGTGTATGTTTATGAAACGAGCGCAAGCGAGTTTCGTAATTTTCATACGAGCGTCTTAATTACCATTATAAGTAAGTTTCATACGAATTTTTATACTCGACCACATTTCTAACTTGAAATTATTCATAAGTATTCATGTTATTCTTCTCTGACTGAGGAGCGGAACTGACCTTGTGCAATATCTCGTAAATTGTGAGATGTGCGCAGACGAGAAAGTATTGATTTTTTCCGAGGAACAAATGTCATTGACCTTGATATAATCTAGAGAGTAAAATGAACATTAATCTTGATATAACCTTGAAATTGATTTAGACATTGAAAAACGAGATGACAAATCGAATTTATTTGAATATTATTTACAATTAACGCTAATTATTATAGTAACAGAACATAACCTTCTGCGACAGTATTGGATTTCCAGCCTCTGTGACGTTTCGCTAGTTGTCTTTCGATTGCATATCCAAGAATAATCGATACTTGCGCTTTCATATTGCTACAATGGTGTTTTCCGATTGGTGGAACACCTGAACTTTAATGAATAGGTGTACTTTAATGAGGTCCGTTAAAGGGTGCTACCAGGTGTATAATTACTACATTTCGGCATGGTCGAGCATAAAAGAAAAATAAATAGGGTATAAGAACAAATTGAAAACAATATGAATAAAGAACAGTCTAACTGATGGTAGAATCCCTAAAGCAACCTTGACGAAATAAAGAGAAGGAAAAGAGAGACGCTAAGACGAAAGAAGAGATGATCTTTACAATTTGGAGCCTGAACAGGTTAATAGGCCTTAAGTTCAAGCTGTAAACACTAAACAAGTATTCCAATAGCGGTATCATTATTTTGTACAGGAAGATTGGTTTTATTAATTTGATGCATTTGAAGTGATGAGGCAATAGTTTAAAACTGTAGTTGGAGTGATCTTTGCTGTGAGTGCATGAAATCAATGGCTTTTTAGAAACCATACCGCGGTTTTGCCCTCTGTAACCTGAGCAGGTCTGGTGTTTCATATCAAATACCGCAGCTGTAGGTTCATAGATTAAAACTGGAGTCATTGTATGCAGTAACTGATAAAGTTTAATCACTTGTGGTTTAGAATTATGAGTAAAATGTTAGAGTGCACCAGCTATCGTGTGGATGTTGGTCCACTGGACGAAGTGGCAGCAATCGAAATGGAAACTCCAGCGTTATAATTTCGACTATTCAGCGAAGTAATCGATTCACAGCGCTGTGCGAGCTTAAAGAGAACAGCAATCTGCAATGAAACTGAATTTCTGTAACAGAATCGTTGCAGAAAATATTGAAATGGAAAACCGATACGGCAAAAAATGTAAAAAAAAAATGCTATATCGGTTAGTAGCTGTCTGGAAAATTTCCAGAAGCTATAAAAACGATGTAACACACAATTTGATAAAAATAGAATCATCTGCTTTCCAATTGAGTGACTTCCAGACCACTCATGAATTAGAACCGTTCTTTGTTATAGTACTGCCATCAGCAACGCATAAAGTTAAAACACTGTCAATCGGGAACCATTCAAATACATAGTTTTTCATTTGTAACGTTATGATGACCGGGCGTAATATTGATTGTCTATTTAACTGCGATAAATGGACATTTTCTTCAAGTGCAGTCTGTATGGGGGGATTAAATGGGTCCTTTTGAGAGATGAATCAGATCAGTGGGTTAAACGAAAATTGTAATATCACTGTGGTCTTTTGTGAACAAGTTTTGATAAAAGTAGCATTTTTACAGGATCATCAGTGTTGTTTTAGGCGTAATAGATCAACTATTGACCAGATATATATTCGATAGATAATGGAGAAAAAATGGGAGTATAAGGGTACAGTGCATCAGTTACTCATAGATTTCAAAAACGCATATGACTCGGTTAAAAGAGAAGTTTTATATGATATTCCTATTGAATTTGCTATTGCCAAGAAACTAGTTCGATTAATTAAAATGTGTCTCAGTGAAACGTATAGCAGAGTTCGTATAGGTCAGTTTCTGTCTGATGCGTTTCCAATTCACTGCGGGCTAAAGCAAGGAGATGCACCATCACCTTTACTTTTTAACTTTGTTCTAGAGTGTGCCATTAGGAAAGTCCAAGATAACAGAGAGGGTTTGGAATTGAACGGGTTACATCAGCTGCTTGTCTATGCGGATGACGTGAATATGTTAGGAGAAAATCCACAAACGATTAGAGAAAACACGGGAATTTTACTGGAAGCAAGTAAAGCGATAGGTTTGGAAGTAAATCCCGAAAAGATAAAGTATATGATTATGTCTCGTGACGAGAATATTGTACGAAATGGAAATATAAAGATTGGAAATTTATCATTTGAAGAGGTGGAGAAGTTCAAATATCTTGAAGCAACAGTAACAAATATAAATGACACTCGGGAGGAAATTAAACACAGAATAAATATGGGAAATGCCTGTTATTATTCACTGTTGTCATCCAGTCTGCTGTCAAAAAATCTGAAAGTTAGAATTTATAAAACAGTTATATTACCGGTTGTTCTTTATGGTTGTGAAACTTGGACTCTCACTTTGAGAGAGGAACATAGGTTAAGGGTGTTTGAGAATAAGGTGCTTAGGAAAATATTTGGGGCTAAGAGGGATGAAGTTACAGGAGAATGGAGAAAGTTACACAACACAGAACTGCAGCATTGTATTCTTCACCTGACATAATTAGGAACATTAAATCCAGACGTTTGAGATGGGCAGGGCATGTAGCACGTATGGGCGAATCCAGAAATGCATATAGAGTGTTAGTTGGGAGGCCGGAGGGAAAAAGGCCTTTAGGGAGGCCGAGACGTAGATGGGAAGATAATATTAAAATGGATTTGAGGGATGTGGGATATGATGATAAAGAATGGATTAATCTTGCTCAGGATAGGGACCAATGGCGGGCTTATGTGAGGGCGGCAATGAACCTTCGGGTTCCTTAAAAGCCAGTAAGTAAGTAGGCCTAAGCATTTTTATATGAATTTTGGAATGTAGGCTATATTCTACGAAAATGGGATATGCTAGAGAGGTAATATTGAAGGATTTTTTTAGAGGAAGTATCTAGAAAAGTGTTTTAGACGAAGTATTACAAATATAAAAACAGGGGTACAAATATGATATAGTATATGATATGCCAAGTAGACGTATTGTATTCCAGCGAAAGCCTTGTTTATAATTATAAATTGAATTAATCTACTTGATATGAATTGTACAAATTTGTATAGCTTAATGAAAGTATGCTTGTAAATTGAATTAATCTGTTTACTTTGTATTGTATATGTTTGTATAGTTTGGCTGATGAATTGTATATGCTTTAAATTGAATAGTAATCTGTACAGCTCTATTGATGAATTGTAATTTGAAGTAGTTTGCATGATATGTATTATTAATTTCTGTATATCACAACTGATTCAACTGTTTATGCCTTAAATTTAATTAACTTGTTTTGTATTATATTTTATAGCTCAACTGATGAATAATCGTTTGCGTTTGTAAATTTAAATAATCCCATTGGCTATGTATTGTATATTTTTAGTAGAGCCATCAATGTAGCTCAGTCGGCAGACTCGCTGGGCTGCTGATCCGGAGCTGCGTTCGGGCTTCGATTGGATCCCCCTTTGGCCTCAATGAATGGTTTCTTCCGAGGTTTTTCCCAGCCGTGGGACTGAAGCCGGATGGTCTATGGAGAGTCCTCCGCCTCACTTCATTTCACCCCTTTGATCTGATTACCTGGTTGCGTTTTTTCCGAGGTTTTCCCCAACCATAAGGCAAATCCGAAGTAATCTTTTGGCAAATCCTCGGGCCTCACCTCATCTCAGTACATCTCGCCAAAATATTGTAAAAAATTATAGAAAATTACAAAATTGTAAAACTGTAAAAATTGTAAAATATTGTAAAAATGGTAAAAATTTGTAAAAATTGTAATTGTAATTGTAGTCTTGTAAAATTTTGACTTGTTCCACATCTTAAAGCTTCATTGCTCATGTAAGACCTATGGAATAAAATAAATGAAATGATAATTACTGATATATATTCTTAAAGAGAAATGATCTACGTTAATGGCAATGCATGTTTAATTGATTTAGTTTTTAAATTATGATATGTTTTGAGGTTATTACTTGCAACATCAGTGTGTCACAAATATGAAATACTAGTATTAATAGTATTCCATCTTTATACCCTGGTTTTCTGTTTCGTTACTAATGTTGGCACCTGTAGGAGGAGGGAAAACCTCACCTTCCAACAAACTTAGAAAACAGTGGAATGAAAACGCAATGCAAGAAGCCATAAAACAAGTTCGAGAAAAGACGTGAGTATTTCGGTTGGGAAAACACCTTCTAATGAAGATGCTGAATGCTTGTTCTGTGCTTTTCTAAGAAAACTTTTTGACTTTGCAATTTTGTTAATGTTGTAACTTGTTAATAGTATTCCATATTTGTACCTCCATTTTTATGCAGGAAATATGTTAGATTTTGAGGAAATTATTACTTTTCTAACATTTTATAACATCTTACGAATTTATAAGTCCGGTGTACCATTCACAGGACATTCAGCAATAAACAGGACGATACTTTACGTTCAGTATTCAAAACATGTAGGTTCCAAAACGAAAAAAAACAAAATGGTATTCCATATTTGTACCTCTTCCTCTACTAATGTCTACTGCGTAACATTTATGATTTACAATTGAATAGAGGAGAAAAACTCGCTTCGGCGCCAGGGGTCAAACCCGGGTCCTTGGTACTATGTACAAGCATCCACAGCACCGAATCGAACTCCTCTCCTCCAGTGTTTTCCCCTTTGTGGCCTGACTGCAAGTTTGACATATATTTTGACATTTATATTAAGTCAACTGCCATTACAAGGAGTCCACTCAATTGATTGAGGATTGAACTTCGGCGTAGCTCAATGGTTAGAGCGCTTGGTACGTAGAACCAAGAACTCGGGTTCGATCACCGGCGCCGGAGCGAGTTTTTCTCTTTTATCAATTGTTACCATAACAGATGTACCTCTGTAGGACCAAACATTAATCTTTACGTTGATTTACGATTTTGCCGTAATTTCATTGAAGATCTGCAACAAAGTGTGTGATGAGAAGAATGATAACAGTGAATTCAGTGACGGTATAAGCAATTCGGTAGCAGGACTATAGCGGGAAGAAGGAAATGCACAGCCACCAATATCCCTCTGTGACGTGCTGGTTTACTGAAGCTTTCGTGCAGTTACGTACATAATTTTTCAACTCAACCGCTACTGTTACGTGAATACATGTTGCAATGTTGCCATTTTTTCGTTTTTTATTTGTAAGATTATCATCCATTCATGCAATAATTCAGGTAGTCAAAGAGCCAACCAGTCAACCAGACATTCAGTAAGTCAGTCAATCAGCCAACCAGCTAATCAGCAAATCCAACATCCAGTCATCTGGTCATCCAGTAATCCAACTAATCAGATAGCCAACATCCAGTCATCTGATCATCCAGTAATGAAACTAGTCAGATAGCTAACCAGTCAGCCAGACATCCAGTCATCTAGCAAACAAAGACAAACAGCCACCTAATTATTCAATCCAGTAAGTCAGTCAATCAGCCAACCAGCTAATCAGCAAATCAAACATCCAGTCATCTGGTCATCCAGTAACCCAACTAATCAGATAGCCAACCAGACATCCAGTCATCCAGCAAACAAGACTATCAACCACCTAATTATTCAATCCAGTAAGTCAGTCAATCAGCCAATCAGCTAATCAGCAAATCGAACATCCAGTCATCTGGTCATCCAGTAATCCAACTAGTCGGATAGCCAACCAGACAAGCAGACATCCAGTCATCCAGCAAACAAGACAATCAACCACCTAATTATTCAATCCAGTAAGTCAGTCAATCAACCAACCAGCTAATCAGCAAATCGAACATCCAGTCATCTAGTCATCCAGTAATCCAACTAGTCAGATAGCCAACCAGACATCCAGTCATCCAGCAAACAAGACTATCAACCACCTAATTATTCAATCCAGTAAGTCAGTCAATCAGCCAACCAGCTAATCAGCAAATCAAACATCCAGTCATCTGGTCATCCAGTAATCCAACTAATCAGATAGCCAACCAGACAAACCAGACATCCAGCAAACAAGATAATCAACCACCTAATTATTCAATCCAGTAAGTCAGTCAATCAGCCAACCAGCTAATCAGCAAATCGAACATCCAGTCATCTGGTCCTCCAGTAATCCAACTAATCAGATAGCCAACATCCAGTCATCCAGCAAACAAGACTATCAACAACCTAATTATTCAATCCAGTAAGTCAGTCAATCAGCCAAACAGCTAATCAGCAAATCAAACATCCAGTCATCTGGTCATCCAGTAATCCAACTAATCAGATAGCCAACCAGACAACCAGACATCCAGCAAACAAGACAACCAACCACCTAATTATTCAATTCAGTAAGGTAGTCAATCAGCCAACCAGGTAATCAGCAAAGAGAACATCCAGTCATCTGGTCATCCAGTAATCCAACTAATCAGATAGCCAACCAGACATCCAGTCATCCAGCAAACAAGACAATCAACCCCCTAATTGTTCAATCCAGTAAGTCAGTCAATCAGCCAACCAGCTAATTAGCAAAGCAAACATCCAGTCATCTGGTCATCCAGTAATGAAACTAGTCAGATAGCCAACCAGTCAACCAGACATCCAGTCATCTAGCAAACAAGACAAACAGCCACCTAATTATTCAATTCAGTAAGTCAGTCAATCAGCCAACCAGCTAATCAGCAAATCAAACATCCAGTCATCTGGTCATCCAGTAATGAAACTAGTCAGATAGCCAACCAGTCAACCAGACAGCCAGTCATCTAGCAAACAAGACAAACAGCTACCTAATTATTCAATCCAGTAAGTCAGTCAATCAGCCAACCAGCTAATCAGCAAAGCAAACATCCAGTCATCTGGTCATCCAATAATGAAACTAGTCAGATAGCCAACCAGTTAACCTGACAGCCAGTCATCTAGCAAACAAGACAAATAGCCACCTAATTATTCAATTCAGTAAGTCAGTCAATCAGCCAACCAGCTAATCAGCAAATCAAACATCCAGTCATCTGGTCATCCAGTAATGAAACTAGTCAGATAGCCAACCAGTCAAGCAGACATCCAGTCATCCAGCAAACAAGTCAATCAGCCAGCTAATTATTCAGCCAACCAGCTAATCAGCAAACAATTCAGTCCATGAGTCAGGTGATCAGCTAACCAACTAACCAATAATTGGTTTAAATCACATCGAAGAAAATCCCCGATAATACTCAAACCATTCATTGAATTAATTAACACCACCGTGTTGCCTACCGATGAAAAATCACAGGAAATATGTACAGAGAAGTAATTTTGGTTTATAAGATTTAATTAAGTTGTAAAGTAAAGGAGTCACTGAGAACTGCGAATGCTCCTTGCCGCAAAGGCTTCACATCACATTCATAACTGGATTATGTGTAGGCTTGTAGACACTTGTACGGTGCATTCACTGAACAGACGAAGAAAAGCGAGCGTCATTAGATCTTTTGGAACGTTCTTGTTATGAGTCGAATCAATTTGTAAAGCTAGGCTTGTTCATCTCCGGCTTATCAATTAGAACACACAACGCTGTATGAATGCAAATGAGAAACCCGACCTAACCGAACAGCGGTTGGCTTATGACGTCATATGGAACACGGAGTTACCCGTCAACAAATGAATCCTCAGGCTTGGTGACCTACATACAACGAACAGATAATTTAATAGCGAATATTTTGTAAATAGCAACATATTCGTACTTATGAACCGTCAGCAGAGCGGCCAAAGCGATAGCATTCCAGATTAAAGAACTACGTTAAAATCTACGAGTGTCCAAGTTGAAAATAACTGTGACTGGGAAATTTAGCCAGAAATAATTATTAGCTGACAAGGACGAAGTTGTACCTACTCTGGGTACTTTTATTTTTATTGTTATTATTTCAATGATCACTCATTATGTTTATCATCATCTACGTAAAGATTAATTTTTGGTCCTACAGAATATATGTTATGGTAACAATGGTTATTAGAGGAGAAATTCGTTCCAGCACCTGGGATCGAACCCGGGTCCTTGTTCTACGTAGCAAGTGCTCATCCCTAGAAGTTTGAGTATTAAATTTTGATACACTCTGTGGTAGTCACATCTGACACAGTACATAAACAGAGATGGCAGTAGATTGTTACATTGTCCTACCTGTAGGTCCACTCTTGTCTCACACAGGTCCCCAGTGAAGCCAAGAGGACAGAGGCACACGGCAATCTCTCCAGAGGTGAGGCACTTGCCCCCATGTTGACAGGGGACCTTGCTGCAACGGTCAGCACTGCATTCCTCTAGAAGCAAAGAAAATATGTTGTCAGTCCCATGATTGTTACATCGGATAAAAAATTATGCTGAGTCCTTAAGGAAAAAGCCTACGAGGCATATATTAAACCATTAATATTCTGAACATGATAATATTTAGACACAAAAAATTTGTATTTATTTTATTACGAGTTCATACTATACGATTTACTGAGTTGAATAATTTAAACAAACTGTGATGTCATCTGACACTGAAATTCATCATGGTTGGGGTAAGACTAATCAGTGCACCATATTAAGTCGGATGTGAGATATACAGAGGTAATAGATGAAGTTAATACAAAGAAGTTTGGTAAAATAAGTTTTTTGATACGTCCAGTAGTGTTGAGAATATGAAATGTAATATGTTGCAACGCTGTAACGCTCCTTCAAGTCATTACTTCGTAGCGGGAATGAGTAATCATCCATTCTGCAAGACTTGCAAGAGGAGAATGTAAGGTGAGACTCATGCATGTTGAATATAAGAAAGTTATGTAATAATTGAGACGTCACATACCTATAAACAGAGTATTCCAGCTTAAGAAAAAAGTATTAGTCTTATGGCTTTTGGCTAGTACACTGTTGCCTCAAGATGTCTCCGTTAGTAGAACCAGTGAGGTATAGTACTGTATCTCTATCTCACTCTCTTACTAATATGTACAGTGTTCTAGCAAGTTTATCGCACAAGATAGGTACGTTGAGTCCGTTCAAATTATAAAAAAAATTATTAATGCCATAATGATTCCTGCGAAAACATACATTATATTTTATATACATTATAACTAGACTTCGGATATTTAGGCCATTAACCAACTTTTACTTAGACACCTCAACTAGGCTCCATAATGATCGAGAGTAGGCATTAAAATACAGTTTTAGGCACCTAAAAATTACTGTAATTACAAATAATAATAATAATAATAATAATAATAATAATAATAATAATAAAACTGTGTTAAACATTAATACAGTAATTTCATTGGCTTAAGAAGTGCTTATAATACAGATTTAAGATTATGTGCAGCACACGTTTCCCGCTATTAAATGTTAAGAAGCGCTTATAATATAAATTAAGATTATGTGTAGCACACTTTTCCGTTATTAAATGTTAAGAAGCGCTTATAATACAAATTTAAGATTATGTGCAGCACACTTTTCCGTTATTAAATGTTAAGAAGCGCTTATAATACAAATTTAAGATTATGTGCAGCACACTTTTCCGTTATTAAATGTTAAGACGCGCTTATAATACAAATTTAAGATTATGTGCAGCACACTTTTCCGTTATTAAATGTTAAGAAGCGCTTATAATACAAATTTAAGATTATCTGCAGCACACTTTTCCGTTATTAAATGTTAACAAGTGGTTATATTACAAAATTAAGATTATGTGCAGCACACTTTTCCGTTATTAAATGTTAAGAAGCGCTTATAATACAAATTTAAGATTATGTGCAGCACACTTTTCCGTTATTAAATGTTAAGAAGCGCTTATAATACAAATTTAAGATTATGTGCAGCACACTTTTCCGTTATTAAATGTTAAGAAGCGCTTATAATACAAATTTAAGATTATGTGCAGCACACTTTTCCGTTATTAAATGTTAAGAAGCGCTTATAATACAAATTTAAGATTATGTGCAGCACACTTTTCCGTTATTAAATGTTAAGAAGTGGTTATATTACACAATTAAGATTATGTACAGCACACTTTTCCCGTTATTAACTTTACACTATAATCAAACAAGAACCTAAGTTAGAAACGTAATGCCTTTGTTGTTTTGCTGACAGTTAAATTTTGTGTACTTTATATAATAAGCACAGACAATGTTGTATTGTTTTTAAAAGTGTGAAATCTTAGCCTCAACTGTACCACCCATACTTGTGTGTTAAATTTATCAGCGGGGATGTTTGGCAAGAAAGCGGCTGGCTATTCTATCAATTTAACTGTCATCCCGTTATTCGTAAATTAAATATATGATAATTTTAGAGGTGTAACACAATTTTAGCACATGAAATTGTTCTAGTTCTCAATGAAATTATGTCCTATGAATTAAAGGAAACTAATTAATTCACAGTTCTCAAGAAAAATACTTATAAATAGTTGATGGTACAGCCCCTATATGTTCAATGCTATGTTCGTAACGTGGAATCCTCTATAATAGTAAACAGAAAAATCTAGAAAGAATTGGTGCGATTTATTATTTAAACCGCCACGCGCAAACCACAACCGGAATAAGATCTCTGAGCTACACAGTTGCCCTAAGAAAATAAAGTTGTAATTAAACACTTACATCAAAATATATAAGTACAGCTACAATCTCCAATAATTGCAGAATAGTACGATAGTTTCCGTTAATCAGTAAAAACTCAAGAACATGCTTACACTTTTGAAACTGAGTTTTGGAACCCAAGTAATTTTACCGGAGAATAACCCTGAGAAACACAGGGTATTTGCAAAAAAAAATAATACGAAAAAAATAACAACATTGATTTCAAAGCCAGAAATTCATACTTTCAATTTTTTCAGCGTTGTAACATGTAGAAATAATTTTTTCTGAAGAAAGACAGAACTTTTATGCAGATGAGTTCATCATTCGCTTGTGCACTGAAAGAGGACACACGATCCGCTGGATCGCCAGGATTTTATGTGTGTGGTCGTTATTAATTTCAGAGCTTCCACAACGACAGGGATTTTTATTTACTTTCCTGTTTTTATGTTATTATATTGAGAATATGGAGACATTTTGTTTGCAAGCACCAAAGTAACTTTTTCAATATGCAACATATGTTCCCTTAAAAGTAATTACAAGAGCAGTTATATGAAACTCATATCTGAATTTAGTACAAAATATTTTAATCGATAATTTAACGATGTTGTAGACTATCAAATACGAAGTAGTGTCGATTGAATTGGTGATAGTGAAATATTATTTGGTAACATGAATCCGAGGAATCGCAGACGGATTACATGATGTTCGCCTTATATTTCAGGAAAACCTCAGAGAAACCCAACCAGGTAAATGGGATTCAAACCACTCCCGAGTGCAGTCTCGTATCTCGAGTCTGGCTATCTATCCCAAATATACGGCCGTGGTGGTCTGCAAAGCATTGTGTGTATCTAAAAGGAAAACGCGTATTAATACACACAGATATCAAAGATGTAGGTGGGATACAAGAAATAAATAAAAGACAAATAAACGTAGAGAAAGAAAGAAGGAGAAGAAAAATGAAATGATAGGAAAGAGACAGAGATAGACAGATATGCACGTGGATAAGCAGAAGGATAGATGGTACGGTTGGATGGATGGATGGATGGATGGATAGGTAGGCAGGCGGGAAGGCGCGAGTGCGGGCGGGTGGTCGGACAGATACAGAGACGAATAGACATATAGACAGACGGACAGAGAAACGGAGGGACAGCAAGACAGCTAGAAAGGTAGACAGACGGACGGAAGGACAGACAGACAGGCAGGTAGGCAGAGATATGGCTGGACGGACGATGGAGAGTCGGACGGATCGACGGAGAGTCGAAAGAACGGACAAACAGACAGATATAGATAGACGAACAGACAGACAGACAGACACTGACGGACGGACGGACAGATATTGCCAGACAGATATAGAGAGACGGACACTCGGACGGACGGACAGAGAAGAACAAATAAAGATAGATAGATAGATAGATAGATAGATAGATAGATAGATAGATAGATAGATAGATAGATAGATAGATAGATAGATTTTTTATTTTTTATTGGGTTATTTTACGACGCTGTATCAACATCTCAGGTTATTTAGCGTCTGAATGAAATGAAGGTGATAATGCCGGTGAAATGTGTCCGGGGTCCAGCACCGAAAGTTACCCAGCATTTGCTCGTATTGGGTGGAGGGAAAACCCCGGAAAAAACCTCAACCAGGTAACTTGCCCCGACCGGGATTCGAACCCGGGCCACCTGGTTTCGCGGCCAGACGCGCTGACCGTTACTCCACAGGTGTGGACTGAGATAGATAGATAGATAGATAGATAGATAGATAGATAGATAGATAGATAGATAGATAGATAGATAGATAGATAGATAGATAGATAGATAGATAGATAGATAGATGGATGGGTGGGTAGACAGATAGACAGACAGACAGACAGACAGACAGACAGATAGATAGATAGATAGGTAGATAGATAGATAGATAGATAGATAGATAGATAGATAGATAGATAGATAGATAGATAGATAGATAGATAGAGAGATAGATAGATAGATAGATAGATACACAGACAGACAGACAGACAGACAGATAGATAGATAGATAGATAGATAGATAGATAGATAGATAGATAGATAGATAGATAGATAGATAGATAGATAGAGTAGAAAAAGGGGTAGAGGAAGTAAAGGAAGAAAAATTGGAAGTGAAAGAAAAGTGGAATAAAGAGGAGTGCGGGAAAGATTAGAGGAAAATGAAGAGGGAAGAAAGGAAAACTGATCAAATAAAGGTAGAACATGGGAAGAAGTAAGAAAATACGAGGAAACATATTGAACGAACGGAAGGGAATTAGAAATTCTAAATTAGACTACCAGTGAAAGAAAGAATGAGAAGGAAATTGAAGTGAATGGGAGATAAAGAAAGTATTGATGGTAAAAAGAAAAGAAGATAGTGAAAATAAGTGTACAATAAGAACAGAATTAATCGAAGGAAGAAAGATGACAGAAAATAAAAATGAAAAACTAAGTCGGAAAATTAAAGAAGGTGAAGAGAAAAACGGATGGAAAAACGAAAGAAGGAAGTATAGTTTGCAGAGAAGGAAATAATTGACGAGAAAATAAAATACAGAAGGAAGGACACAGGGAAGCTTAAAGAAAGAGAGAGAAAAAGCAAGAAGGAGGGTGGGACGGAAAGCAGTCGCAGAAAAGGAAGAAAGTTTGAAACGAAGAAGAGAAAATAATAAAAATAGATTCCATGGAGTCCTGCAGGAGCAGAAAGCAATGATAAGCTTTGAGGGCGGCGATTACCGGCACAGCTGGCCAGGGCTATCACGCCTGAACGCCCGCCAATGACGGACACAGGAAGAGGCCGATATGAGAACTGAATTGCAATGAACTGTGGAGCACCGTAAACAACAGATGCGGTCCATCCTATCACGAGCTGAAAAATCCTGGTTCAAGCAGGCCCGCATATTCTTTTCATTATTTTTCCCCCGGTGCTAAAAATTTTTATCTGAATTGATCTAAAATGGACTCTTTTTTTCTCCCCAGATAATATTGTAAAATCTCTTCAGTGACACAATGGTCTTTCTGAATTAAAAGTGCCGAGGTCAGTGCCTATAATCCCAGGAGATTTTAATGTCGTGTTTAACGAATATTCCAGCTATAGGGTTTCATTTACAGAATTCCCATAGGCCTACATACACTTAAAATTTAGTACCGTATCTTATATCTGTAAAGAAAAATATGTAGCCTAGGTCTATTACTGCAACGGGAAATATACATAATTGTAAGAGAGAAAAATATTGCTTTACTAGCAGTACCCGTGCGCTCCGCTGCACCTGTTAGAAATAAATATAAAGTAATTACATAATTAAAATAGGACGTTTGATCCAGGGAACAACTTTTACAACAGCGCAAGATAATCTGCTTCGCTCATTACCCAATTTTTTTGCATTGCATTTATTGCATATATATTTTATGTATTTTAACACGATTCAATTGAGCATAGTTAAAATTTGAATTATAAAATAATGGATTGCTAAGCTAACGTACTATTACTGCATACTAAATCAATACACTCTCGTTGTTCGTTAATTCTCTGAGATTAAAATGAGTGTACATAAATATTATTTTAAGAAATACAGAAAACGAATGTACAAAATAGCCTATCAAATTTTCTGTGCATAAGAGGCTATTTTAATCTTACCTGTCCTCGATTTACTCAGACGTTACTGTAATAACATTATAGCATTATGTCCATCTAGAGAAACTACACTTTCCAATGGTGAAATAATAATTAATTATACAAATCGGTTAATTTAGCTTCTGATATTACTTCATACAAACACAGAAACATTCTCTGTAGGCTATGTTTAATAGGTTTCGATTGTTGATGTCCAAGGCCCCTGTTTCGATTGTTGTTGTCCAAGGCCCCTTATAGACGAAGTCATTTGTTCTTAATTCATTGCACCGTCTTAGATGGCATTATTTTAATTTTAAAACTCATTTATCTCATTAAATACCAGTCCTATCAAAATTTTGTAAAGAATAAAACTTATCGGAAATCATTTGTAAAGAAACTATTGTTATGTAACATTTTTCACAAAAATCAATAATAAGCGAGATATTTCGATTTATTTAATTCAGGCCCCCTTATAATCCCCCCTTTTAAATAAAGTATTTTGAATACCATATAGCCTAAAATCTAAGTTACAACGAACTTAATTTATATTCCAATTTTCATATAAATCGGTTCAGCCATTATCGCGTGAAAAGGTAACAAACATACAGACAGACATAGAAACAAAAATTTCAAAAAATGCGATTTTCGGTTTCAGGGTGGTTAATTATATATGTTAGGACCAATTATTTTTGGAAAATCGAATATTACCAGAAACATTTCGGATACAGATTTATTATTAGTATAGATGTCAGCGTTTGTCAAACTATGGTCCGCGGACCACCTGTGGTCCTCGAGGTCTGCCCTTGTGGTCCTTCAAAAAAAGACAGAAGAAAAAAATAAAATTCGAACGAATTGCGTATCACTAGGGTTAGGATTTTGATGAAATTTCATCTTTTTTCTAGTAAGCCAGAAACATAGCTGCTTTAGTATTTATATGTTATGTGATAAACTGAGTGTTTTAAAACATATTTGTTAGGGCTTTTTTTTTTTTGCATTTTTTACCTCTTACAACTCATAAGAGCATTTTTTGTCTTATTCGGTCATTTTTGGAGTATTTTCATTTAATTTTGGCCATAAATCCCCATTATTAATGTAAAATAATATTTATTTCCTTTGATATTCTCTCCACACATTTTCTCAGTTAATACCCATTATTTTGTATATTATTTTAATCGTTTTTCTACATTAATATTGTCATTTTAACGTAATACACCCCCATGTAATGGATCAGTCCAACCACCCCTTCAATATAGACTCCTCTATACCTGCTAGTTCCGGATAAGAGTGGCCTTGTGGTGGACTACATGCAACTACATCAGGTATAATAATTAATTAAAGTGCACCACTTGGAAAAATTATATAAAATTAAATAAATATGAATGTTGATACTAGAATTTAATTTAATTACTAGTCTAAATATTAATATCCATACTAAGACAATTATGTAAGATCAATTTTTAGGGCATTTTAAGGGCATTTTAGAAAGATTTTTAGTTCATAAATGCATTATTTTTAGGACATTTTTTCATGATTTATAGGTCATCAAAATCCTAGCCCTACGTATCACACTCTAGCTTAAAATCTCAGGTTTGGAAATGATACATGCCAATCGAATTTCACTTTTTCTCCCAGTACTGACATTTTATGAAATTTATTACCCTACCCGTCTACCGACTTCCCACTCTCCTCAGTAACAAAAGAGGGATTTAAAGCACTACAGTATATACGTGGTGTACCTCGACATCTTTTCCCTGCACATCTGGCGCCGCGCCTGTAACCCAGCCAGGGACCACCCGAATTTATAACAGAGGACCAAAGTACCGAACCTTAATTCAATTTTAAAATATAAGTATACTGGTATTAAAATATGCTACGAAAATGATAAGGGAACAAAAGTAAGGTGGTCCGCGGAACTGTTCTGACTTTAAAAAGTGGTCCCCACTTCAAAAAAGTTTGAGAAACGCTGCTTTATGCCATCCTAGCATTATAAACAGGTTGTTACTACATCCGATATCGTGCATAATCGGCTTATTATAGCACGCGTGCCAATAAAAGCAATGACGAATTCGCTATGACGCAATACCGGAACGCTTGCTATCTTGCTTACCGCTTCTACGCGCGACGTAACAAGAAATGAAATGCAGGACAGAAGAGAAGGTAACGTGTCATTTATTTCCAATCTTTAATAATTTTGTATCACTTTTGTAATATCACATAAAACAGTTCTGTGGTTCAGAGAAACTATATTAACAAAATAAAGGAACATTTGTAACATTATCTGCACGGTCATACATTTCTCTTTATTCAGTGTTAATGCCAGGTGCAACTAATCGATACGAACATATGAAGAATTTATCAGTTATGGATAACTATTTTATAATTTATTTCCTACAATTTATAATGCTAAGATGCCATAAAGTGTTGTATCCAACTTTAAATATGTAAATAAAGATATTTTTAAAAAGTTGAGCGGCATATCTGTCAACAAGAACCCGTATTCCTATACTGTATAGACTATTGCAACGAAGCGTTCAACCGTATCGGCGAAATACTCAACTATACTTCTCGTCATTCTTGACTAGAGCTAGGAAGTTGGTACCAAAACTGTTAAGTTTTGTGAGCTTGGACTATATCTCTACCGAATGAAAAGTAGTAGCGCAGCTCTTAGTGTCAGTGAATCAGGACGATAAACATGTACAGCCGGTAGTAATCAAACACGCTGCAATCGTCCACAGACGTACAAGAAAATAATAATATAAAAAGCAATAATTTGTAATTATAAAGTTCGTAACTCCCAATCAAAAATTAATTTACCCATTCGTATAAAAATAACATACAAAGTATACAATTATGATTCTAGCCTTATTATAACAAATAACAATGAACATTTGAATTTTACCGAAAGAAGTACTTCTTTTGTGTTTAGAAAACAAAACAATATTTGTACTTTGAAAATATTCGTTCTTCGTTACAAGACGTTACAGGAGCAAATCTGAAATATGGTACAGTATTTCTTACTATCATCAGGTGAACAACTACTTTGGAATCTAATAGTGTATCTCGTATGTAGCACATAATATTAAACCCATAATTGTTTTCAAGAAATTTTTTTCATTTCTATTATAATGACAGCTAGGAAGTTCGTATCGTAATTCCGATGTTGAACTTGGACTGTAACGCAACCGAATGCATAGCAGCACCAGACGTCAACATTTAACGAAAAATAATCCGGGAAAAATAAACGTGTTACACACTTCTGTTTGCATAATTATTTAATAACAGATGAGTTTATTTTTTTGGAATCATGCATAATATTAACATTACGTAAATAATACAGTAATAACAGAATAGCTCACTTTGTTCAAAACCTAATATATATATTATATATATAATTTGAACTGGTAATGGAAATTACGGGAAAATTGCTGAACGGATTTTAATGAGTGACCCCTCATTTTCATGCCTGCCATCCAAAGTTTTTCGGAAAAGTAGTAGTTTTCAGTGAAATGTCAATTTTCCTACATAATTTTCCTATTTTCCAAAATCCATCTGTTGTCAGTTTTGAGAACTAATTTTATTCAATCACGGCCGACTTGATTGAATTTCAGAACAAAACACACACTACAATAAACAATAGGCTATTACACGAAGGCCATGGCCAGCAGGATTGCCGATATATTTAGAGCTCAATTCAATTTGTTATTAAAAACTGATTCTGCAGTGTATAATTTTCTGAGTACAAGCTGTGTATTGGATATTCAAATCTACGAAACTTGAGGTGGTTTGATGACATTATTACCATTAGAAATTAAATATTATTGTAGTTAGTATCATGATGCGTCTATTCTTCATTAATTGTACATAATATTGATGCTATATTGATGACATAAAAGTGAAACGGTTTGATGTTATGTAAGTAAATGCAGAGAATATCTTAATTTAGATCTTCATTTATATAATTTACTGAGTGACTGCTATATATAACTACAAAACTTAAGTAAAATAATATTCTTATTAAATATAAAAAAATGTTATATTTATTAAACCAGTGGGGTTGGGTCTTTTTCATATACTTAATGGCGGTGTAGTGTAGATATTGATATGTGTCATTGTCTTCAGTATTGGCTCGAAAGAGCGCAAAAATTACAGTTCCTAAGGAAAGACCAAAAGGTATTACTTCCTGATAAAATAGGAGGCCTAGAAAATTTTGTTGTCTCCAGATCATTTCATCAAGCTCTCTTAGTAGGATAAAATGATTTTACGCTCTACATTTCAAGTTCTACATGCAGCAGCTATACGAAAATGCTGTTGTTCGACATTTTTTTAACTTTTGCGCCTACAATCCACAATGACCTGAAATAACTACTGCTGTCGTCCTGACATTGATACTTACGTTTTCGCGTTGAAACTCAAAAACTGAAGTTGGATAGGTTCAAGAAAAAGTATTTGGCCTAAAAAATCCATTCAGAGGGAGTATGTTTCATTATTATGGAAGCAAATAACTATCAAAGAGACAAGTATTCTTCATTGAAAATAAATCTGAAAAATTTTTATTTGAACGTCTAACGAACTTAGTTTGCAGCAGCATTTGCTGCACAAGCCACTAGTATTAATATAAATTAACAATATTCTTCAAACTATTCACGACTGTACACAGCTCCACAGAATGCTACTATGCGTTGTTTATGTGAACATAACATATTGTGTATCGTTTGTAGCAGGACGAGGCGCGGGTGATATCTATACTCCTCGCTGTACTCAACTAAAATCTACTGCTTTGGTACGAAATTCCTAGGTATGTTCTTGACAATCGTAAAACGTACGTAACATCAGATCTGCCAATTCACGAGAGATGAAATACAATAAATTAGAATTTAGTAGGGAAAGTCCTTTTTAATAGTAGTAGTAGTAGTAGTAGTAGTAGTAATAACAACAACAACAACAACAACAATGGGACGAAAACATAACATTAAACAGGAAAGTTATGCGACCACCTCCAACTCCCGAAGATTATCGTGTCAATGTGGTAAAGCGGAAGTCATGAGCTAATTGCGGGCGTTTCACGCATTACACATGAAATTAGGTATGTGTGTAATTTAACCACAAACATGACAACAAACCTACGGCAGCGACGTGCTTCCGATACGGCTTGTCCCACGGCCACATACCTGAGAACATCCCTCGCCGTAGCGCAGTGATCTAAGGCAGTGGGTCTTAACCGCGGCCCGGTAAATTCTTTAGGACGAGGGCCTGGGCCCAACAAATTCACACCTTTCCAATTTTTTTTAAAGTTTATACATTTAATTAACACAAATGAGGGAGTTAGAAGCAAAGGGGTACAAGTGACATTTCTAAGAACATGAGTGAAGAATCTAAGGCAAGCTAAAACACTTAAAATTTTAGTGGCATCACATACTAGAATTGGAATAAAAAATTTCACTGAATTTACGAAATCTTAAGTACTTTCAATCACATTTTCTCACAGATAACTTAAGTGTACTTATATCCCTTTGCTTCTGACCCCCTCAAATATTATGACTAAACGATAAAGACGATGATGAGGTTGTTAATAAGGGGAAGCGCGTGGGTAGGAACGAAAGTAAGAAGAAGAATAAGGAAGATGAGAAAGATAATATAAAAATAATTTATGAAGAACGTAGGTAGTATTGATAAAAACGAGACAGAAGAATAAGATAACAGACAAAGAAAGAAATGGAGAATTAATAGTTGAGATAGTTAAGTTAAGACAAATGAAGAGAGAAGGAAAAATAACAGGCAGAAGTGAGAGAAAAGGAAGAAGATAATAATGAAAAAGAATGAGAAACAGTATTATTAGTCTATTATTATTATTACTATTATTATTATTATTATTATTATTATTATTATTATTATTATTATTATTTAAAAAGGAGGACAAATGAAATGAAGAAAAAGGGAAGGAAAAGTATAGATAGGCCGGTAGATACAGAGAGCAGAAACGACGGAGAGATGGATGAAGAGACGGACGGAGAAGCGGACCGATTGAGAGAAGGACGAACGGAGAGCCGAATCAATGAACGGACCGATATGGACGGACGGACGGAGAGAAAGACAGGAGGATAGATAGATAGATAGATAGATAGATAGATAGATAGATAGATAGATAGATAGATAGATAGATAGATAGATAGACAAGATAGATAGATAGATAGATAGATAGACAAGATAGATAGATAGACAGACAAGATAGATAGATAGACAGACAAGATAGATAGATAGATAGATAGATAGATAGATAGATAGATAGATAGATAGATAGATAGACAGACAGACAGACAGACAGACAGACAGACAGACAGACAGATAGATAGATAGATAGATAGATAGATAGATAGATAGATAGATAGATAGATAGATAGATAGATAGATAGATAGATAGATAGATATATAGATAGATAGACAGACTAGATAGATAGATAGATAGATCGATAGATAGATAGACAAGATAGACAAGATAGATAGATAGATAGATAGATAGATAGATAGATAGATAGATAGATAGATAGATAGATAGATAGATAGATAGATAGATAGATAGACAGACAAGATAGATAGATAGATAGATAGATAGATAGATAGATAGATAGATAGATAGATAGATAGATAGATAGACAAGATAGATAGATAGATAGATAGATAGATAGATAGATAGATAGATAGATAGATAGATAGACAGATAGATAAATAGATAGATAGATAGATAGCATCATGATGATGGGCGTCCGCAAGGAATGCTGATGACTGGTTCCGCACGTTGCGAAGGTCAGTGCCCGCTGGTGCCGCTCCACTGAGCGCGGATGCTCCGTTACTTCCATCCCATTAAATGCTTATATTTACCTTGGAAGCGTTTACCGTAACAGAGAACAAATGACGCGGCGCCTGTGTAAACCAATTTTATGCCATCACACGCGCCGTTGACACTTGTCCTCCTCGAGATCAGAACGACTGCCTGAATTAATGAGTCACGTGACCTCTTTGAAAACGCCTCGCATGAAATATTCAATGATTCCGGGAGTAAACAGCGAACGGAGTAATCTAACACAGCAGAGACGCTGCTGACGGCCGATTCAGACCTGGATTCCCTGACAACATGTTTGAACTCGATCCCTTTCAATTTAATATAAACGTTCTCCGATATAACTCTGCGGTTAAATATCGGACTATAAATGCAGACGCTTTCAAGTTACGTTCCCCTAAAAATAAGTATAACCTTACACCTCTTTCATACTGAGAAGGCATGTGTATTGTGCTCAGAGTTGAGAATTTACGCGTAAAAAAGGTTACTTACATTACAGTAAAATACGCGTAAATAATGCGTAATTAACATAATAAATGTAAAATACGTAAAAAAACCTTCAAGAGCTTTTATTTTTAATCCTTCTTCGTTCTGTTTGTAACTGCCAGCAAACCTAGCTTATAACTCGAGGCTACCAATTAATGTTAAAAATGGAGACCTTAAGAAGATTTTGCAATTCATACCGGATGAATTCAAAAGAATTCTACACAGAACTGTACACATGGCCTACGACCAACAAAGATAGTAATAACCAGGCTTCGAGACTTCGGACCCAATAGAGCAGTTCAGTGGGAAATCCGCATAACGGCGTACTGAGTATAGTGGTAAAGCGTACAGTGGGTGGGGGTACTGTAGAATGAGTGCCAACAAATACGCAAAGGAAAACGCTCTGGATTTGAAGATTCTGACGAATAATTTGGTTTTCATACAAACTGTGTCTGAAACTATTACACGGTTAGAAAAGTCAGAGCAAGAGATGCCGGAAGCCCTCAAATTAATTTAGAAACTGATGCAGAGAATTAATGAGACATCAAGTACACCGGTTACTGAACGTGTAAAATAGAAGTGGAAATCAATTTTATGTAAAAATAACGGATATGGAACATTGTGTAACAATAACAGCAAATTAGTGGACATAGAGTCACCCGAGAATAAAGGACTGTTTTTTAGGGCCCTATTCATAGACATTCTTAGCGCGGGCTTTCGGTGGATGATCAGAGAACTAACGTTTTTCGTATTCATTAACCAGTGTTAGCGATATGATGATATGAATCCTGTTTAGCACGCTCGTAGCGCGGGCTAGCGAAATGTCTATGAATAGCACCCTTAGAGACTGCAATGATGTTAGGTTTTTTCGTTTTGCTCCTATCACGTCATGCGACGTAGAGCGCAGCTTTCCACAGTAAAAACTTTGGCAGATAACCGAAAAAGATTTACGTTTGAGACACTGAGAATGTATCTTGTAGTAGGTACATTGCAATTCGGTACTGTAACTGCACTTCCTAAAGACGACCAATAGGATAAATGAAAAAATTAAAATTGCTACATGCTTATTTGTACCATTATCACTGTGTATAATTAAACACAAATGCTTATAAAAGACAGGAGAATAAATGCTTTTCACATTCTTTTGACATTATCATTGTGTAATGTATATTTACTTTCAGAATGTACATATGTGTGTTTCCCCATACTACCGTATTTTACTCTAAATAGCAACGTTGTTACCTCAACACATCACTATCTACCTGCAGCGAGTCAATAACCTATAGTACATGCACAGTAAACTTATTGTATCGAGTCCAAAGTCTCGAAGCCTGGTAATGCCAGTGGAAGCGAAGATTGAAAAAATAAGTTTATTAATGTTCTGACATACCAAAAGTATAGATTCAGCTATGCTTCCCAACTTTTCGACGTTTAGTCATTTACCACATAAAATTTGGAAAATTATTACATTTAATGAGTTATTATGTTCAAATCATAATATTTACCTTAATCTGTTATACTATAAAACTGCCTTTATGACTAGAATCGTTTATTTTTAAAACCCCACAAGTGACAAAAACGAAATCAATAAAAAACTACTTAGTTAAATTATTTTTATTTTTATCGTCAAAATGTATTTAACAAGTGATATTAGTTCTAAATGTTAGGTTAATTCATTATTAGTTGTGTTCTATAATATGTAAGTAAGATCTCCCGAAAAGATTAATTAGTTAGGATGTTATGGGATTTCTCCAATAAACTAACTGAAGGTAAGCAAAGCATTGCTATTTTTCTAAGTATTAGAGTGAATAAAAGTAAGTATGAACAACTGTTATAATTAGGGAAAGGGATTTGGAGTATTATAAAGAATGGTGAAACGTAGTATAGATATTCGTAGATCAGTGACTGTCAAGCGAGCAGCGTCACAGAGCATGGACGAGTACAGTTCACTTCATACAAACTTACACGTATTGTAAACGTATTTCAGAATAAGCATATGGAATAGTTTAATGACATATAGTGGCCTACATACATAATCTGCATTTCACTTTGAACTACATGTGTTTTTCTTGGCAACGCACAAGACACCAATAAACAACATTACAAATATACATGATTAAATATCAATTTCTTCGTCCTCGCGTGTCAGGGGAAATATTGATGGCTGATAGACAGTTGTCTTCTGTATGGAACTCGACTCTGAATATGTGTGTTTTTCTGTCAGGAGCGTGCTAAATTAAAACCTTTATTTACAATATCATGAAATATAATAATATGTGCACAACGTACACTACAGTATTTAGAATATATATATATATATATATATATATATATATATATATATATAATACTACAATATTTACAACATAGCCTAATAGAGTATCATTAAATGTTGAACAAAATGTAGAGCCAAACGAAATGGTATTTTCAATTAATGCTATGTTTTGGTGATGAAACAATTATTCCTGCTGTGCCATGTTATAATAAATTGTAAATATCATTTTCAAATTCTCTAAACACAACTTTGCTCTTTTGCAAGGAAGGACATTTTTAACATGGAAAAACTCCGCTCTACATCTGCAGAGACAATTGAGAGTACTTGAAACAAAATACGTCAATTAAATTCACATGTTGAATGACGTCATTGGGACACGTGTTTGTTAGTGCATCTAAAATCCGACTGAGAATACTGTACCTATCATTTTTAATCAAAACTCTGTTCATTTTTTCACCAACACGTTTTCCTACTTCACCTTCTACTGCACTCAGTTTATTTACAATAGTACTCATAATATTTATTTGCTCAACTAGTTCTACTCCTGACTGTACTAATCGAATAATGGCATCCGGTAAATATAAAAAATTTGACTTAATATCCATGATTTCTTTTTTGATTATTCTATCATTTAGCAGTTCCTGGCATATTTGAATCGCAGTCGAAAGACTGGACCACTTTCTTCACAGATTGGAGGTGATGTGCGTAATAATAATTATTGCAAGCTTCTAACCATGACCCCCAGCTCTTAAGAACTGGACATGGGGGAAGCGATAATTTAGGGAATTGTTTCCTGAATTTTGATACTCGATTTTAGCTTTTACAAATATAGTCTTTCAATTTTGTATTGTTAGTTGGTTTCACTTTCGGCATTGTACATGCTCTTCACTACGCTGAACTGCAAACCTGCATGTTGAAGTTCTTATGCGACAACTGTCCCGTTCACCTGTTGTTGACGTGCAGAGATCTGCGAATATGTCATGGAGGGGAGGACTTGGTATAAAGGGTTGTAAACAAATGACTGTGTAGATGCCAATACTAGCTTTTACTACTCCAAATTCCGTTCCCTAGTTATAATCTATGTAAAAACCACAGTATAAAATCACATTTTTTTGTGCTGCAACAGATATTTCTTTTATCAGGACTTAAAAAGAATTAAGTAATTGGTGTTTATATTGTCAAAATCAATAAATGTTAGTTTATTACTCCGTGTATAAAACAGTTTTCTAAATTACGTATTTTACATGTAAATTACAGGTAAAATACGTACAGATAATTTACTCGCCCAGCTCTGTGCTGTGTTGAAGACTGAAATGTTTGCCACTGACAAGAAAATGGAAAATTCTTAAGAAGGGCTGTAAACATCACCTTTTAACAGGTTATGATGATCAAGACCACAAATCAAACTGTAGAGTAAAGGTCGGTAATATTGTGATACGAATAATTTTGTGATAGTTCTCTTTAAGAATTTCTTACAATTTTACTGAGTGAGAGGAAGATCGGTTTTTTGCGTCAACGTATTAAGGGAATATTCGTGGACAAGTTTCTTCATAAAACCGGTCCTTCTCTCGCTCAGTAAAATTGAAATAAATTCTCAAAAAGAACTATCACAGTATTACTCGTATCACAATATTACCAATCTTTACCCTATCTGCTGGAAATTATACAGAGACATCATTTTATTTTTACTTCAATTTTTATTGTACCTGAGTTTTTTAACGTACTTCACTCCCACCCCTTCTACTAATGAAGTTCCAACTGTCCTCCAGACAGAATCAAGGCTGCATATAGTAAACTGCACTGAGTTAGTGAGTATAGTACGTTCCAGAAATATGTTCGCGTTTTCCAGTGACGAAAGAGCTTTCAATATTGAATCATATTTTCGCACAGGTACTGTCCGTTTGCCTACGTCGCATCACGATTTCCCCCACCTGCTTCTGCTCGCCCCTCTGTAAAAACTGGGCTGTCTTATCTCTTTTCTGAAAAGATTAATTTCTGTTAGGAACTGGACGTTTACGTAATATTATACAACTGTTTAAAATAACTTAAATAAAAGGGCCTCGTTAAGTAACTGTCACGTGATTTCCCCCTTTCTACGATCCTGCGGCATAACCACTTGGACAGACAGTAGATAGCATGTCTGAGTAATTTTATCTGTGCGGATCGGGCAGAAGTGAAGATTGAATTTTCAGTACGTAAGGTACTCTTTATAGAGTAGGTACAGAAATATTTCAACATGAGTTACTAGTACGAAGAACGAAACTGGCAATTGGAATTAGATGCAATAGTCTATAGTGCAATAATATGCACAAAAGAACTGAAGCCTGTATCGAAATGAACTGCCACCATTTTAAAAAATGTGTTTAAATATCCATATTAGGCCTATGATTATTTTCCAATTTAACTTCATTCTGTATAGCGTACGCTAATGTGCTGTAGACAGTATAATATACACTGAATAATGAATACGTCCACATGCATAGCTCAGTTCGTGAGTAAAAACACTCATTGTTAATACAGTACTGCATTTTGATTAAATAAAAACCCAATGAAAATTATCGAACTCAAAATCGCGATATTTCCTAGTTTACGTAAATGGACGAACTACTTTTCTTCCCTTCTATACCTTGTAAAGTGATTTGTTTGTGTTTTATACCAGTATCATCGAACTCCAGTCGTGGAAGAGGGTAGCGAACGGTGTTTCCGGTTCTCTAAAGGTATAGACAGGTTAATATTAAAAATGTTAGTAAAAATAAAATGATGTCCCTGTACTTCTGTTATTTTCCTAAGAAACAGTCAGTCCATCGGACATTTATAACGTATATATTTGTATAATAATTTTACAGGCAACGAAAGCAACATTTTAACTGAGAACAATACAAAATAATATACATTTTAATTAAATTGACTAATTCTATCGTATTGTAAAAATATAGATTAATAATTTATGACGCATTAGCTATATAAAGGATTTGATTGCGTTGCGTCAAACAGCTTTTGTGATGTATGTATAGGCTACCTATGGACACAACATCCGCGTGGGCTGAGAATTTAGATAGAAAAAACCAATAACACCATTAAATAGCCCTACATACAAAAATGAAATAAAAGTTAACGTTTAAAATATGAGGGATATTTGTCAATAAACTGTAACAATTCTACTATTATAGATGTAATATATATATAAAAAAAAAGATTTAGCGTAATATACACTTCATTAATAACAAAAAACTTCTTAGATTCTCTTTCTTAAAAATTACAATTTCTTTTTATTTGAGTTTCATCTTAAGACAAAAGTAAAATTATCATGATGAGCACATGGTTTAAATCAGGAACACGCTGACAGGTAACTGAATCGTTGGACAGTAATCGTTTCATATTAGATTTCCGACAGAGGTAACATAAAACATATTAAAACAATTAAAATACACGAACGTAATAGTTATACAGAAACATAAAACGTTAAAAAACATAATAAACACTTGTAACACATAACTTACAAAAACAAAAGAATAACATGGAACATATATGAAGCATGTAACAACTAGAACAGCAGACAAAAGAACTGCAAAAACAAGTATAGACAACAAACAAAAAGCATAAAATGAACTCATAAAACATGTAAAATACAAAAACACATAATAGGTATAAAGCAAGTAACACGCACAGAAACATATACGACACATTAAAACGTATTACACAAAAACTCATACACAAACATTTATCATCGAGAAAAATAAAGCACATACATCTCACGACATAGAAACAAAAAGATAAAATATACACAACCATTACATCCAGAGTAAACAAAACATACAACACCTCACTCAAATGAGTAGCCTGCTATACACAGAGTACCTAATACAAAACTTACGAAAATACTACATATAATAGTTTGCACACAAAAAAGTATATACTGCACACATGAATATCAAATAAACAGCACACAGGAACAAAGGAAAAATGTTAATTCCGCCTCAGTAAGCGGAAAAATGACATTTATGCCAAGACTTCTGTATGAAAAGGATATTTATTTATTTATTTCATCTAATGGCAGAATTACAATTCAATAAAAAAAGAAAAACGATTATGCCATTAAATGCATCATATATGAAAGGAATATCAAGGTACCTATATAGATTTGGACCACTTACTTACTGGCTTTTAAGGAACCCGGAGGTTCATTGCCGCCCTCACATAAGCCCGCCATTGGTCCCTATCCTGAGCAAGATTAATCCATTCTCTATCATCATATCCCATCTCCCTCAAATCCATTTTAATATTATCTTCCCATCTACGTCTCGGCCTCCCCAAAAGTCTTCTTCCCTCTGGCCTCCCAACTAAGACTCTATATGCATTTCTGGATTCGCCCATACGTGCTACATGCCCTGCCCATCTCAAACGTCTGGATTTAATGTTCTGAATTATGTCAGATGAAGAATACAATGCATGCAGTTCTGTGATGTGTAACTTTCTCCAGTCTCCTGTAACTTCATCCCTCTTAGCCCCAAATATTTTCCTAAGCACCTTATTCTCAAACACCCTTAACCTATGTTCCTCTCTCGAAGTGAGAGTCCAAGTTTCACAACCATACAGAACAACCGGTAATATAACTGTTTTATAAATTCTAACTTTCAGATTTTTTGACAGCAGACTAGATGACAAAAGCTTTTGAACCCAATAATACCAGGCATTTCCAATATTTGTTCTGTGTTTAATTTTCTTCCGAGTGTCATTTACATTTGTTACTGTTGCTCCAAGGTATTTTAATTTTTCCACCTCTTCGAAGTATAAATCTCCAATTTTTATGTTTCCGTTTCGTACAATATTCTGGTCACGAGACATAATCATATACTTTGTCTTTTCGGGATTTACTTCCAAACCTATCTCTTTACTTGTTTCAAGTAAAATTTCCGTGTTTTCTCTAATCGTTTGTGGATTTTCTCCTAATAAATTCACGTCATCCGCATAGACAAGCAGCTGATGTAACCCGTTCAATTCCAAACCCTCTCTGTTATCCTGGACTTTCCTAATGGCATACTCTAGAGCGGAGTTAAAAAGTAAAGGTCATAGTGCATCTCCTTGCACGCATCTGACAGAAACTAACCTATACGGACTCTGCTGTACGTTTCATTGAGACACATTAATCGAACTAGTTTCTTGGGGATACCAAATTCAATAAGAATATCATATAAAACTTCTCTCTTAACCGAGTCATATGCCGTTTTGAAATCTATGAATATCACCTAACATAAACGTTTGAGATGGGCAGGGCATGTAGCACGTATGGTGTTAGTTGGAAAACCTGAGGGGAAAAGATCTTTGAGTAGACCAAGAACGTAGATGGAAGGATAATATTAAAATGGATTTGAGAGAGGTGGGATATGATGATAGAGACTGGATTAATCTTGCTCAGGATAGGGACCGATGGTGGGCTTATGTGAGGGCGGCAATGAACCTCCGGGTTCCTTAAAAGCCATTTGTAAGTATTCTACTACCACAAAATTAAGTGTATATATTGCTCATTTGAGGCAATCCTCTGAATCAGGTAGTAAAATCTGATCGTCTGCAAATAGTAGATTGTCAATTTATTGGAATCTTTCATTCGCTATTTAATCGTGTACGTTGATGTTAAAAAAGAATACACAGGCTAAAATAAAAAAAAAAAACATGCAAAACATCACATACATAAAGGACACATAACATGAAAATTATACACAAGACATTCAAAGACAATACAATACAGGAAAAATATTCAAGGCAGATCACACACAAACACATGCGATAAACATTAGATACAGGTTCGTATATGGAGTAGTGCAGCCGTGGCGAAAATATGATCGTGCGCCGAGCCACTGTGTAACCTGCAACGTGCATAGCACCTATTGAGGGGGCGACATCCAAAGGAGAAGCGAAGCAATTGTCTGACTTATTAACGGATTTTCATTTTCCTTACGTCAAGCACTTAAATATGATTTTATAGAGTATAAGGTTACAAATTAATGTTTAGTACGTGTAACGAAGAAAGAAATGAACCAGAAAATATAGGACACATTATCACAATCTAAAGTTAACTGTCTTCAGAATGTCTCTGCGACAGAGTTTCAAAATCACGAATTATGTCACTTACTGCCAGTCGTAGTTGATCACGAAGGCATTTGTCTGTCAGTCGTGATCTAAATTACTATTTTCATTGTCGAAAATAATTTTTCACAAACGTAAGTTGTAGCGAACACGGCATCAACAGAACAAACGAAAGAACAAAGCTTCGGATATTTATTTTTTGGCAAAGATTTGAAAAGTTCAACATTTGTCAAGTCCTTACATCTAGCTTTCATTGTAACATTACATTGTAAACCAATGAGTTTAAATTGAAGAACTAACCGCATTATTCGTACATCTGCTGAAAAAGGATCGAAATAATAATAATAATAATAATAATAATAATAATAATAATAACAACACTTAAACATTTACAGTCTTACCGTGTATAGTTTTTATACGAGACTTATGCAGAGTTGAGACAGAAAACGTTACTAATAAACCGTGAATAAGCTATGGACGTATAAACAGGCTGTAACTATAAAAAGGGAATTGCTTTTCAGTAGTTATATACATGAAGCCCCTTGTTTAAGCGTTGTATATAGGAAAAAAATGGCCGCCCCTTTAACAGCTGTTCGTATCGACTGTCATTTTATGATGATGTTTATCTTGTAACCACAGAAGAACAAACCAAAGATCATAGAATTATTAGAATAATATTGCTGTAGCTTGTACTCTTTGACCAAAATGTAGTGTGGTAATCGATTAGAGCCAGTTGTACTATCGATATTTAACACGCCACACTAGAGCACTCTACCGGATCCAGTAGAGAACCTCAGATATTCTATTATCTTTCATAACGAAGTAATGACGAAACTATGACGTAGCTGTGTAACAGTTATACTGTTATACACGACATATGTAGCGATTATTAGTAAGGAATTTACACACGACTTATAAACGAGCTACTCATTGTATAAGTATAAGACAGTTAAACGTCTGTACATAGAGTTTTTATTAGTGATATGTAGTATAATGCCATTTTATGTTATACAACCGTTTTCCTCGTAATACTTGTGAATAAATCATACATTTAATATTCTCATCATACTGGCAGCAAAAAAATGCGTCCTCCCATCCTACTTGGAACTTTGGTTTTTGTAGAGGTACATGGTTTCGAGAGAGACATTGCGACGATACGCCACTCGCAGGTCAGAGACAAATACAAATGGAACGGAGTTTGACTCCAGTGAGTGAGAGGGTAGGGGATGGGGGAGTAAGAGACATGCACAGCTATCATTGCGAGCCACAATGTGCTCGTGAGTTACATTTTCGCCACGGCTGGAGTGGTGTGTTGATTTATTTTTCAGCTGGGTTTCAAGCTACTTTTTGCGTTTCTTGGAATACGTTTCTCGGCGTAACTAACGCAGTTGTTAGGGATTGCGCTGTTACCTAGCGAGCGCCAAGCGGAAGGATCAGATGCTGATCTCAAGCACTCAGACGCACGTTTTCACCTTGCCCAGCTCCATATTGATCCACAGCTTAGGCCAAGACGAGGACGAGGGATTCCTCGATCAGGTGTCGCAGCACACGGGAGACGCATTCGCACACAATTTACGCAGCAGCGAAATGTATTATGTAACTGCGTCATTATACCGAAACCACGCGCAGATCTGTCCACTAAGCAACCACTCACAATCGATTAAAAGGTATCTTAGATTTGTGGTGTGCAAAGTTGTTACAATGACTATTTCGTTTATATGACGTCATTCCATTTTCGACCAATGAAGTGTAATGAAATTTTGAATTCCAACCAATCACAGTGACACTTTGCGATAATTTTTACAGCTAGATTTATCGCTATCAATTTATCGCACGGTAGTTCTTTTGTTTAATCGTTGTCGCCAACTGTTTCCCCGTAAATTGATGATCATGAATACATTAAGATGCAACTACACGGTTAAACTTTTCTTTCAACTTTAAAACAATGAATGCAATATTGATATTTAATATTAATTAATATACACTCAGGGACAAAAAAAAAACCGGACACTTTAATATTTGCTGGTATTTTGCAAAACATTATCTTCTCACACAATATTACGGTAGCCATTTGTTGTTATGGAGACGTGTATACATTGTTGATTTTTTGTTTTATAAACAAACCATTACAACCAAATATTCCAATTTTGCTTTCGGAGTCTCAGCTATAACAATTTTGTCTCAACCATTTTGTGCTTCATTATCGTTATCATTCGTTATTTCTTTATTTTTACATTTTCTGAGTTTAAGTGGGGTTGTAACATTTGTCTTAAAACAAGATGCGACCTGAAGATGTGGCTCGAGCTGTAGCCCTTTACGATGATGGACGCAGTGTACGTTACATTGCAAATGTTATGAATATGGCTAGAAGCACAACCCATGATGCCATAAAACGGTATAGAGAGACCCTAGAATATACCAGAAGACCAGGTTCGGGTCGTCCAAGAGCTACAAATCCAAATGAAGACAGGTATATGGTGTTGAGAGTTCTTAGAGAGCGCAACCTGCCAGCTACTAGTGTAGCCCAGCAATTTGTTAACATGCATGGACGCCCAATTTCGGCCAAAACAGTTAGAAGGAGGTTGAAAGCAAGTGGACTGATATCAAGTAGACCTGCAACTGGTCCCAGACTTCTCAGGATGCATCGAGTTGAACGACTGCGTTTTGCAAATGATCACAGGGATTGGAGAAATGGACAGTGGAGCTGTGTTCTGTTCACCGATGAGTCCCGTTTCAATCTGTGCTCACCTGATGGACGTGAAAGAGTTTGGAGAAGGAGGGGAGAACGATTTTCACAGTGTTGCATTTCCGAAAATGTGTCGTATGGAGGTGGTGGAGTGATGGTTTGGGCAGGAGTGTGTACGGATGCTCGTACAGAGTTGGGTTTTTGTTGAAAATGGAAGACTAATGTTTGGCTGATCATGTTGTGCCATTTGGCCAATTTGTAGGCAATAATTTTGTAACTGTGTAATTACAACGAAGCCCACACGCGGATCTGTCCACTAACCACCCGCTCACGTTCTCTTAAATTTGTGCTGTACAAAGTTGTTGCAATGACTATTACACTTTTACTTCGTCACACTACTTTTGACCAATAAAACGGTACGAAAGGACGTTTTTCAACCAATCATGGCTGCTTACCGCACAATTTTATCGCGTCCCTAGCATTTGTTTAATTTTATCGCGTCCCTCGCATTTGTTTATTTTTATCACTACCCTAGCATTTGTTTCTTTGTTTGCCAACATTTCAAACTGCACTGGTCTGGACATCAAAAAACAGAAAATTACAAACCACTCCAGTCGATACACAGCACTTTCAAATATGACTCGCATTGGCATTCAAGAACAAAAATTAATAAAGATCACTGGTCATATATGAATAAGTTGAGGGGTATACCATGTACATTAACGAGTTCCCTTCTTTTACGCACACGTCCAATATAACATCAACTGAACCACCAACCACTAAAACATTCAAATTTGAAAATTGTACTTTCAATAATTGTTTCTTTTAAAATTATTCATGTTTATTATATATTTCATCATCATCGTTAATTGAAACGTTTCTTGTTTATTTCATCATCCCGAATTAAAACTTTTATAACACTAATTTATATTATTATTTAGGTTATGTTTGTTATAGCTTCTCCTATATGATATTATGGATAGTCACGTACCAGAGATTGTTTAATACTAAGATTTATTGAAAATCATCTGTCAAGTGACGTTGATTATTGGGATCCGGATGATTGAAGTGGAATACAAATGTTTTAATAAAAATAAAACTGAATCAACAAAGCCTTCTTGACTAGTAACCGTCAACAGACTTAAATAAAGATTCCATAGTTGGCACAACTGATAACAAGAAAACATAATCATAAAACACTACTGCCATGTAGCGTAATGTTGAAATGGTACAATAATACATTTGAAGACAGTTGTATTTTCGTATGCCAATTAATATTTTATTGTATTGGAATATTTTGTTACGTCTAATCTTTATATACTTTCCTCTAATCGTGTAATAGTCAATTAAATCCCACTCGAGTTTTGATTTTCTCTAGATAAATCAAAACCTCTATTGAGATTACTGTTGATAATTCCACGTAACGTTTCTCAGACAATGAATAAGTTAATCGGTACTCAAATGACCAATAAGAATCGTACTACACTGATAAGTAATCAAAAGCATGGTGCTAAAATCTATCTGACTATTTCGTTTATATGACGTCATTCCATTTTCGACCAATGAAGTGTAATGAAATTTTGAATTGCAACCAATCACAGTCAAACTTCGCGATAATTTCTGCAGCTAGATTTATCGCTATCAATTTATCGCATGGTCCTTCTTCTGTTTAGTTGGTGTCGCCAACTGTTTCCCCTTAAATCGATGAGCATGAATCCATTAAGATGCATTTACACGGTTAAACGTTTCTCTCAACTTTACACATTCAAGCAATGAATGCAAGATTGATATTTAATATTAATATATTTACGCAGTGAAGACGACGTTTAAAACGGCGCACCATGTAGACACAAAATCTTCATGCATCTTAATTGAACCCTAGACCATATATGTAAATATGATCTAGGATTGAAAGTACGTTTTAAACTTGATTATTTCAATATTCTTCCCAGATTGCATGTATACGCGCATGGAAAATTGAACTTTAGTCCTGTTACACACTACAGCGAGATATAGCTGTCTCCACACATATTACATAGTTATTAGTTCTGGGTGTAGTGTGCAATCTAACGATAAAGTACTAAATTAAGTACGAAATTCTACTTACACATCTACATTTTCATGTTCTAATTTCATGTCCATTGTAGGCTATCTGAAGAAAATTACACTCCTTCATTCAGATTTGATAACTGCGTTTTCAACAATTCTTCATTTAATTAAAATATTAATCAGGTTAATGTAATTATATTATAAAATTTTTAATTAAATTATGATTTCAGCAGATAATGAAAAGGTATTTATGTTATAATAATAAGAGAAAAGTGCAGTACATGTAATTAACATTGTTAAACCTGTATTTCGCTTTTCGCAATTGGTATTACTGAATAATAACATCGAATTTCTTTATTGCAGTAATCGATATTCATCTATTTCAACTTCACAATGTCTGAATAGGTTAAGTATTTGTAAATATAGAATTATTAACATTTTGTGATCGAATTTTAGGGATATATTATTTACATTTTTATTTTCTTCACGGAATAGTCCTAATAAATGTCACTTGAGGTCTGAGATTTCCCAGATAAATCTCAGACCTCTCGTGACATTACTACAGATAATATTTTACCCCACTTTCACTTGTTTCTTTGCAAAGAGTTTTATATAGCTCTCATCTCTGCTTTCTATTTGATCATTTCTCTCGAAGTTATTAGCAGTTAGCAAGGAGCACTAAGCAAACAACAAGAAAATATAGAAGGAATAAATGAAGCTATAGGAATTTCACACCAACGATCACTCTATACTGAAAATGAGTTCAAAATAAAAATAAATATTTTAAAATACAAACAAATAAAATCTTACTTACTTACTTACCAATGGCTTTTAGAGAACCCGGAGGTTCATTGCCGCCCTCACATAAGCCCTCCATCAGCCTCTATCCTGAGCAAGATTAATCCAGTCTCTATCATCATATCCCACCTCCCTCAAATCCATTTTAATATTATCCTCCCATCTACATCTCGGGCTCCTCAAAGGTCTTTTTCCCTCCGGCCTCCCAACTAACACTCTGTATGCATTTCTGGATTCGCCTATACATGCTACATGCGTTGCCCATCTCAAACGTCTGGATTATGTCAGGTGAAGACTACAATGCGTGCAGTTCTGCGTTGTATAACTTTCTCCATTCTCCTGTAATTTCATCCCTCTTAACTCCAAACATTTTCCTAAGAACCTTATTCTCGAACACCCTTAACCTCTGTTCCTCTCTCAAAGTTGGAGTCCAAGTTTCACAACGATACAGAACAACCGGTAATATAACTGTTTTATAAATTCTTACTTTCAGCTTTTTCGAGAGCAGACTGGATAACAAAAGCTTCTCAATCAAATAATAACAGGCATTTCCCATATTTAGTCAGCGTTTAATTTTCTCTCGAGTGTCAATATATTAGTTACTGTTGCTCCAAGATATTTGAATTTTTCCATCTTTTCAAAGGATAAATTTTCAATTGTTATATTTCCATTTCGTACAATATTCTCGTCACGAGACATACTTGTCCACACCTGTGGAATAACGATTAGCGCGTCTGGCCGCGAAACCAGGTGGCCCGGGTTCGATTCCCGGTCGGGGCAAGTTACCTGGTTGAGGTTTTTTCCGGGGTTTTTCCTCAATCCAATGTGAGCAAATGCTGGGTAACTTTCGGTGCTGGACCCCGGACTCATTTCACCGGCATTATCACCTTCACCTCATTCAGACGCTAAATAACCTAAGCTGTTGATAAAGCGTCGTAAAATAACCTACTTAAAAAAAAAGACACTTAACAATAAAGTGTTATGATCAGGCTTCGAGACTTCGGACCCGATAGAGCAATTCAGTGGGAAATCCGCATAACGGCGTACTGAGTATAGTGGTAAAGCGTACAGCGGGTGGGGGTACTGTAGAATGAATGCCAACAAATACACAAAGGAGAACGCTCTGGATTTGAAGGTTTTGACGAATAATTTGGTTTTTATACAAACTGTCTGAAACTATTACACGGTTAGAAAAGTCAGAGCAAGAGATGCCGAAAGCCCTCAAATTAATTTAGAAAATGATGCAAAGAATTAATGAGATATCAAGTACACCGGTTACTGAACGTGTAAAACAGAAGTGGAAATCAATTTTATGTAAAAATAACGGATATGGAACATTGTGTAACAATAACAGCAAATTAGTGCACATAGAGTCACTCGAAAATGAAAGACTGTCTCTTAGAGACTGCAATGATGTTAGGTTTTTTCGTGTTGCTCCTATCACGTCATGCGACGTAGAGCGCAGCTTTCTACACTACCAACTTTGGCAGATATCCGAAAAGATTTACGTTTGAGACACTGAGAATGTATCTTGTAGTAGGTACTGTACATTGCAATTCGGTACTGTAACTGCACTTCCTAAAGACGACCAATAGGATAAATGAAAAAATTAAAATTGCTACATGTTTATTTCCACCATTAACACTGTGTATAATTAAACACAAATGCTTATAAAAGACAGGAGAATAAATGATTTTCACATTCTTTTGACATTATCATTGTGTAATGTATATTTACTTTCAGAATGTACATATGTGTGTTTCCCCATTCTACCGTACTCTACTCTAAATAGCAACGTTGTTACCTCAACACATCTCTACCTACCTGCAGCGAGTCAACAGCCTATAATGCATGCACAGTAAACTTATTGTATAGGGTCCAAAGTCTCGAAGCCTGGTTATGATATATTATAACCTCAAGTATTTACTAGTGAATTTCATATTTGGAGGAGACTGATATGTATTTATAATACCTGAAGAGTGCTGGAGGAAAACAAGAAATGTCTCATTTTTAGCGATTTTATGGTATATAGCGCATTCTATAGGCAGTAATTGGGACTTAAGAACTGTTCAATCACCAAAAATTAAAACGTGGATATGTATGTGTAAAAGATGTATCGGTAACGTTAAACATTTGATACACTGCATTTGTACCTATACTTTTAAAACACACTTTATTTATGAAAACGTTACCGGGATAAACCAAGGACGAGATGGAAGGATTCAGTTACCCTCGGAACGGGACAACAATGATCCATCCTTGATATTAAGAAGAAGAATAAGAAGAAGAACTTCAAGAAACCAACCAACGAAGTGCTAATAGCTTTTGAATAACATATTTCTTTTAAGCTTAATAAGGCTGGAAAAATCTTAAAGCTTATTCTGTATTTAAAACAAAAGAAGGGACATGCACAATATACTCATAAAACATAATAATTGGTATGCTATATTTAAAAACATGATGTAATTTTGGTTGTGTCAAAGAGCTAAAAATAGTTGAATTCTTCAGCATACACCGTTGTTTTAAAACATATTTTTAATATGAGATTTTCTTTTTTAATCTAAGTCTTTGAAAGTTGAAACAAATTAAATTTTAAACAAGCTTTTTAAAGGACTAAAATGCAATGAAGACATTAAAAGTAACAAAAAATGAGATAAAATTGATTTACATAGAGCAATTAAAAATGGAAGACATAATATCAAGCTTAACCACACACAAAGAGAGGCAGAGAGAGATGGAGAGTCAGAGAGATTAACGCACTCAATCTCTCAGCTTAATTGAAGAATAACTTAGCGTTCTCCTGCTATACCGACATCGTTTCTCATTCTTTAAGTTTGACTTTTCCTCTATCCCATTTAAAACAATGTTTGCTGTACGTATTGTTTCTTTAAGGAGTGAAATTTCTTTCAACACTCGCTCACTAAAGAAGCGAATAAAATTTATGTCTAATTTCTTTACAGTACATCATACTAACCAAGAAATCGTTTTTCTCGGCCTATGTGTGATTACCAGGGAACGGATTTATATGGACTAAAAATATATGAAATATGTAAATATATATGTAGTTATTTTTACCAAAATATGGAATTAAATATGGATTTTTACCAAAATATGGAATTAAATATGGACTTAAAATTATAAAAAAATGACTATGTACGTTAAATATTGGTACATTTTAATCAAACTAAACAAAAATATAATGGACGTACCTTATCTTCCAATGTAGTTTCAACAAAACACAATTTTTATTGTCTGTTACCATAACAATAGGTTACAAACATTTCTTTCAAGTGCTGAAAAGTGAATCTTCTTCTATTGTCTCTGAGGATAGATTTATACTGACTAAAAGAGCGTTCGACGTCACAAGAAGTAACTGGTACATAATTCAATTTCACAATGTCTGCTGGGGATAAGTCCAAGTTAATCTTCACTGTTGATTCACCACTCATCACAGCAACAACCTTTTGTAGTTCTTCATATCCAGGGTTTTTTGAAAGTACAGTGTCCACCTTAGCTCTTACTGCATCTGCAACTTTACCTCTACCACGATTCAGTTGTTCCACAGTACTATTTATAATTTCAAAACTTTCAGATAGTGAAAGGTGCCTATTTTGGAGACTTTTGAGCGTTTTTATGATGCATGAAAATGTATGCTGAATGTGAGCTAAGTCATTCTTCACACTTATGTCACAGGTAACTGTTTTCGCAGTATCAATTGAGACTGCATCTTCAGAGTCCAATGCAAGGAGAACATTGTTAATAGAGTCTATATGTTCGGCATAATATTCAACTGCTTCTAGCCATGTACCCCATCTAGTTAAAATTGGCTTTGGTGGCAATGGAATTTCAGGGTACATTTCTTTCAACACGTTAACTCTACTGGGAGCTTTGAGAAATACTTTTTCACTGATGAAATCAACAAATCTACTTTAGGGAAATTGTCTCTGACCACTTCTGCCACACGATGAAATGCATGCGCCACACAAGTAAAATGAGTCAATTTAGGATATACAACAGATAATGCTTGTCCAGCTTTGACCATATAAGGGGCAGCATCGCTAATAAAGAATAACACATTATCGTACATAATACCCTTTGGCCACAGGATACCCATAGCTTCGTTGAACAGTTTAACTATAGTTTTGTTATTGCACTTTTCTAGAACATCACAATGTAAAAGAATTCGTTCAGAATATTGTTCACTTAACAAACCGATAACTACATTACCAACAAGTCTACCTTCTTTGTCGGGAGTCTCATCAATGGAAACCCAAATTGAACTATCTTTAATTTCATCTCTTATCTTCTGTATTGTCTCATCGTAGATGGATGGAGCATACGTCTTCCTAAGTGTTGACTCATCCGGGATTGTATGTTGAGTATATTTTTCAAGGAATTCCCTGAAGACCTTATTCTTTAGTTTGTAGAGAGGAATATCAGCAGAGATGAGAGAACGGCACAGGTCGATGTTAAACTCAGATCTTACATTCGATGTTGTTGGTTGTGTTAAAAACAATTGTCTCTGCTTGGAATTTAGTTGTTTGTTGGCCTGATGTTTACTAGTTGTAATGTGTTGTTGCACCAGGAACTTTTGTGTAGATGATACTGCACACTGACACAAATTACAAAATAATATTTTATTGTCAGTTGATAAACCATCTTCTTTAAATTCTGAAATGTAACTTGTTAGTTTTGATTTTAAATTGACTGAATGACGTACTTTTGGCATATTTACCGTCTTTATAGTATGATTTACAAAACTGAACCTATGTGTACTCTGACTGGCATTTAACTGTTGAGCTGCACAACTGAAGTCTGTTAAAAATTTTAAATTAAATTAATACAGTTTTGTAACTTACTTTCCCATTGTTGATAGGACTGCTAATTTTCAAATAACTCTGATGTTAAAGGGATTACTGAACATGTGTTTAAATCTCTATTGTTGAAATGTATTTTTAAAAGTTAATGGAATTTTGTTTTGTTTTATTGTTAAACCTAATATAATATGGACTGTTTTATATGAAATATGGAAAATATATGGAAATTAACGAAAATATGTACTAAACTCTAAAATATGGAAAAATATGGAAAATAAAAGTAGGATTTTTCAACCCTACACATTGTGAAACATAAAGATAATGCAAAATATAAATTATATTAGCTTTATAAGTAAATATGTATTTACATATAAATCCTTTCCCTGGTGATTACCATGCTTATCATCTGTAGTCGACAGATTCAAATCCAGCTGAAGATGATGGATATTAGAAGAATAATAACTATTTTTGATATTGTTTGCTTTGTTCCTAGATCTACGGCACGTTAAAGAACAATCCTTCAACAAAGAGTAGGATTATCATATTTCAGAATTGAATTAGTTAAGGAATTCAGAGCAAGTTGTGTTTCGTCGGCTTACAAGTAAAACACATTAAGTAAAAAAATATTACCTCTGAGAAAAAGGCGTTTTGAAAGCTCTTGACAAAACTGAATCCCAAAATATTATTTTTAGTAAGTTGTTTCTCTTTATGTTTATTTAATTTTCCAATTTTAAGTTTATACACATACATTATGTACATTATCCTACGACTTTTTCTCACAAGTAATATTTTTTACTTAATGTGTTTTGCTTGTAAACCGACGATATGATATGATATGATATATGATACGATATATGATACGATATATGATACGACACGATGTATGATATGATATATGATATGATATGATATATATGATACGATATATGATACGATACGATATATGATATGATATATGATATAATATGATATATGATACGATATATGATACGATACGATATATATGATATATAATATGATATGATATATGATATGATATGATATATGATATGATATGATATATAATATGATATGATATATGATATGATATATGATATGATATGATATATGATATGATATGATATATAATATGATATGATATATAATATGATATGATATATGATATATGATATATGATATGATATGATATATGATATGATATGATATGATATATAATATGATATATGATATGATATATAATATGATATGATATATGATATGATATGATATATGATATGATATATGATACGATATATGATACAATATATGATATGATATATGATGTGATATGATATATGATATGTGACATGATATGATATGATATGATATGATATGATAGATGATATGATACGATATATGATATGATATGATATGATATATATGATATGATATAAGATATATATGATATATGATATATGATATGATATATGATACGATATATGATACGATACGATATATGATGTGATATGATATATATGATATGATATATGATATGATATATGATATGATATATGATACGATACGATATATGATATGATATTATATATGATATGATATATGATACGATATATGATACGATACGATATATGATATGATATATCATACGATATATGATACATGATACGATATATGATATGATATATGATATGATATATGATACGATATATGATACGATACGATATATGATATGATATGATATATGATACGATATATGATACGATACGATATATGATATGATATGATATATGATACGATATATGATACGATATATAATACGATACGATATATGATATGATATATGATATGATATATGATACGATATATGATACGATACGATATATGATATGATATATGATACGATATATGATACGATACGATATATATGATATGATATATGATATGATATATGATACGATATATACGATACGATATATGATATGATATGATATATATGATTTTTTTTTTTTTACAGTCTGCATGCTCCATTACTGTGGAGTAATACTACATGCATTGGTTTAAGTTAAACTATGTTCATGAATTACTTTATAATGTTCTAAGAGTTTCTTTATAGGCAATATAGATGGATGAATTTTGTACTTTTCTTTCATTGTAATTTGTCAAACTGTATATTGTTAGTAAATTTGATCAAGTTCTTTTGGTATTTGTGCACTAGTTTGTCTTTATTCACTGGCCAGTTTTCAGACTTTAGAACTGCCGCTTTCAGAATGTCTCTTTCTCTCTCAAGGAATTTACAATTGTATAACAAATGATCTATCGTTTGTTCGTCATTATTGCATGGACATAATGGGCTATCTATAATTTTATATTTATGTAGATAAGATTTTATATTTCCGTGTCCTGTTATTATAGTTGTGAAATTTGGGGTTATGTTAAGTTTCAATTTTAACCGATCGTTTATATTTGGGAAGAAAGATTTTGTGATTTGTCCTTTTGCTGTGTTGTCCCATTCGTTTTGCCACTTCACTAAACTGAGAGTGTGTATTTCACCTATGATATGATATATATGATATGATATGATATGATATGATATGATATGATATGATATGATATATGATATTATATGATATATGATATGATATATGATATGATATGATATATGATATGATATGATATGATATGATATGATATGATATGATATGATATGATATGATATGATATGATATGATATGTCACTCAATCGTTTGGTCCTCCTGGATCTTCACATTCCTTTATTCCGGCCAGAATTTCCGTTCTTATATTATTTACATTATTAATAAACTTAGTGGACGGCTCTTGCACTTATCTTCCTTTATTGAATGTTGTGTCCTTCCGTGTCCATTCTTTTACTTATCACTTCATCTATTTCGCACTTTATCCTCTGACATTATTTATCATTCTAAAACCTATCTAAATCTAATTCCTCCATTCCTAACACTTCATTTAATATTTAGTCCAGTCTCTATTTTCACAACACATGCTATTCATTACCGTATCTATCTTTTCCTTGATTTTACTCATACAGTAGCGGCTCGCCGTAAAAAAAAAATGGGTGATATGCTATTCACATACACAAATCCATGAACAGTTTTACCAATATAATGAGTAGGCCTACAATTCGTAAAGTACGTACAATTTTACTAGTTCTAGAACACATGCAAACAGGAGAATTAATTTATTTCAGGACTCATTCAATTTCTTTCTTACCAAGTCAATCCTCCTATCTTTTAAAGCAGCAAACCTGTCGATGATGTCTTTATAAAATGTCTGAGTTTAACTGAGAGTGGATAGAATATCTCTATGCAATGCTGTTGGGCTAATAATCATTATAATGAAAGTCTCTCCTGTGATGTAGCATTCCGAGTGAAATTTTCAATATTATAAAACAGAATAGCTTCTTTCATCGAAAGAATATTTTTAAAGTTATTTTATACAACTGCTCTATTTTCTTAAGACTTTATAAAACAAAGAACAAAAACGCTATAGGTCGTCCAGAATTTAAAACATTTTTTATTCTCATATTTAAGTCTACAAAACGGCATTTCTAATAAATTACAAACTGTATCATTTTCGGGATACAAATTTCGCACTCTTTTTTCAACATTTTCTATGTACTGGTACCTAAGTAGGCTATATGTATAATAGCACTATAGTGATTAAACATATAATATACACTATGATGTAGGATTAATACACTATATACACTTATGACAAATATACACTAAATAATTAAATAATAAGTTAATATTATGTACACACTATTAAACCACGTGTGTACATTTACGAGAGCGTTAAACTTTCAAAATAAGAGGTGAAACAAAATTGGCAAGATCACGAGCTCACGAGAAGAAACAATACACGCCACGGAAAACAACTTTTAAACTTTGCGAATGTATGTGGGAAGTATTTCTGATAAAATAACATAGACCCAGTAGGTAGTAGAAGTTGCAGCAGTAGGTAGCCTAGTCGTAGTAGTAGTAGGTAGCCTACTCGTAGTAGCAGTACGCAGCCTACTCGTAGTAGCAGTAAGTAGCCTACTCGTAGTAGCAGTATGCAGCAGGTAGCCTACTCGTAGTAGCAGTACGAAGCCTGCTCGTAGTAGCAGTACGAAGCCTGCTCGTAGTAGCAGTACGAAGCCTGCTCGTAGTAGCAATAGGTAGCCTAGTCGTAGTAGTAGGAGTAGTAGTATAGGAAACTGTTTCATTAATCCGCCATTAAGACAAGAGTTACTTTCAATCAGTCATATTAAAATTTTAACTCTTTATAATATATAATTTATACTTTTTCTGTAGTTTTAAATTCGGTGAATAATTATTCATGTACGCACTGAAACAACAACTGTTTGAAGAAAATGATGGATATAGTGTGGATGAAGGACAATAACAATGTATATGGTAATGACGTAGTTTGAAATGTAAAAACAATCTTCGAAATGAGTTGAACACACTGAATGATTCATTGTAGGGTAGAAATTCTGTCTGCGGGTTGCACAGGTCTATCCATTTTCGGTTAAGGGAATCTTTACTCACAGGAAACCTGAAGCATAAACAGTCGTATAAGAACAATAGTTTGTCTTCTGTAATATAACACGGAGCAAAAATCGTCATAGAAATTAAAGATTAACTAATCAGTGAAATGTAACATTCCTTCCTTCTTTATCTTTACATCCGTGTGCATTTTTGCAATTAAAAGCAGCACATGAACGAACCATACTTATTCAGCTCCACCAAACAAATGGCCGTCCGTCGGCTGTTCAATTTGGGGGCATTACACTAGCGCCAGAGAGCGGTCTAGCGGTTATTTAGTAAGTCTATGGCCGTACTGACCCGTGTCAAAAAAAGACAATCGAAATGGTGGTAGTGAAATTCGCGACTATATTCTTAAATAAATCACTCTATTAGTCAAGTGCAAGATTTATGCAGTACAACGACGATGTTTTGAATGCACTAAAAGAAAATGCTTATGTAGTAAGATTTTAAATTAGGTTATGACAACGAAATAAAGAGGAAAAAGGTGAGGTTCACGGAATATAATTTAAATAACGGAAAATAAATTTCCGGTTAATGTTCACCAAAGCATTAAGTACATAATTATGACCGCGTTGTAGTTTTATTTGTGGCCCAGAGAAAATACCTAGCCTTTTACGAAAAAAAAAAAAAAAAAAACAAAAGAAAACTTTTAGGGGCCATGGAATTATTCACCGCTTTAATTATATTACCGTCTATCAGTAATACGAAACAAAAACTGTCATAAAGGTCATGACCGACTAGAAACATCGATACCGAAGAGATAAATCCATTTGGCCGTGTTGAAACAAAAGAAAATGCCAGAGAGATTTTAGTCCGAGATAAAATGGACACACAATTTTGATGACCATACTGTTAGTAACTGGAGATCGCTTGTAAGATCCGTCTTAATCTTCTATGTAGAAATGTTGTCCAAGCAAATTGGTGGTCCAGGGAAAAATCATTGCAATAGATTAACAGAGGTGCTATCTCTCAGTAATGTTCAGAACGAAGGAGGTAGACAGAAAAAGAAACAAATTTCTCCTTCTAACGACACCACAGACCAAAATAATGTTCTTATGTTGGCAACATTGTGTATGTAGTTAAATTTGGTGGTAAACGTAACGCCACGGTTCAAAGCTACCGTGGTAATTCTCCAGTATAGTGCAAAATAATTTTCCGTTTTTTTTTTTTTTTTTCAAGCTTGAGGCAATATTCTGCTCGCTACAAATGCGACAGCTTAACTAAACTAAAGAATGAAAAAAATCGTTTAAATCGCAAGTAAGTAGTGTTTAAAATAGAGATGTTAGGATGTTGTTGAAGTTACATAATATGTTTCGTACATTACAATCTGAATATAAATTATGCTCATAATATTTTGTGCGAGATCGTGCGTATTTGCTTGCTTTCCACACAAAACCAATACGCGATAAGTGTGAAATACCACATTCAGTATTCCCAACGTAACACACATAACAATTTCCCTCTTCTTACCGCTTAAGCGCCATATTCATTTTACTGCTTTAGGCTTTTAACATATTATTTTTAGAGACGTTGAACATAGTAATAATTATAAATTGGAAACTTACCACTGCAATTTCACCTAAATTGCAATGTTAATTATTGTTTTTAAATATTTGCAAAAATTAAGTAAACTCTACAACACCACAAAAGTTACTGCATTTGTAATGCAAGTAACATTAAGGAAGCAGTGAAAAAATCAACAAGATTCCAGATGCCGATGTTATTACTGCAATATGTTATATAAATAATATTGTTAAAATATTAAAATGAAAAATAAATCATTACATAACCTTACCGTTTGTTTTAAGTTCGCATTTATAGACTGGGGGAAAAAAAGACAGGCGTATATCACGGCCTGCTGGAATATAGTAAACACAGAAAACATTTTATAGCAGCAATGTTGAAGATAGATATTTTAGTTTTTAAAAGTTGCCGTCATTGAACAGAAACCAAGATGGAGATTTCATTGCAACTAATTAGAAATTCGTCTTTCAGGTATGTAATAAACGATCTTCACACAAAATAATGTACGATACACGAGCGGTATGTTTTTTTCATGTTCTCGGAAATTAAAAAGGCTCAACTACGTTTCGCTTTTTCAATCTTTTCCTCGAACATGAAAACATCAACATACCGCTCTTGTAACGCATATTACTATTATAGTTCAGAATAATTTAAGAAACAAACCACATACAAGTATTTGCCGGTATAACTTTGTGAATCACAATGTACATTTACAAAGTTTTACCTCCGCTAGCCGATTGCATCCAAATTTGTTATGAACAAAGAAGGAAACGAAGAATACATCTATGAACATTTTAAATAAAAGTTTTGAAGTTTGAGGAGACTTGAGGAGTCTCTAAGGGTCCGATAAAACTTTGATGTCATTTCCAAACCAAGTTTATGAGGACTTCGTGTATAGATTTTGCAAGGTTGTATTTTATTATAAGGAACAAGAGGCAGGCCTATGTCTTTATAAAGTTTCTAACCCGTTGACAACTTGCAAAACAAATGCTGGAAGTCGAACATTCACCCAGCCGAAGATGTAACTACATTTACAATAAAAAGTTTTACACGTCAACGGATTTTCCATACCGATGGAGGAGCAAATTTATTGCGTCCCACCATTTCATATCAAAGTGAACGATAATAATTCATGTAGAGAAATTTGTCGCTGTAGGTAATCTAGTGCTTTCTGAAGTCGAAATTGCAACAGAAAATCTGAAAAATTATAAGTCTCCAGGTATCGATCAAATTCGAGCAGAATTAATACAAGAGGGTGGACGCCCATTATCTAACGAAATTTATAAGCTTGTACTTACTATTTGGGAAAAGGAAATTGTACCAGAACAACGAAAGGAGTCCATAATCGTACCTATCTTTAAGAAGGAGGACATGACTAACTGTAGTAACTTTCGAGGAATATCACTTTTGTTGCCGTCGTACAAAATTTTGCCCAATATTCTTTTGGGAAGATTAACTCCATATGTTAATGAAATTATTGGGGATCATCAGTGTGGTTTTAAGCGTAATAGATCAACTATTGATCAGGTATTTTGTATTCGACAGATAATGGAGAAAAAATGGGAATATAAGAGTATAGTACACCAGTTATTTATAGATTTCAAAAAGACATATGACTCGGTTAAGAGAGAAGTTTTATATAATATTCTTATTGAATTTGGTATTCCGAAGAAACTAGTTCAATTAATTAAAATGTGTCTTAGTGAAACTTACACCAGAGTTCGTATAGGTCAGTTTCTGATGCTTTTCCAATTCACTGCGGGCTAAAGCAAGGAGATGCACTATCACCTTTACTTTTTAACTTCGCTCTAGAATATGCCATTAGGAAGGTTCAGGATAACACAGAGGGTCTAGAATTGAACGGGTTACATCAGCTGCTTGTCTATGCGGATGACGTGAATATGTTAGGAGAAAATCCATAAACGATTAGGGAAAACACGGAAATTCTACTTTAAGCAAGTAAAGCAATAGGTTTGGAAGTAAATTCCGAAAAGACTAAGTATATGATTATGTCTCGTGACCAAAATATTGTACGAAATGGAAATATAAAAATTGGAGATTTATCCGTCGAAGAGGTTGAAAAATTCAGATATCTTGGAGCAACAGTAACAAATACAAATGACACTCGGGAGGAAATTAAACGCAGGAGAAATATGGGAAATGCGTGTTATTATTCGTTTGAGAAGCTTTTGTCATCTGGTTTTCTCTCAAAAAATCTGAAAGTTAGAATATATAAAACAGTTATATTACCGGTTGTTCTGTATGGTTGTGAAACTTGGACTCTCACTTTGAGAGAGGAACAGAGATTAAGGGTGTTTGAGAATAAGGTTCTTAGGAAAACATCTGGGGCTAAGAGGGATGAAGTTACAGGAGAATGGAGAAAGTTACACAACGCAGACCTGCACGCATTGTATTCTTCACCTGACATAATTAGGAACATTAAATCCAGACGTTTGAGATGGGCAGGGCATGTAGCACGTATGGGGGAATCCAGAAATGCATATAGAGTGTTAGTTGGAAGGCCGGGGGAAAAGACGTTTGGGGAGGTCGAGACGTAGATGGGAGGATAATATTAAAATGGATTTGAGGGAAGTGGGATATGATGGTAGGGACCTGATTAATCTTGCTCAGGATAGGGGCCTATGGCGGGCTTATGTGAGGGCGGCAATGAACCTCCGGGTTCCTTAAAAGCCATAAGTAACTAAGTAAGATAGTAGATATCTTATGTTTTGGATTAGACATGTGCTTTATGTACAATCATAGAACGAAAAATTATCTTCTCATTTAAGTGAATAGTAAGTTATTTAGTTTAGTTCAAGGAAATAAACTGCAAACGAGAACATCGTTCGTGTCATGATAAAAAATGAATTGTTCCGCAAGTGCAAAACGTAGCTGCCATCTCTCTGACGCTGATCTTTTTATTCATGTGAGTAAAGTTTTTTATTTTCTAGCATATGAAGACGACAAAATCCTGCGTCGCCAGAGCTCACAGCGGGACTGAGACCGTTTCACATGCGATGTTCCACTACATTCATATTCATATTACAACGAGGTACGATATATGTTCATGAATATTAAATACGAGTAAAATCATAGCAGTGGTCCAGATTTAATACACTGCATGAATAAATAGACGGACGATAGTCCAACAAGATAGGACATTTACGTAACGATTTCAGGTAATTGTGATAGAGGAATTCCAGTTCCTTGTTTCGCATTTGCATTATAAATGCAATATATAATATATAGTTTTTTTCTGCAATTTATACAGGGTGAACAGTAAGTAAGGTAATTAGTTTTGTGCGAGATCGTGCGTATTTGCTTGTTTTCCGCACAGAACCAATACGCGGTTAGTGTGAAATACCACATTCAGTATTCCCAACCTAACACACATAACAATTTCCCTCTTCTTACCGCTTAAGTGACATATTGATTTTACTGCTTTAAGCTTTTAACATATTATTTTAGAGACGTTTAACATAGTAATAATTATAAATTGGAAACTTGCTACTGCAGTTTCACCTAAATTGCAATGTTAATTATTGTTTTTAAACATTTGCAAATATTAAGTAAAGTCTACTACTCCACGAAACTTATTGCATTCCTGATACAAGTAACATTAAGGAAGCCGTGAAAAAATCAACAAGATTCCAGATGCCGATGTTATTACTGCAATATGTTATATAAATAATATTGTTAAAATATTAAAATGAAAAATAAATCATTACATAACCTTACCGTTTGTTTTAAGTTCGCATTTATAGACTGGGGAAAAAAAAAGACAGACGTATATCACAGCCTGCTGGAGTAGGCTATAGTAAACATAGAAAACATTTTATAGCAACAATTTCGAACAAAGATATTTTGGTTTTCCGAAGTTGCCGTCATTAAACAGAAACCAACATGGAGATTTCATTGCAACTAATTATAAATTCGTCTTTCAGGTATGTAATAAACGATCTTCGCACAAAATAATATACGATACACGAGCGGTATGTTTGTTTTCATGTTGTCGGAAATTAAAAAAGCTCAACTACGTTTCGCTTTTTCAATCTTTTCCTCGAACATGAAAACGTCAACATACCGCTCTTGTAACGTATATTACTATTATGGGCTTGTTCTGTGAGATATTTCAAACAAGAAACTTCCATACTATTTTGCTTGCTTTTGCTTGCTTTTCGAGATAATTGTACATTATGCAACGAGCCTATAATGGAAGTAATTAAGACGCGAGTATGTTTATTTATGAAACGAGCGCAAGCGAGTTTCATAATTTTCATACGAGCATCTTAATTACCATTATAGGCAAGTTTCATAAAACTTTTTATGCTCGACCATATTTCTAACTCGAAATTATTCGAAAGTTTCATGTTATGGTTATGTATGTAAGTTAGGAGCGGAACTGACCTGAATTGTGAGATGTGAGCAGACGCGAAAGTATTGATTTTTTCCGAGGCACGAATGTCATTGACCTTGATATAATCTAGAGAATAACATGAACATTAGTCTTGATATAACCTGGAAATTGATTTAGAATTGACAAACGAGATGACAAATTGAATTTATTTGAATATTATTTAAAATTAACGCTAATTATTATAGTAACAGAATATAACCTTCTGCGACAGTATTGGATTCCAGCCTCCGTGACTTTTCGCTAATTGCCTTTCGATAGCATATCCGAGAATAATCGATACTTGCAGTTTTATAACGGCACAATGGTGATTTCTCATTGGCTGAACACCTGTACTTTAATGAGTAGGTGTACTTTAATGACATGCATTAAAGGGCTACTACCAGGTGTATAATTACTACATTTCGGCATGGTCGAGCATAAAAATTATTTTATATGTAATATTTCACAGCGTATTTTGGGAAATCCATTGATTTAATTCCTAATATGCTCAGTCAATTTAACAGAGAAGTGTATTATGAGTCCAGAGACCAGAACTTTGGCAGAATGTCTTTTTAAATGTGTTAAATCTACCTTCATTTTGAAAGTAAATCTGTACGAATTATACCTTTGTGATTGAAACGTCACAGTTTTATGTTACCCTTTTCTGCCTTTTTTTAATACAAATGCCTAATTTACAAAATAAATGCTTTTTTTGCCTTTATTTGATTATATATATATACTATTTATTAATTTAGTATTAAAAATTGCCTACAGGTATATTTTAATATTTCTATAACCGCTACAATGAAAGTGACTTCACCGAATGTATATTCCGCACGGTCAGACTTATTAACATTTATTTCACCTTTTATATATATTTATATATATGCAGCAATAGTTTCATGATCTAGTTGCATGTTAGTTTTAGTTATGGTTATAATCAGATATCCTAGTAATTGGAACACATGTTCTGTAGTAGCGAATTTCTTAAATAAATAAATTAAGCCTATTAGGCCTACTATATAATACTGTATATTGAATTTATTAACATAGTGTTGTATTTACTCTGTAATTTGCCAATTATAGCTACATTTTACATTTTTGGCTATGATATCTATGTTTAACTATTTTTCATTTATTTTTATTTTGTATTTTTCATTTATATCTGTATCTGTGTCTTTTATTTAGGTAGTATCTATTTGTTTTTTTTTTTCATTTTCAATTTTTAATTTGTTATTACACGTGTATCTTGCATTTGTATCTGTTTTATCTCTTTTTTCATGTTATATGCAATTCTATGTTTTTTAAACAAATATCTGTACTGCCTATTGTAATTGGGGCTTTGTCCTATTAAATAAATAAATAAGTAAGTAAGTAAATAAATAAATAAATAAATAAATAAGTAAATAAATAAATAATAAGTAAGTAAATAAATAATAAATAAGGCAATAAGCAAATAAGTAAGTAAATAAATAAATAAATAAATAAATAAATGAGTGAATAAATGAATGAATAAATAAATAAACAAATAAATAAATACATAAATAAAACCACAGGTAATATATGATAATAGAACCAGAATATTTTGATAACTAAGATACTTTCTTGTTTTGTTTTTGTGTATAAATTAAACATCTATAAGCCCGATGTTATTTATTTCAATGATGTATGTTATTCAAAGTTACTAAATCTTTCCACGTCGACCAAACGCTATTTCTGGAATGATGAGCGAGACTCGAAGCGCACTAGAGTTACGAGACGAGACTCGAAAGACAAATGCAACGAACATAGCGAGCGAGAGCGGCAGTTAGTTTTGTTCATCTCTACTGGGGCCCATAAATATTTCTGCAAAGTGAGTACAGTTGTTCTCATTGAAAAGTGAAATGATGGCATTGCGATACTTAAAATTCCACTTGATTAGCCTACGGTGCAGGCAACTCTACCTCCACGCTCCCGACGGAGTTCCATAGCACGTACAGAGAACAGGGCAATCGCTTGTTTTTCCATTTCGTTTCCAATTTTGAGCAGCTAATTAGCAGTTATCTGTTTTCAATTTCCACTCCAGCATTAATGAGAAGGAAATTATGATAATTAGGAACTAATTTCAATGGCCATTTTAAAGTGTTGCAATCGTATTTGAAGACACGTTCAGAAACCCATTCACCGGCGTGATACGTAAATAGCTGCTGATTCTGCAATTATATAATTTCATTGCATTAAATTAATGAAAATGCCGCGAGACCCGTAAATTTGTGCACGACGAACTAAAATACTCTCCTACTTTCTCTCCCCTGTTCAAATAGGAAACACCATAATCATCATATGAATTGTCTAGCATCAAACTGTGAAATAATAATAATAATAATAATAATAATAATAATAATAATTTATTTAATTTTTATTTATTTACTAATATTTAATGTGCTGTACAAAACCCAGGGGTCAATAAGAGTTCAGCACATGTCAGTATTATTACAAGAACGTTAATAAAGATAGAAATTACAATAAAAGTAGAAAGGAGTAATTATTAAAATAATTACAATTCAAAATAGTGATAATTGAAAATGAAAAGATGGACTCATATATATATATATATATAATACAAATAATACAAATGAACGAGAATATTATAATACATATCCAAACAAAATGCATAAATTAAAAGCAAATGACATAAAACTCCAAAAAGTATATATTACACATTAATGGATCCAAGCTCAGTCCATGCAAATTAATAATACTTACTTACTGGCTTTTAAGGAACCCGCAGGTTCATTGCCGCCCTCACATAAGCCCGCCCTCCTGAGCAAGATTAATCCATTCTCTACCATCACATCCCACCTCCTTCAAATCCATTTTAATATTATCTTCCCATCTACGTCTCGGCCTCCCCAAAGATCTTTTCTCCTCTGGCCTCCCAACTAACACTCTATATGCATTTCTGGATTCGCCCATACGTGCTACATGCCCTGCCCATCTCAAACGTCTGGATTTAATGTTCCTAATTATGTCAGGTGAAGAATACAATGCGTGCAGTTCTGTGTTGTGTAACTTTCTCCATTCTCCTGTAACTTCATCCCTCTTAGCCCCAAATATTTTCCTAAGCACCTTATTCTCAAACATCCTTAACCTATGTTCCTCTCTCAAAGTGAGAGTCCAAGTTTCACAACCATAAAGAACAACCGGTAATATAACTGTTTTATAAATTCTAACTTTCAGATTTTTTGACATCAGACTGGATGACAAAAGCTTCTCAACCGAATAATAACAGACATTTTCCATATTTATTCTGTGTTTAATTTCCTCCCGAGTATCATTTATATTTGTTACTGTTGCTCCCAGGTATTTGAATTTTTCTACCCTTTAAAGGATAAATTTCCAATTTTTATATTTCCAATAATAATAATAATAATAATAATAATAATAATAATAATAATAATAATAATAAATTCATTTAATGCAGGGCTGTACAGTTTATCTTTAGCCGTGATAAGGGCCACATGCAATAGCGTGAAACAAGTAAACAAATATACAAATAAACAAAGAATAATAATAATAATAATAATAATAACAATAATAATAATAACAATAATAATAATTTATTTATTTATTTACTTATATTTAATGTGCTGTACAACAGCCAGAGGCCAATTACAGTTCAGCACAAACAATATAACAAAAACATTAGCAATAATTTACAATAAAAGTACAAAGAAATAATTAAATTAATGGCAATTAATTAAAATGATAATTACAAATGAAATAATGGAATCATAAATGAAGAATGGAATCATATAAAATAGTAATACAAAGATATACAAGATTATAATACAACGACAATAATAACAATGAATGGACGGGATAAAATGGATGACTAAAGTACATAGCATAATGAGATAAAAGTAATTGTATTTAAAAATGAAAGGATGGAATCAAGTAAATTAATAAATAACAAAATGATATAAAAGTTAGCGAGAATAATATTAAAATACATATTTAAACAAAAGATATAAATGAAAACTGACATAAAACTTCAAAATATATAAACTACACATTAAATGGATCCAAGCTTGATCCATGCAAATTAGCATATTTTAAACATCTGCAGACCGGAGAGAGAGATAATAATAATTTATTTCATTTTTTTATTTACTAATATTTAATATGCTGTACAATAGCCAGGGACCAATAACGGTTCAGCACATGATAATATCATTACAAGAACATTAATAATGGTAGAAATTGCAATAAAAGTACAAAGGAATAATTATTAAAATAATTACAATTTAAAATAGTAATAATTGAAAATGAAAAGATGGATTCTTATAAATAAATATAATACAAATGATATAAATGAACGAGAATATTATAATACATATATAAGCATAAATTAAAAACAACTGATATAAAACTCCTAAAAGTATACAGGGTGATACAGACCACCCATAACAGTAATTTATTTCGGAAACTAGCGCATTACAATTTTCGAGACAAAAATATTTATAACTAAACCACATGTGAACTTTCACTTGAGCATGATTTCATCAATCAGCTCTCACAGGAAATAGTGTCAGTGGCGTATCACTTTAAAATTTCAAATGGGATTCGGAGCCAAATAGGGTACCATTTGATAGAGCTCTTCAAAACTAACAACTTTCATAGGAAACGTTTTTATTAATTCCTACTCTTTCCATGAGAAAATTTACGAAAAGGCGATGGGTGATTCAGACCACCCCAAAGTCATTTATTTCGGAAAGTAGTGCATTCAAATTTTCGAGACAAAAATATTTGTAATTAAACCACATGTGAACTTTTACTTGACCTTGATTTCATCAATCAGCCTTAACAGGAAATAGGGTCAGTGGCGTATCACTTTAAAATTTCAAATGGGAGTCGGATATCCAACCTTATGGCATCCGTCCAGAGGCCTGAAGATGGTAGCCCCATCATTGGAATTACTATGTCTCGGCCAGTAACCAATTATTATGGCATTGATATGCTTTCAAGTCTCCCAACGAATCTAATCGGGTGGAATCGAAGGCATTACATACAAATCTATTGTGGGGGTATTCTGTCTAAGACACAGGAGTCGAACCGGCTTCGAATTCACGATATTTGGATCAAGAAACAAGTACGGTTAACTAGTAAACAAAAAGAAGACAAACAAATCCCTTCTGTTATTGTCAATCTTGTCACACATTTTAAAATGGTTTATTTTTGAAATACTGAATTATATTACCACGACTAGATAATGATGGATGTGAATCTAACAATTATGGTTTAAAATAACAATCGTGATTATGAATCACGGATTGAATCCCCTAGGTCTGTAAGTTAAATTATTTGTTACATGCTAGACATGATGGCAACAGGGTCTTCATGGAAAACCGAAACATTAACAACGTCCCTAAAACTACTTAAAAACTTACGTAGAGTTTGAGTAATTTAGTCCTCGGCATCGAGGACTAGAAGTTACAGAAGAAATATATTATAATAGGTGCTCTACATCAAAGAAAAGTTACGAGAACGAGTGAAAAAATTGCATTCAACTACATAAATTCGTGACTTTTAGAAGTCGAAATGAAAGTTCCAAAGTTAGACACGCAAATAACAATTTCGCTTGCATGTTGTCAGTAATTGACTTTACACAGGGTGTTATGAAAATTACGAATGGATTTCGGTCTTGAGGAAGAAATAGCATATTTGTTTCATTCATTCATTGTTTTCTGCCCTACAGTACAAACCTACCATTGTCTAATCTTTCCTATTTTCTGCCTTCCTCTTAATCAACATTTTTTATTGTTCGTAAGTAGTAAACAAATGAAAGAGAAGACATGGTAAGAACAAACCTACCATTGTCCAATCTTTCCTATTTTCTGCCTTCCTCTTAATCAACATTTTTTATTGTTCGTAAATAGTAAACAAATGAAAGGGAATACATGGTAAGAACAAATCTACCATTGTCCAATCTTTCCTATTTTCTGCCTTCCTCTTAATCAACATTTTTTTATTGTTCGTAAATAGTAAACAAATGAAAGAGAATACATGGTAAGAACAAATCTACCATTGTCCAATCTTTCCTATTTTCTGCCTTCCTCTCAATCAACATTTTTTTATTGTTCGTAAATAGTAAACAAATGAAAGGGAACACTTGGTAAGAACAAATCTACCATTGTCCAATCTTTCCTATTTTCTGCCTTCCTCTCAATCAACATTTTTTTATTGTTCGTAAATAGTAAAGAAATGAAAGGGAATACATAGTAAGAACAAATCTACCATTGTCCAATGTTTCCTATTTTCTGCCTTCCTCTTAATCAACATTTTTTATTGTTCGTAAATAGTAAACAAATGAAAGAGAATACATGGTAAGAACAAACCTACCATTGTCCAATCTTTCCTATTTTATGCCTTCCTCTTAATCAACTATTTTATTATTCGTAAATAGTAAACAAATGAAAGAGAAGACATGGCAAGAACAAACCTACCATTGTCCAATCTTTCCTATTTTCTGCCTTCCTCTTAATCAACTTTTTTATTGTTCGTAAATAAACAAATGAAAGAGAAGTAAACAAATGAAAGAGAATACATGGTAAGAACAAATCTACCATTGTCCAATCTTTCCTATTTTCTGCCTTCCTCTTAATCAACATTTTTTATTGTTCGTAAATAGTAAACAAATGAAAGAGAAGAACAAATGGTCCAAGAACTTAAAATTTTTTTCCAATCTTTTATTTTCTATTTTCTACCTTCCTCTCAATCAACATTTTTTATTGTTCGTAAATAGTAAACAAATGAAAGAGAACACATGGTAAGAACAAATCTACCATTGTCCAATCTTTCCTATTTTCTGCCTTCCTCTCAATCAACATTTTTTATTGTTCGTAAATAGTAAACAAATGAAAGAGAAGACATGGTAAGAACAAATCTACCATTGTCCAATCTTTCCTATTCTGCCTTCCTCTCAATCAACATTTTTTATTGTTCGTAAATAGTAAACAAATGAAAGAGAAGACCTACCATTGTCCAATCTTTCCAATCAACATTTTTTATTGTTCGTAAATAGTAAACAAATGAAAGAGAAGACATGGTAAGAACAAACCTACCATTGTCCAATCTTTCCTATTTTCTGCCTTCCTCTTAATCAACATTTTTTATTGTTCGTAAATAGTAAACAAATGAAAGAGAAGACATGGTAAGAACAAACCTACCATTGTCCAATCTTTCCTATTTTTGCCTTCCTCTTAATCAACATTTTTATTGTTCGTAAATAGTAATAAAAATGAAAGAGAAGTAAATAATAAACAAATGAAAGAGAAGACATGGTAAGAACAAATCTACCATTGTCCAATCTTTCCTATTTTCTGCCTTCCTCTTAATCAACATTTTTTATTGTTCGTAAATAGTAAACAAATGAAAGGGAATACATGGTAAGAACAAATCTACCATTGTCCAATCTTTCCTATTTTCTGCCTTCCTCTCAATCAACATTTTTTATTGTTCGTAAATAGTAAACAAATGAAAGAGAATACATGGTAAGAACAAATCTACCATTGTCCAATCTTTCCTATTTTCTGCCTTCCTCTTAATCAACATTTTTTATTGTTCGTAAATAGTAAACAAATGAAAGAGAATACATGGTAAGAACAAAAATTTTCTGCCTTCCTCAATCAACATTTTTTATTGTTCGTAAATAGTAAACAAATGAAAGAGAATACATGGTAAGAACAAACCTACCATTGTCCAATCTTTCCGTATTTTCTGCCTTCCTCTTAATCAACATTTTTTATTGTCCAAATCATGGTTAAATCTGCCATTGTCCAATCTTTCCTATTTTCTGCCTTCCTCTTAATCAACATTTTTTATTGTCCGTAAATAGTAAACAAATGAAAGGGAATACATGGTAAGAACAAATCTACCATTGTCCAATCTTTCCTATTTTCTGCCTTCCTTTTAATCAACATTTTTTATTGTTCGTAAATAGTAAACAAATGAAAGAGAATACATGGTAAGAACAAACCTACCATTGTCCAATCTTTCCTATTTTCTGCCTTCCTCTTAATCAACATTTTTTTATTGTTCGTAAATAGTAAACAAATGAAAGAGAATACATGGTAAGAACAAACCTGTCATTGTCCAATCTTTCCCATTTTCTGCCTTCCTCTCAATCAACTTTTTTATTGTTCGTAAATAGTAAACAAATGAAAGAGAAGACATGGTAACAACAAACCTACCATTGTTCAATCTTTCCTATTTTCTGCCTTTCTCTTAATCAACTTTTTTATTGTTCGTAAATAGTAAACAAATGAAAGAGAAGGCATGGTAAGAACAAATCTACCATTGTCCAATCTTTCCTATTTTCTGCCTTCCTCTTAATCAACATTTTTTTATTGTTCGTAAATAGTAAACAAATGAAAGAGAATACATGGTAAGAACAAATCTACCATTGTCCAATCTTTCCTATTTTCTGCCTTCCTCTTAATCAACATTTTTTTATTGTTCGTAAATAGTAAACAAATGAAAGAGAATACATGGTAAGAACAAATCTACCATTGTCCAATCTTTCCTATTTTCTGCCTTCCTCTTAATCAACATTTTTTATTGTTCGTAAATAGTAAACAAATGAAAGAGAATACATGGTAAGAACAAAGCTACCATTGTCCAATCTTTCCTATTTTCTGCCTTCCTCTTAATCAACATTTTTTTATTGTTCGTAAATAGTAAACAAATGAAAGAGAATACATGGTAAGAACAAACCTATCATTGTCCAATCTTTCCTATTTTCTGCCTTCCTCTTAATCAACTTTTCTATTGTTCGTAAATAGTAAACAAATGAAAGAGAAGACATGGTAAGAACAAACCTACCATTGTCCAATCTTTCCTATTTTCTGCCTTCCTCTTAATCAACATTTTTTTATTGTTCGTAAATAGTAAACAAATGAAAGAGAATACATGGTAAGAACAAATCTACCATTGTCCAATCTTTCCTATTTTCTGCCTTCCTCTTAATCAACATTTTTTTATTGTTCGTAAATAGTAAACAAATGAAAGAGAATACATGGTAAGAACAAATCTACCATTGTCCAATCTTTCCTATTTTCTGCCTTCCTCTTAATCAACATTTTTTTATTGTTCGTAAATAGTAAACAAATGAAAGGGAATACATGGTAAGAACAAACCTACCATTGTCCAATCTTTCCTATTTTCTGCCTTCCTCTTAATCAACATTTTTTTATTGTTCGTAAATAGTAAACAAATGAAAGAGAATACATGGTAAGAACAAATCTATCATTGTCCAATCTTTCCTATTTTCTGCCTTCCTCTTAATCAACATTTTTTTATTGTTCGTAAATAGTAAACAAATGAAAGAGAAGACATAGTAAGAACGAACAAACAAACGAAGCAACTAACAGATATTACAGTGTCAGGACAGAATAAATAGGGCTTTTGAGAAGAAATTAGAAGAAAGTGGAAAAATGAAGACCGAATTAGAAAGGACGATGGAATTAGTGAGAAATAAGGGTGCAAAAAAGAAAATCAGGGGTGACAAAAGTGAGTGAATAAGAATAGAGAAGACAGTGTCAAGTGTCAGAATAAAGTGTAAAGAGTGTAGTAAGATAGACACAGAAGCGATGAATTAAAGTGAACGAACATCTGAACTATTGAGAAATAGAAGAGACAGTAATTACTGAGCTGCGGATTTATGCCTATATGCCTATTTTATCCTTAACTTGAAGGCGGAAGATTTTAGGTTACATATCCATTTTAAGACATTGTGAGTATTATATGCGAATTCTATAGTGCCTATAATTACCTATTTCACTAATAAATAAAGCCTAAAAGTTGCCTAAATATCTGTGTTATATATTATACTTGAATTTACTGACCATTCTATCGACATTTTTTGAATCTGTAATTTGTTTCTTTTTTATCTAGCGGAGGGAAGTGATATAGAACTAGCGATAATTCTGTGTGTTACGTTTTACTGGCACCAGAGCGCGGAGAAATCGAATAATTTAAAATCAACCAATAAGGAAAAATGTATTTCGAAAGCCGCATGAATCACTATGGTAGTTGAGTAGGGTAGTTGTTTTAAGCTGTGTATCCGTTTTGTGAGTTTGTGATTTGAATTTGGAGTTGAGTTTTCTGCTGTAATACGTAAAGTATACCGTGAAGATATGTCAAAACAAAAGTCAACAGAAGCACTGATTGGAAAACACATGGACATTACTGCGTTCTCACTGGTTTGGTCCCCAGCTGAGATTGGATCCCTGAAGTATTGCCCCATCACTTCATGTGAAGTGGAAGGGAGTTTCTCCCAATTTAAGAGCATTCTTACAGACAACAGACATCAGTTCTCATTACAGCATTTGGACGAATATTAATTATTCACTGCCATAATGACATTCCTATAGAAAGTAGTGTATAATGCTACGCTATAGTCGTGTTAGCCATTGACAATTAGAAATTTGTTAGTGCCTTTTTAAATGCCTATTTTAGAATTTTGAGTGCCTATTTTGCCTGCCTATTTCAAATGTTTTTAGTGTCTAAAAATCCGCAGCTTGGTAATTACTAATCAAATTAAGTGGATGGGATAATATAATGTGAATTAATGTTGTGAGCTTGGAGTACCATCAGAGGTACTCTAAAGTAGGAGTGTTCTAGATACAGTGGAAGCTCTTAAGTTCGACAGAAAACAAGTTCGACATCCTATACTTCGACTGCTTTCGTAGGAGAATTAGACACGCCCCTATACGGGCACTAACAAATGGGTTTGCCATTTGAATGGAAATTGGTTCTGTGTTTTGTAGTGATACTTTTGTTAAAGGAAAACAGAATATTTTATTGATTAGGACATCCATATTTAATCCTGATTTTAAATCAACGAACTCTTCCTTTTCTATTTGAAAATTGTGTCGTTTGTGAGACGGAACTGTTGAAACCCACTGTGGTACTAGAAGCGCTTACACAAGTCTCGGGGCGGGCAGGAAATGCAAGTACAGTACTCTATTCGTTGATGGATAACCAATAAGAATTTGTATTTATTTCATCTGCCACACCCACTACCCTTATTGGACTGAACTTTCAATTCTGTTCAGTCGAACTTAGGAGAGTCCACTGTATAATTATACAGGGAGAGTCAATAAAAGAGGGAATTTAGAAGTAGAAGTAAAGAGAAAGAGATAATTACGTAAATAAATAGAGAAGAGAATAGAAGGGAAGTTATAAACAATGTAAGTGTTGTGAAATAGAGAAAATGGAAATGAAGACAATTTAGGAGAAAATAGCTGAGAAATAATAAGAATCACAATAACAAAAGTAGACAACAAACAGACATTCAAAGTATACAGAAAACACACAACAACAACAACACACATACACAACACATCCAACCACCCCACACAACACAAACAAGCTGCATTCCGAACAATAGTACACAGACTACTCAACACACCAATGAACCAACAGGATTACAACGATGGGTTAAACATAATCACATAAATTGCACAAGAAAACGGATACAACCCTAACATAATAGACAACATAATACTTAAGACAAAACATAATCACAAAAACATAAGAATACAAAAAAATACAAGAAGACAAAAAATACATCAAACTAACATACGAAAACAAAAACACACAAAATTGCAACCTCATTCAAGAAATTAAATGACAACATCGCATACAGAACAAATAACACTCTACAAAAACATCTCAACACACAAACAAACAAATACAACCACACAGGCGTATACAAACTCAAATGTAACACCTGCAACAACTTCTACTTAGGACAGAGAGGCAGATCATTTCAAACACGTTACAAAGAACACATCACAGCCATAACAAAATTACAAAACACCTCCACATATGCAGAACATATCACAAATGCTAACCACACCCACAGAGACATCAACACAGACATGGAAATACTACACATCCAACCAAAAAGCCAGAAACTCAACACACTAGAACAATATGAAATATACAGACACACGAAAACACACAACTCAATTTCAGAACACACACACTCTTTAACTCTACACTATACCACACGTACACACCCTCACAGGATAAAAACAAGAGGCGCCAAGACCAACAACGACCAGTTCTGAGGATGTCCCATAAATAGGTCGAAATATGTAAACAAAGTGCGTTAGAATTTAACATAAGAAAGTCTTATACATATTCCGAAGTGATACAGTGTTAAAAGTTGTGTAATCAAGATGTAGAATAAGAATAGTTGGATTTGGGAATAGAGAATAAAAAATAATGCAGATAATGAAGGAAATATATATAGGCCTACAATATTTAATAGGAAAGCGAACACAGAAATTCTCTGTAGTGGGCACTAACGCCTTCTTCCTTAGATAGAGTGGTCAGGCAATTACAGAAGTTTATAAAGGACTCATTGTGGTCTTTGAATGAAGCATTTGATACATCTTGCAAGTGTTTCCAAGTTTGTCTGAGCTCGAATGGGATGTAACGTCTGTATTGCTTGCGAAATTTGAACTAAATCCATTATTTCTCAGACGCTGGAAGTAGATACTTGTTCCGGAGTCCAAGTGCGCTTGGGCGGCTTGACGGCTGTGTTCACGCCAAATAGCAATTCGCTAGTCGATTTGCATAATTGCTACGGTGGATGCAGCCGTGAAGGTCCTTCCCGCGAGGCCTGCGCACTTCCCGTGACAAAAGCAAGCGTGCTCATCGTTTACTGAAACACGATAAACCTGCCAACCGTGTACAAAATTCTCTAAGGGCTATTACCTTTTCTGCTACCATATGCAGTCTTTTGGAAGACAGGTTGCAAATAACGGTACGGAAAAAAATCAAAACTCAATTCAATAAACACGCTGAACAGGTGAGGGAGAGAGAAAGAGAAAAAGAAAGAGAAAGAGAAAGAGAAAGAAAAAGAGAAAGACAAAGAAAGAGAGAAAGAGAGAGAGAAAGAGAAAGAGAAAGAAAAAGAGAAAGAGAAAGAAAGAGAGAAAGAGAGAGAAAGAGAAAGAGAAAGAAAGAGAGAAAGAGAAAGAAAGAGAGAAAGAGAAAGAGAAAGAGAAAGAGAAAGAGAAAGAAAAAGAGAAAGAGAAAGAAAGAGAAAGAAAAAGAGAAAGAGAAAGAAAGAGAGAAAGAGAAAGAGAAAGAAAGAGAGAAAGAGAAAGAGAAAGAAAGAGAGAAAGATAAAGAGAAAGAGAAAGAAAGAGAGAAAGAGAAAGAAAGAGAGAAAGAGAGAGAAAGATAAAGAAAGAGAGAAAGAGAAAGAAAGAGAGAAAGAGAAAGAAAGAGAGAAAGAGAAAGAAAGAGAGAAAGAGAAAGAGAAAGAAAGAGAGAAAGAGAAAGAGAAAGAGAGAGAGAAAGAGAGAGGAGGAATATATCTGATATAGTCTATATTTGATATCAACATTTACATCCATGTAATGTCGATCTCACAATTTTGTATCCGGTGCCACAATTACAATCATTACAGATACAGTAGAACCTCTATTATCCGTGGTAATAAAAGGGGTTGACTGAACGGTTAAACGAAAAAATAGGATAATCCGTACCATAAAAGATTTTTATAAATAAAGTGCATAATGTAGGCCTATAGTTTCGCAATTTCCTCCTTGGTGTTATGTTTAACATGCTAGTTAGTAGATCAGAAGTTCACTAATTTAAGTCTGGTTACCAGTGACGGGTTTTAAGGGCTAAGGGAACTCCTTGTGATGGTTATCTGCCTAAAGATAGGAGTAGAGGCCTCGTGTTGTAAATTTACACACTCGTACTTTATACAATTTACCTTTTTTTTTATTAAATCGCGCACAGTTGTAAAGCCAATCTCGTATTCTGATTCGATATGAGATAAAGTTTCTGCTTTTCTAAATCTCTCAATTATTTGCTCTTTTTTATACTTAGCACAACACGTTTCCTTTCGACTCCCATGGAAGATATTTTGTATGTTATACAGAACGTCCACACCAACAGTACAACAAGGACTGAATTGTACACGGGTTTAGCGATTGTGTGGCCCTTCTTGGGGTTATTTTCTTGAAAGCAGGTAGTGATTATTTTACAAGTTGGGAAAAACCCTCTCCAACAAGTAATTGTATAGGACTTTATATTTTGCCCTGTAAAAGAGAGAGAGGAGAGAGAGAGAGAGAGAGAGAGAGAGTCGGATAATCCGCCAATCGTTTAATAGGGTGATGCATAATCGGGGTTCTACTGTATACCTTTTGTAGACGCTCTTATATTAAATATATGATTATGTCTCGTGACCAGAATATTGTACGAAATGGAACTATAAAAGTTGGAGATTTATACTTCGAAGAGGTGGAAAAATTCAATTATCTTGGAGCAACAGTAACAAATATAAATGACACTCGGAAGGAAATTAAATGTAGAATAAATATGGGAAATGACTGTTAATATTCGGTTCAGAAGCTTTTGTCATCTAGTCTGCTGTCAAAAAATCTGAAAGTCATAATTTATAAAACAGTTATATTACCGGTTGTTCTGTATGGTTGTGAAACATGGACTCTCACTTTGAGAGACGAACAGAGATTGAGGGTGTTTGACAATAAGGTTCTTAGGAAAATATTTGGGGCTAAGAGGGATGAAGTTACAGGAGAATGGAGAAAGTTACACAACACAGAACTGCACGCATTGTATTCTTCACCTGACATAATTAAGAACAATAAATCCAGACGTTTGAGATGGGCAGGGCATGTAGCACGTATGGGCGAATCCAGAAATGCATATAGTGTTAGTTGGGAGACCAGAGGGAAAAAGATCTTTGGGAGGCCGAGACATAGATGGGAGGATAATATTAAAATAGATTTGAGGGAGGTGGGATATGATGATAGAGACTGGATTAATCTTGCTCAGGATAGGGATCGATGGCGGGCTTATGTGAGGACGGCAATGAACCTGCGGGTTCCTTAAAAGCCATTTTGTAAGCACGTTGTAAGTAACTGCACATGTATGAAATTATGAGCAAAATTCCATTTATGTTTATACAACGGTCGTAAAATATAACAGGTGTTAATAAATATGCGATAAATAAATAACATAATAAACGTAAAATTTAAGTAAGCATTTCGTTTCAATTTCTTTAGACTAAAAATTAAACCTGGAGGAACTATAATGTGCAACACAGACTACACTATTCTGGAAAGCTATCTTATACTTGAATGCTTGGAAAAGATTAACAGAGAACTCATTCTTTATACCATATTTCTTTCGCTGTCAGTGTTTACTTTGTAGATAAGTTCTATATCTCGCCATGCTGCTTCAGGTACGTACAAGAAAGGCGTGTTTAGAAATAAGGAGCTATAAAACAGTGTACACAGCATTATTCCTTCCTTAGCAGCAATTAAGATTGGTTCATGAATTTTTCAAATGTACTCCCACATTTGGTTAAATTTATGCTTAAGATAAAGAAACCTTCAATGTGAATAAGATGTCCGACAGGGAAAGAATATCTTATTGGAATCGCAACTTGCGAGTATTTTACAGCATAAAGAGAATTACATCAAAACATTACGGGAACCAAATAAAGCAAACATCGCCGTGAGATTCATTACACAATCTCTATGGTTACGTTTGGCATTTTTTTAATAAAAGCGTTCAACGGACAATCTCTAGAGCCAGCCGATTTACGAAATGTTTGAGCAATGGCCAAAAGTGATCTGATGTTATTGAAATAATATTATTATAATTGTGATCGTGGTAATAGTAGATTTTAATATTTATGAGTGAAACTTACAACAGTGTCCGAATAGATCAGTTTCTATCTGATGATTTTCCAATTCACTGCGGGCTAAAGCAATGAGATGCACTATCACCTTTACTTTTTAACTTCGCTCTAGAATATGCCATTAGGAGAGTTCAGGACAACAGACAGGGTTTGGAATTGAACGGGTTACATCAGCTGCTTGTCTATGCGAATGACGTGAATATGTTAGGAGAAAATCCACAAATGATTAGGGAAAACAGGAAAATTTTACTTGAAGCAAGTAAAGTGATGGGTTTGGAAGTAAATCCCGAAAAGACAAAGTATATGATTATGTCTCGTGACCAGAATATTGTACGAAATGGAAATATAAAAATTGGAAATTCATCCTTCGAAGAGGTGGAAAAATTCAAATATCTTCAACCAACAGCAACAAATATAAATGACACTCGGGAGGAAATTAAACGCAGAATAAATATGGGAAATGACTGTTATTATTCGGTTCAGAAGCTTTTCTCATCTAGTCTGTTGTCAAAAAATCTGAAAGTTAGAATTTATAAAACAGTTATATTATCGGTTGTTCTGCATGGTTGTGAAACTTGGACTCTCAATTTGACAGAGGAAAATAGGTTAAGGGTGTCTGAGAATAAGGTGCTTAGGAAAATATTTGAGGCTAAGAGGGATGAAGTTACAGGAGAATGGAGAAAGTTACACAACGCAGAACTGTACGCATTGTATTCTTCACCTGACATAATTAGGAACATTAAATCCAGACGTTTGAGATGAGCAGGGCATGTAGCACGTATGGGCGAATCCAGAAATGCATAGGCCTATAGAGTGTTAGTTGGGAGGCCGGAGGAAAAAGACTTTTGGGGAGGCCAAGACATTGATGGGAAGATAATATTAAAATGGATTTGAGGGAGGTGGGATATGATAATAGAGAGTGGATTAATCTTGCACAGGATAGGGACCAATGGCGGGCTTATGTGAGGGCGGCAATGAACCTCCGGGTTTCTTAAAAGCCAGTAAGTAAGTAATTAAGTATTGGGAATTATATTAGCTGGTATGTTGTGATAAACCTAGCTTCAATTCTTATAGCCTAAATAGACATAACCTATTCTAGTCGGATAAAAACCTCGTTACTTTCCAGATTTGTAGAATTATGTATACTACGGTTGAAACACCAAAAGCTTAATCTGAACAACAAACATAAGTCTACTCTCCTTCCACAGTCTTCTTTGCTAGAGTTTTCGTTGTGTTGCAATATTATGAGGTAGTACGTTATTGTATATTATTTAGGTTATTTCAGGTTGTAACACGAGTGGCTGCATGTTTTATACAAACCCTGAATTCAAACATGCTAATCGTGACTTACACAGTTCTAAAACACAAGAACTTGTTCGTGTCTTTATATACAGTTATCACGCATAGCTGTAATTTGCTTGTCAAAAGTCATACAAGTCTTTAACTAAAGGGTCTCAAATATCGATATAGTGCTTGGTACATGTTATTTTCTCAGTAGGAAAAAGATTAGGAATATTTTTCTAGTAATATCTTAATGATTCCCTGCCCTGTAGGTCAAGTGCTAGAATGCTCAGCCAGAAATCCTGCAGAACCGTATTCGATATCAGACAAGAAAGCGAAAGTTCTCTACTTTTCATAATGAGATCGCATTTTTCCATTGCCTCGCGTTTGCTCTGTAAGCGGTGTTGGAATACTTCTTAATTCAGTATCAAACTCAGTACATATCTAAATAAGCATGTTTATTGCAGAAAAACGAGAATGCCAGTAAAAATAAATGAATATTGAGAGAGTAGTAGGTATGGATAATATTAATTTATTATTATAAAGCTATTATGATAGTAGAAAATAGTAATATGCGTTACAAGAGCGGTATGTTGAAGATTTCATGTTTGAGGAAAAGTTTGAAAAAGCGAAACGTAGTTGAGCTTTTTTCATTTCGAGAATTGAAAGAAAACATACCGCTCGTGTATCGTACATTATTTTGTGCGAAGATCGTTTATTATATACCTGAAAGAGGAATTTCTAATTAGTTGCAATGAAATCTCCATCTTGGTTTCTGTTCAATGACGGCAAATTTGCAAAACAAAAATATCTATCTTCAACATTGTTGCTATAAAATGTTTTCTGTGTTTACTATACTCCAGCAGGCCGTGATATACGTTTGTCTGTTTTTCCCCCCAGTCTATGGAATCTTGTTGATTTTTTCACGGCTTCCTTAATGTTACTTGCATTACGAATGCAGTAACTTTAGTGGAGTTATAGAGTTTACTTAATTTTTGCAAATGTTTAAAAACAATCATTAACAGTGCAATTTAGGTGAAATTGCAGTGGTAAGTTTCCAATTTATAATTGTTACTATATTGAACGTCTCTAAAAATAATATGTTAAAAGCCTAAAGCAGTAAAATCAATATGTCACTTAAGCGGTAAGAAGAGGGAAATTGTTATGTGTGTTAGGTTGGGAATACTGAATGTGGAATTTTAGACTTTCCGCGGATTGGTTTTGTGCAAATACGCACGATCTCGCACAAAGTTTCTTGCTAGTTAGCCTATATTATGATTAAAACATGGGAGTTTCCATATATGACAATGAACAATGCATAATCTGAAAGGACAAATGAAAATCGTAGATGATTAAAATGGCTATTACAAATCAATGTATTCTTTGGTATGCTAAATTTGAGAGTGTTAAAAGAGTTCAAAGGGAATTTCGACGTGAGTATGGTGTGCGTAATGTACCTAAATACGATTCCATAATGTTGTGGTATCGAACATTTCTAAACGTGCAAACGTCATAAGTATAATAGTGCGGTGCTGCATTTATTATTATTATCAATAACTAACGTGAAATTTTAAGCTTTATGAGAGATTTACTTACTTACAAATGGCTTTTAAGGAACCCGAAGGTTCATTGCCGTCCTCACATAAGCCCGCCATCGGTCCCTATCCTGTGCAAGATTAATCCAGTCTCTATCATCATACCCCACCTCCCTCAAATCCATTATTGTAGGGATTCGTAACAAGCTGTTTTTTACGGTGATGGGTTGTTAGCCCTTCGCCCAACCCCCAAGCTGGAGGACCACCCCTTATCGGCTGTTCACGACTGCTTATTCAATATATTCGCAGCTACCCTCCATATCTGGAGGCCGTCTCCTCTATCCGCAATCTGAGGACGCGCCATGCCGTGGTGATAGGGACCCACCATAGGGTGGGAGAGATTTAACGTGTTAAAAACAACTAAAATTACATAAAACAATTATTAGCAGAAATGAAGAAATGATAACCGATTAAGTTTCGAATTCGCTTGAACGACTTAATATGATATACCCACAGTCTACTAAATACAGTCGCGAAGCTCAATATATAGTAAAAATGCAAACATGGGTAGTTGCTCACCACTAGGATCGCTACTATCGCCTCATCATCGCAGATCTTTCTCCTAATAGACGACAAAATAATATGTTACACTTTCGTTGGGTTCCTTTGGAAAAATTAACACCTTCCATTATTGAAATATTAAATGCATATAGTTAATTTATTATTTTAATGAAATATATTAAATTCCACCATAAACTCGAAGATACCTGCAAGAAATAGGTTAATATTATTTTTTTTGTGCAAAACGAACTGAAATTTACTATAATTGCTTCACTCATTCAAGATTATAGCGATAATTAACTATGAAACCAATAAATATTAATTTGCATTTCCCTTTACAACAATAATAATGGAAATATGAATTAATGGAGTAACTGACGTGTACCGGTACTTGTAGTGTAGGCTTACGTAGTTAACAAAGTGGGTTGAGGTTAAGCAATAATAATCACACCAGAATTGGAAATAAAACGTGATCAATAAATTTTATTGTAACAGACTTTTTCTACGTCTCTAGTAAAGTAACAAATAAAAATAATAACAAAATTAACAGCTATAATTAAAAACATATCCTTTGAAAAAAAAGTAGGCCTAAGCAGTAATAATCCCACCAGAATTGAAAATAAAACGTGATCAATAAATTTCATTAAAACAAACTTAATTTTTCTACGTCTCTAGTAAAATATTATTATTCCAATTATTGTATTTTAGCCATTAACATTTTCATTACAACCAATAACGAACATTTCACAGCATCAATGTGAAATACGCAACGAGCTAGCACTCGATGGAAATACGACACAGTCCAAAGTCGACCGTGGACAGTCTATTGTTTCTAGTTGCTAACCGCTTGGAGCGCTTTATCACGAGGTTTGCAAAAAATCACCTCAAGCTTCGCGACTGTATATAGTAGACTGTGATATAACTAGTGTGAAACTTATATTTCATGCAAAAATGAATGAAAGGAACTCACCAACATCAAACCCCTTGACTGAGTCCCCAAGAGGCGCGAGATTGAAGCTGTATACATGATCGTTTACTTCCAAATGTCTGATGCAGCCTTTGAGTCCATCTTCAGTAGGCAGTTTATCTGCCAATCCTGTTGTGTTGCCAGGACCTCCAATAAACAGTGGTTCTCGGAAAGTGATTCTTGAAAACAGACCCTGTGGAAAAAAAGAGAAGATTTAGTAAGGAAAACAAGGACAGCATGTAGGAATTTGTGTGAAATATTGTTTGCACAACAGTTTTATAAATGAGTGAAATACACAAATAGCTATTTGAACTAAATTTTTGACACACTTTTACTCAGTTCATAAAATTTATAAATTACGTCAGATAACTTATTTTTAGAATTATTATAAGTTTGTGTGTATATTCCTTGAATGATAGTTCAAGATAATGAATAATTAAAGACCTATCTTTTCAAAGGGGCTAAGCGCCAAAAATAAGTTTCTGAGATATTGAAGAAAAAAATTTCCAAATGCATGTTCACATACCTACAACAGTTGAAGTACGACATGCTCATATGGTTGTACCTTCCTTAGACTAGATACAATTAAACTCGAAAAATTGGCACTTAGCCCCTTTGGAAAGACAGCCTTTCAATTCGAAAGCGTGTAATGAGAGAGTTTGTCAATTTTACGACAACAGAGCTTTTAGTTCTTCATGATACGGAAAATATTTCGCTTTCTAGAAGTTGACAGTACTCTTCAGAATTTAAAAATTAATCAATTCGTTTGTGTTAGCTAAAATAAGACATGAAAGCTCTTCTCTCCAATCGTTTCAAATATTTAATGAGCATCTGTGAATTAAAGTCTTCATGCGGTGAACTACCATTTAATTCTAATCACTGATACCACTTGAATTAAGTATTGCCCTCGTTGATTATTTGTTCATTGTTTATGGTGTACGAACATTAATTAAATCGTTTACACTTTGTAACTGAACTGTTGAAGAGAGCTTAGAACTTATCTTTTTTCCTTGACCTGCATTCTCGCACTGTTTTCAGTCTGTCATTTTCAGTTCTTGGCCCAATTTACGGCGGTTCATTTGTATGCTTCCTTGCGCCATCTTTCGTCCAGTCCCTGATTTGGGCATATTTTGTTACAAAAATTATTCTTAAAAATGTAATTTCACTCACTGGTTTCGATTTACAACGTCATAACAATGTATAGAAGACGCACTGCCCGACGGCAGCTCCACTTCCAGTACTTTATGCATTGATTTGTACAAATTGGTGGAAAATCGTAAACAACAACAATAGTTTTATTTACGGTATAACAACAAAGTTCTGTAAAACGTCCGTCACAGAATTTTGTTTCACAGCGCTTGAATTGCACCCTTCCTAAAAACTTTCACCTCAAAAACGAAAAGGGAAAATACAGTTATACAAACAAATTCACACAATTACACATTTGGAAGTACATTTCTAATAGACTAAGTATATGATTATGTCTCGTGACCAGAACATTGTACGAAGTGGAAATGTATCCTTTGAAGAGATGAACAAATTCAAATATCTTGGAGAAACAGTAACAAGTATAAATGACACTCGGGAGGAAATTAAATTCAGAAAAAAATATAGGAAATGCCTGTAATTATTCGGTTGAAAAGCTTTATCATCAAGTCTCTCTTCAAAAAAGCTGAAAGTTAGAATTTATAAAACATTATATTACCGGTTGTTTTTATGGTTGTGAAACTTGAACTCTCACTTTCAGAGAGCAACAGAAGCTAAGGGTGTTTGAGAATAAGGTTCTTAGGAAAATATTTGGGGCTAAAAGGGATGAAGTTACAGGAGAATGGAGAAAGTTACACAACGCAGAACTGCACGTATTGTATTCTTCACCAGACATAATTAGGAATATTAAATCCAGACGTAGCACGTAGGGTCGAATCCAGAAATGTATATAGAGTGTTAGTTGGGAGAACAGAGGGAAATAGACGTTTGGAGGAGGTCGAGACGTAGATGGGAGAATAATATTAAAATGGATTTGAAGGAGGTGAGATATGATGCTAGGGACTGGATTAATCTTGCCCAGGATAGGGACCAATGGCGAGCTTATGTGAGGGCGGCAATGAACCTCCGGGTTCTCTAAAAGCCATAAGTAAGAAAGAAATACGTATCAACAAATTTACCAACAAAGAAGCAAACAAGCAAAGCAGAAAGCGAAGACTGGAAAAAATAGAAAAAGAAAAGATATAAATAAATACAATAATCGTGTAAAAAAGAAGAAAGGAGAAAAAGAAAGTGAGGAAGAACGAGAGGTGTTTAAGAATAAGGTTCTTAGGAAAATATTTGGGGCTAAGAGGGATGAAGTTACAGGAGAATGGAGAAAGTTACACAATGCAGAACTGCACGCATTGTATTCTTCACCTGACATAATTAGGAACATTAAATCCAGAGGTTTGAGATGGGCAGGGCATGTAGCATGTATGAGTAAATGCAGAAACGCATATAGAGTGTTAGTTGGGAGACCGGAGGGAAAAGACGTTTGGGGGAGGCCGAGATGTAGATGGGAAGATAATATTAAAATGTATTTGAGGAGGTGAGATATGATGGTAGGGACTGGATTAATCTTGCTCGAGGATAGGACCAATGACGAGCTTATGTGAGGGCGGCAATGAACCTCCGGGTTCTCTAAAAGCCATTTGTAAGAAAGAAATACGTATCAACAAATATACCAACAAAGAAGCAAACAAGCAAAGCAGAAAGGAAGATGGAAAAAAAATAAAGAAAGAAAAGATATAAATAAATAAATAATCGTGTAAAAAAAGAAGAAATGAGAAAAAGAAAGTGAGGAAGAACGAGAGGTGTTTAAGAATAAGGTTCTTAGGAAAATATTTGGGGCTAAGAGGGATGAAGTTACAGGAGAATGAGAAAGTTACACAATGCAGAACTGCACGCATTGTATTCTTCACCTGACAAAATTAGGAACATTAAATCCAGAGGTTTGAGATGGGCAGATGTAGCACGTATGAGTAAATGCAGAAACGCATATAGAGTGTTAGTTGGGAGAGAACAGAGGAGAAATAGATCTTTGGGAAGGTCGAGATGTAGATGGGAAGATGATATTAAAATGGATTTGAAGGAGGTGGAATATGATGCTAGGGAATGGATTAATCTTACCGAGGATAGAGACCGATGGCGGGCTTATGTGAGGGCGGCAATGAACCTCCGGGTTCCTTAAAAGCCATTTGTAAGAAGTAATACGTATCAACAAATATACCAACACAGAAGCAAACAAGCAAAGCAGAAAAGGAAGAATGGAAAAAATAAAGAAAGCAAAGATATAAATACATAAATAATCGTGTAAAAAAGAAGAAAGGAGAAAAAGAAAGTGAGGAAGAACGAGAGGTGTTTGAGAATAAGGTTCTTAGGAAAATATTTGGGGCTAAGCGTGGTGAAGTTACAGGAGAATGCAGAAAGTTACACAACACAGAACTGCACGCATTGTATTCTTCACCTGACAAAATTAGGAACATTAAATCCAGGCGTTTGAGATGGGCAGATGTAGCACGTATAGGTGAATCCAGAAACGCATATAGAGTGTTAGTTGAGAGAACAGAGGAGAAACGATCTTTGGGAAGGTCGAGATGTAGATGGAGGATAATATTAAAATGGATTTGAGGGAGGTGGGATATGATTCTAGGGAATGGATTAATCTTGCTCAGGATAGGGACCAATGGCGGGCTTATGTGAGGGCGGCAATGAACCTCCGGGTTCTCTAAAAGCCATCTGTAAGTAAGTAATACATAAACAAATATACCAACAAAGAAGCAAACAAGCAAAGCCGAAAAGGAAGAATGGAAAAAAGAGAAAGCAAAGATATAAATACATACAATAATCGTGTAAAGAAAGAAGAAAGGAGAAAAAGAAAGTGAGGAAGAACGAGAGATGTTTGAGAATAAGGTTCTTAGGAAAATATTTGGGGCTAAGAGGGATGAAGTTACAGGAGAATGCAGAAAGTTACACAACACAGAACTGCACGCATTGTATTCTTCACCTGACATAATTAGGAACATTAAATCCAGACGTTTGAGATGGGCAGATGTAGCACGTAGGGGCGAATCCAGAAATGCATATAGAGTGTTAGTTGGGAGACCGGAGGGAAAAAGATCTTTGGGGAGGCCGAGACGTAGGTGGGAGGATAATATTAAAATGGATTTGAGGGAGGTGGGATATGATGGTAGGGACTGGATTAATCTTGCTCAGGATAGGGACCAATGGCGAGCTTATGTGAGGGCGGCAATGAACCTCCGGGTTCTCTAAAAGCCATAAGTAAGAAAGAAATACGTATCAACAAATATACCAACAAAGAAGCAAACAAGCAAAGCAGAAAGCGAAGACTGGAAAAAATAGAGAAAGAAAAGATATAAATAAATGCAATAATCGTGTAAAAAAGAAGAAAGGAGAAAAAGAAAGTGAGGAAGAACGAGAGGTGTTTAAGAATAAGGTTCTTAGGAAAATATTTGGGGCTAAGAGGGATGAAGTTACAGGAGAATGGAGAAAGTTACACAATGCAGAACTGCACGCATTGTATTCTTCACCTGACATAATTAGGAACATTAAATCCAGAGGTTTGAGATGGGCAGTTCATGTAGCACGTATGAGTAAATGCAGAAACGCATATAGAGTGTTAGTTGGGAGAACAGAGGGAAATAGACGTTTGGGGAAGGTCTAGACGTAGATGGGAAGATGATATTAAAATGGATTTGAAGGAGGTGGAATATGATGCTAGGGACAGGATTAATCTTACCGAGGATAGAGACCGATGACGGGCTTATGTGAGGGCGGCAATGAACCTCCGGGTTCCTTAAAAGCCATTTGTAAGAAGTAATACGTATCAACAAATATACCAACACAGAAGCAAACAAGCAAAGCAGAAAAGGAAGAATGGAAAAAATAAAGAAAGCAAAGATATAAATACATAAATAATCGTGTAAAGAATGAAGAAAGGAGAAAAAGAAAGTGAGGAAGAACGAGAGGTGTTTGAGAATAAGGTTCTTAGGAAAATATTTGGGGCTAAGCGTGGTGAAGTTACAGGAGAATGCAGAAAGTTACACAACACAGAACTGCACGCATTGTATTCTTCACCTGACATAATTAGGAACATTAAATCCAGACGTTTGAGATGGGCAGGGCATGTGGCACGTATGGTCGAATCCAGAAATGCATATAGAATGTTAGTTGGATGACAGGAGGGAAAAAGACCTTTGGGGAAGCCGAGACGTAGATGGGAGGATAATATTAAAATGGATTTGAGGGAAGTGGGATATGATGGTAGGGACTGGATTAATCTTGCTCAGGATAGGGACCGATGGCGGGCTTATGTGAGGGCGGCAATGAACCTCCGGGTTCCTTAAAAGACATTTGTAAGTAAGTAATAAGTAAGTAAGTAAGTAAGAGGAAGAACGAAAACAAAGAGATATAAGAAAGGCAGCAATGAAAGAAGCAAACTAAATCTCAGGACGATTGCATCAACATGCCATAGAACTGTGCGACTCTCTTCCTGTGGACTTCCTAGTCACGGCATTGTTGAACACGAAACCCGACCTGGCGAATAATTTATCTCTCTTATTTGCAACAGGGCAACTGATGCGGATCTGCCTCCCGCTGTAATTAAGCTGATGAGTGTGTTATTTATGAGAGCATTGAGTGCATAATTATTGCGTTATTAGTTACGCATTTGCGATGTAATCCCATATTACGTCATGGACTCTTTTTTTTAGAATAACAGATTACTAGTATTAGTACTGTTAATATTCACAATCATTAAATAGAAGACATTAAAATACATTATTACGTCATAGAACTATTTATGTTTCAAGTATAAAACGCGCTAAATTTATAGGTCTGCTTACCCTTCTTATTATGGAGTTGTGTAGATTAGTCACAGAGCACGTGCGAATTCAAAGAAAAATCTTCCATCTCTCTCTCTTTCTCAGTCTTCTCATAGATATAAATAGTCTAGTCAGTTGCCTACATTGACAATATGTTAATTCAAACATGTTTTCTTTATATTATTATAAATAACAGAGATGAAAGACATCCAAAAATTTACACGGACTTGGTAACATATCTAAAGTTCATTAATTTTGGAATACGTTTTCAACAGAGTGGAACAGTATTTTTGAATCATTCTGTAGTTTAAAAAATAGGATAATCTATACCAATAATAAATCTGTAGCCGAAATTTTTCTGGTAATTTTCGATTTTCCAAAAATAATTGGTCCTAACATATATAATTAACCGCCCTGAAACTAAAAATCGCTTTTTTAAAATTTGTGTTTGTATGTCTGTCTGTCTGGATGTTTGTTAACTTTTCACGCGATAATGGCTGAACCGATTTATATGAAAATTGGAATATAGATTAAGTTCGTTGTAACTTAGAATTTAGGCTATATGGCATTCAAAATATTTTATTTAAAAGGGGGTTATAAGGGGGCTTGAATTAAATAAATGGAAATATCTCTTATTATTAATTTTCATGAAAAATGTTACATAACAAAAGTTTCTTTAAAAATAATTTCCGATAAGTTTTATTCCATGCAAAATTTTTATAGGACTGATATTTAATGAGATAAATGAGTTTCGAAATTACAATAACAACGCCATCTAAGGCGGTGTAATGAAATAAAAACAAATGACTTCGTCTATAAGGGGCCTTGGACAACAACAATCGAAAGCTATGAAACATAGCCTACAGAGAATGTTTCTGTGTTTGTATGAAGTAATATCGGAAGCTAAATTAAGCGATTTGTATAATTAATTATTAATTTACCATTGGAAAGTGTAGTTTCTCTAGATGGACATAATGCTATAATGTTATTACAGTAACTTCTGAGTAAATCGAGGACAGGTAAGATTAAATTAGGTTCTTATGCACAGAAAACTTGATACGCATTCGTTTCCTGTATTTCCTAAAATAATTTTTATGTCCAAATGAGTGGTCTCTGGATCAAAATGATCGCATTTTAATTTTTATGCTCGACCATGCCGAAATGTAGTAATTATACACCTGGTAGCAGACCTTTAATGTATGTCATTAAAGTACACCTACTCATTAAAGGTCAGGTCTTTCAGCCAATGACGACTCAGGTTACAACTGTTCAGCCAATGACAGGTCAGCTTTCTACCGTTATGAAACCACAAGTATCGTTTATTCTCGAATATGCAATCGAAAGAGAATTAGCGAATAGTCACGGAGGCTGGAAATCCAATACTGTCGCAGAAGGTTATCTTCTGTTACTATAATAATTAGCGTTAATTGTAAATAATATTCAAATAAATTCAATTTGTCATCTCGTTTTTCAATGTCTAATTTTATTTCAATGTTATCTCTGTATGTTCTTATGGCCTAGCAAGGTCAATGTGGATATCTGTTCCTCGGAAAAAATAAATATTTTCGCGTCTGCGCACATCTCACAACATACGGGACATTGGCCAAGGTCAGATACAAAGAAAATTAATAATACTAAGTTAGAAATATGGTCGAGCATAAAAAGTCGTATGAAACTCGCCTATAATGGTAATTAAGAAGCTCGTATGAAAATTATGAAACTCGCTTGCGCTCGTTTCATAAATATCCATACTCACTTCTTAATTACCTTCATTATAGGCTCGTTGCATAATGTACTATTTGAATACAATTTAAATTAAGTAACATAATAAACGATTATCCTTCTATCAAACACGAATATTCCCTGGATCAAATGTCCTATTTTAATTATGTAATTAATTTACATTTATTTCTAACGGGTGCAGCGGAGCGCACGGGTACGACTAGTTATTAATATTTTCACATTTTTGTAAGTTTATAGTCAATAATATATAAATTGTTTATATTCCAAATGCTTAACAAGAATCGGCATATGATTTTGATGGGGATAATTTTATTACCCCCCCCTTTGGTAGTAGTAAGTTGTGAAAAACCTTGGTAGCAGGAGGGTTAAAACGCCTGTAGTAGGTTTTGCGTTTAAACAGAAGCAATTAACAGACCTGAATGAATTAAAAAACTGAGTTGTGGTATTATTACATTGAATTATACAGAGACATCATTTTATTTTTACTTCAATTTTTATTGTACCTGAGTTTTTGAATGTACTTCACTCCCACCCCTTCTACTAATGAAGTTCAACCGTCCTCCATACAGATCCAAGACCGCATATACAGACATAGTAGCCTTACATTCACAGTACGTTCCAAAAATATGTTCGCGTTTTCCAATGACGAAAGAGCTTTCAATATTGTATCATTTTCGCACAGGTACTGTCGTCCATTTGCCTACGTCGCATTCCGGTGTTCCCCACCTGCTTCTATTCGCCTCTCTGTAAAGGCTAGTGACTGGGCTGTCTTAGCTGTTTTCTGAGAACATTAATTTCTGTTAGGAATTGGACGTCTACGTTATATTATACAACTGTTTAAAATAACTTAAATAAAAGGGCCTCGTTAAGTAATTAACTGTCACGTGATTTCCCTCCTTTCTACGATCCTGCGACATAACCACTTGCACGGACAGTAGATAGCATGTCTAAGTATTTTTATCTTTTCGGATCGAGCGGAAGTGAAGATTGAATTTACAGTACTTAAGGTACTCTTTTTACAGAATAGGTACAGAATTATTTCAACATGAGTTACTAGTACGAAGAACGAAATTGGTAATTGGAATTACACACATTAGAACTGATGCCTGTATCGAAATGAACCGCCACCATTTTGAAAAATGTGTTTAAATATCCATATTATGATTGTTTTTTTTCAATTTAACTTCATTGTCTATATTGTACGCTAATGTGCTGTAGACAGTATAATATACACCGCATAATGAATACGTCCACATGGACAGCTCAGTTCGTGAGTAAAAACACTCATTGTTAATACTGTACTATATTTTGATTAAACAAAAACCTAATGAAAATGATCAAACTCAAAAGCGTGATATTTCCTAGTTTACGTAAATGGATTAACTACTTTTCTTTCCCCCTATACCTAGTAAAGTGATTTGTTTGTAATTTTACGCCATCGAACTCCAATCGTTGAAGGGGGTAGCAACCGTTGATCCAAAGGTATAGCCAGGTTAATATCAGAAATGTTAGTAAAAATAAAATGATGTCCCAGTATCAATATTAATATCGCCGCATAAAATTATTCGTAGGATGTGAAGAGACAAAGCAATTGTTAATTTCTCCATTAGAATCATGAAAATATGTATACCACCACTTGGAGACCGATACACAGGAATAATAATATCAAGAACCACCTGGCCACTGTCTGGAGCGTATACTGCGAACTGCGGAATCTTTTTTGATACTAGTATTTGCAGCAAACCTTCTGACAGGAAGATGTATCGCCTTCCGCGACGAGGCTGTAAGGCTGTCCTCACATCCGAAGTGTCTCGGTGGACATACAACGGGGATGTTAACCCTAGGCCGTGGAAACATACATTTCACTTCGATTTTCCAAGGGACTTCTCAGACAAGCTACTGCAAAGGAAGAGAATCTCTTGGAAAGATCTCAGTTTCATAATTTAAATAAAGTAATTGCAAAAGAATAAAGAAAAATACCGTAATATATAGATGAAATATCAATATATATATATATATATATATATATATATATATATATATTTCTTACTTTAAATCAGTGATGTCAAAGCCAGCGAATTTTCCTGATCTTGACGTCGTGCACTGGCAGCAAGCGCTAAGTATGGAAAAAGGAAGGGTTGTGTATATGAAGAAGCATCCTGTTGGATTAAGAAAACAGTGCTGCATAAACTTCAAACGGAATGTGAAATTGTATGTCCTTATTTTTATATGGCTTATTTCTATTTAATATTATCTATATTGTCTGTAAAACAAAAGTACTAACACTGATTTCTTAATATTGCACTTGTGTTTTAAATCTTTATAACATAATAGAGAGTTAAGAAGGAATATTCATTTAAATTCCATAGTGGTATAATATTATACTGTATTAAGTGGATGAAACACATCATTCATAAAGAAAGTGATATTCCAAAGAAAGAGATTGAGTATGACTTGATAAGTTGGAATTTATATTGATGGTAGTTTTAGCCTTACAAAAGTAATCAATAAACTAATCATAACAATATTACAGTACAAAGCAAAGTTACCTAGGTACTGTATCTGTTTTAAGTGTAATTAATATTACATAACAAAACTCTTATCGCATTATGCTTTTAAGGTGATATTTGTGAGCAACTTCCTATCATCAGAATATTAAATTACTGTATTTTCTCGAAATGTGCTGCAGCTATAGAGCTGACATTTTTACAACACATGGGTACGTATGTTTTGCTTATGATGTAACAGTAGTTGCTTTGTTAATTCATTTCCTTACAAACAATTTCCATGCGAATACTTTCAAAATTTTCAATACACTATCTTCAGTAATACGTATATACGGTATATTAGATTTACGAAAACATTCTGTAAGGCTACTAAATAAACAGGCCTATACCTGAAAATTTCACTTTTCTATACGAAAAGTTGAGAAAATATTTCTTTTGAATAAAAAAATCAAACTTGTGAAAAATGAGCATTAAAATTAAAACTTACATTCTTATAATGCACTTATACTTCTCAGGCAAATCTAAAAATTACCATGGATACAGTTTTAATAAGTTCTCTTCCCTTTATCTATTGAATCAGTGCTGGCCATCCCTGAATATAGCTCGACCAAGCGCAATATACCACCTCTTTCGTCTGTCTCTTTCCTTCCCGCTGTAAAGCGCTCAGGCTCTCCTGGGCTCTAAAGCGCGCGCTTGCTCCTGTGAGCATCAATTGACATGCTTGCTTTAGACGTACGCATAATACATGTTCATCAGTTACATTTAAATTTAGCAGAAAGAGCTATCAATGAAGTAGGACTAGTATTAAAACTTGGTTCGAAATTGCGTAACTGGACTCAGCTATGAAATGCAGTAATCCAAGGGATTAATATCGCAGTCACTTGTCTATTATTTACGGATTGCAAGGGGCTTTGACTGGATTCGGAAATTGGAACAGAATTAAATAGTTGTCAATAAACTATAAAATGCAATAGTGACGTAATAACAACTGCAAACATTACGAAGGCTGAAAGAAGGCGGCCTAGATTAAAATATACGCTACAGGCATTCAGGAAGCAGAGATATAGGAAGATCGGGAAAGAGAGAAAGAAAGAGTTTGGTTGAATAGTCGCCTAAAAACTTATGATTTCTATAATGTTGCCTTAAAATTGTTGAATGTGCTGGTAAACACTTGAAGTTCAATTTTTTTAACAAAATCGAATCGCCCTATTTATTTCTGCTCATGTTTTGTCATTTGTTCTCTGATGTGTATCTTTTTTGTTATCACTTATGTTTTTTGTTTTCCTTAAACCCTTACCCCTGCATCTGTTTGAACGTGGAGAAGTATGTCAACGACGTTCATATATTGGGATGTAGAACGAAATGTTCAATTTCGAATTGAAACTTCCGCATTTATTCAACATTCAATTTATCGCAGTTCAAAGAGCAATATCTATATAGGGTGGAAGTGAAATAACCCTGCAGATTTTTAGAGTGAATAGCTCATATTGTATGTAACAAAAAATTGTAATAACATATTGGTGGGAATTCCAAAGTTTTCTCAGAATTTTGTTTCCAAATGTTTAACGATCTCTTATACGGTAACTATTATGAGTAGGATCGTGATTTTTGTCCATATCGATAGAAAAACTAATAAAGAAAAATTGATCCCTCTGGCGTATTTCAATAGTGTGGGCGGTTTTCATGTAAATTTAATTTAAAACCACTAATTTGAAGTCACTGACCGATGTGACCAGCTTGTAACACTGTAGGCAGGAACGGAGATGGGAAGTAATTCACTAAGGCAGACAGACCTGAGTTCGTTGACCTCTTGCATCTACGGTATATTACGAGGAGAAAGAGAGGTGTGTTAGCGGCGATGTTGCCAGTATGCTGAAACTTCTAACTTCCGCTATACTGGAGAATTAGCACGGTCACTTTGAACCGTGCCGTTACGTTTAGCACCAAATTTAAGTAAATACACAATGTCACCAACATAAGAACATGACGTTGGTGTGTGGCGTAGTTGGCGGGAGAAATTTTTTCTCTCTCTGTCTACCTCCTTCGTTCTGAACATTATTGAGAGATAGCACCACTGTTAGCGACAATGTGTATTTGCGTAAATATTGCGAGTAAATTATGACGAGTGCCTTAGATGAGAGGCTCGGGACAGAAACAGTTTTGCTGTAGCGGATGCGCGGACCTCTCATGCAATGGGAGCGTGATCCTTACTTGAATTTATTTTTGCGTGTACTTGCAGATTAAATGATTGAGATCCCTTCTTGCTCCGGTTACAGGCCTTGCATTTACGAAGGTTATGTTATGTTATGTTATGTTATGTTATGTTATGTTATGTTAGCTTAGCTTAGATTAGGTTAGGTTAGCTTAGGTTAGGTTAAATTAGCTTCGGTTAGGTTAGATTAGTTTTGGTTAGGTTAGCTTAGCTTTGGTTAGGTTAGGTTAGCTTTGGTTAGGTTAGCTTAGGTTAGGTTAAATTAGCTTTGGTTAGGTTAGATTAGTTTTGGTTAGGTTAGCTTAGCTTTGGTTAGGTTAGGTTAGGTTAGCTTTGGTTAGGTTGGGTTAGCTTTGATTAGGTTAGGTCAGGTTAGCTTGATTTGGTTCGTCCATGTAGTAGTTAAAATTATATAATATGACAGTTTTTGATTCGTAATATTGTTAAAAAATAATAGGCCTATAATGAAAGCGGTGAATAATTTCATGGTCCTTAAATTTTTTTTTCGTAAAAGGCTAGGTATTTTTCTATAGGCCAGAAATAAAACAGCAACGCCGTCATAATTACGTACTTTACGCTTTGGCGAACATTAACCGGAAATTTACTTTCCGTCATTTTAATTGTATTCCGTGAAACACACCTTTTTTCCTGTTAATTTCCTTGTGATAACCTAGTTTATTATCTTATTACATCTTCATTTTCATTTAATGCATTCAAAAAACCGCCGTTGTACTACATAAACCTTGAACTTGACTGATGGAGTAAATTATTTAAGAATATAGTCGCGAATTTGACTACCACCATTTCGATTATATTTTGTTTGATACGGCTCGGTACGGCCCGGTGACTAGTGGCCAGCGAGTAGAGTCGACTATCGATATTGGTCTGCCGTGCGTATTATCCAGTTGTTCCCTAACTTCAATTTTGTAATAATTAACCGTGTATTTAATCGCAAAACGTAACATAGATTTTCTATTCATTTAAATGTACTCTATCGTCGCATTCCATCTGCAAGATTATTTCACTTCCACTTGTATAATTAGACTAAAGAGATTTTTTTTTATTAAACTATGCCCAGTGAATGTATTGAGCCACTAGAGCGGTATTCTGATATATATTTATCCAGACATAGCTTATAAAGGTTAGGATAGGGATTTCGTTTATCAAAATCTAGTGTCATTTCTGCTACAACAAATGGACCACTTGAAATAACACAGAAACAGTCGTATTTCTCCTTCGGTCCGGCTGCTTATATTACAATTCTATGCAGCTGATATTTTCTGTATTTTAAGAGGGAACAATCGAGTATCTCTTTCTTTACGTCACTGGCCGAACGAAGAGAGCTTATGGATGATCTTAGGATAATGCACAGTTTCCTAGTATGAATGGGGTCCTGGATCGTACACACATTCGTACTAATCTTCTTCATCCTTTTCCTTTATAGGTATTCTATCTTTTCCATATTAATTATATAATATATTTTATGTTCGACCATGCCGAAATGTAGTAATTATACACCTGGTAGTAGCCCTTTAATGCACCTCATAGAAGTACACCTAATCATTATAGTTCAGTTGTTCAGCCAATGAGAAATCACCATTGTAGCATTATCAAAGCGCAAGTATCGATTATTCTCGGATATGCAATCGAAATGTTATAGCGAAACGTCACGGAGGCTGGAAATCCAATACTGTCGCAGAAGGTTATGTTCTGTTACTATAATAATTAGCGTTAATTGTAAATAATATTCAAATAAATTCAATTTGTCATCTCGTTTTTCAATTCTAAATCATTTTCCAGGTTATATCAAGATTAATGTTCATGTTATTCTCTAGATTATATCAAGGTCAATGGCATTCGTTCCTCGGAAAAAATCAATACTTTCGCCTCTGCGCACACCTCACAATTTAGGTCAGTTCCGCTCCTCACTTAGATAACTATAACATGAATACTTCTGAATAATTTCAAGTTAGAAATATGGTCGAGCATAAAAAGTCGTATGAAACTTGTCTATAATGGTAATTAAGACGCTCGTATGAAAATTATGAAACGAGCGCAAGCGAGTTTCATAAACAAACATACTCGCGTCTTAATTACTACCATTATAGGCTCGTTGCATAATGTTCTATAAATATAGTAATTAAGTCTATCAATACTTCAAACTCACTTGGGATATAAACATTTTTGCATTTAGTTTTCCATTATGTGCGATTTTAAACTAACAGCACCGAAAAACAAAGAAATGCAGCTCGCAAACATAACAGCGCCCAAAGACAAACAAATGCAACGCGAAAATAAAGGACACGTTCGTTTCGATGTAGAACGGAGTAAGCGGAGTCGTTTTAGACGCTGACTATTATCTTTGCAGAGAAATGGATGCTTTCCTTTAGTCTTTTGTAGAAACAGTGTATCATCACCAGGCTTCGAGACTTCGGACCCAATAGAGCAGTTCAGTGGGAAATCCGAATAACGGCGTACTGAGTATAGTGGTAAAGCGTACAGTGGGGTGGGGGTACTGTAGAATGGATGCCAACAAATACGCAAAGGAAAACGCTCTGGATTTGAAGGTTCTGACGAATCATTTGGTTTTCATATAAACTGTGTCTGAAACTATTACACTGTTAGAAAAGTCAGAGCAAGAGATGCCGTAATCCCTCAAATTAATTTAGAAAATGATGCAGAGAATTAATAAGACACCAAGTACACCGGTTACTGAACGTGTAAAACAGAAGTGGAAATCAATGTTATGTAAAAATAACGGATATGGAACATTGTGTAACATAAACAGCAAATTAGTGGACACAGAGTCACCCGAGAATAAAGGACTGTCTTTTACAGACTGCAATGATGTTAGGTTTTTTCGTTTTGCTCCTATCACGTCATGCGACGTAGAGCGCAACTTTCTACAGTACAAACTTTGGCAGATATCCGAAAAAAGATTTACGTTTGAGACACTGAGAATGTATCTTGTAGTAGGTACATTGCAATTCGGTACGTGGTGGGAATATAATGGTGAAGCAGTGCGCAGCCTCGCCCGTCCTCCTACTACGTGATGACGTCACGCGGGAAGCATTGCAGACTCGCACGCAGCTTGCTAGCTTAGCTCAGCTCAACTCCGTAAGGTTTTGGAAGTGGGGTAGGTTAATTGGTATGAATACCAAGAAGCTGTATTAACTAATCCCTTCCCTACTAACGTCTTGTCAGGAACGTGATGCGCTCCCAAAGCATAGCCGTCTAGACATGACGTCTTTGTGACCCTGCGACTTTTATTGACAGTTTTCATTCAAACTGTCAAATACAGTTTTTTCTAGCTGTCTATTTAGAGGGTTGTTGTATGTTGTAAAACGATCTTTCGTGAAGAAGAGGAGTTATTTTCCTCTAAATATACGCGAAAGGTTTTCCAGAATTCTAACTGTTTGAATAAAAGTGCATTGAAGTTCTGTCCTGCATTCCAAGTGGAATGAACAAAGTTTAAGAAAGGGAATCAGAATCGAGGTCTTGTAAGAGTTATTGGCAGTAAAGTGACATGACAGAAAAGGTCTGTCTACGAAGCACAACATTCACATGGCCAACATAAAGGAAAAAAGGGTAACAATGAAGGGGAATAAACAGTGTTGAAACTGAAGTGCGTAATAGAGTACAATAACGTTATGTTGTGGGTTGACTGTCAGGTCAGCGTCAGAATGAAGTCTTATAATCCCTTCTCCATTATGGGAAAATACGTAAAAAAACTACAGAAATGTTTCTTCAATATAATGTTTATGGTACTTTTCAGCTTTTCAATGTCTACGTAATTGCATGTAAGACCATGAAGGGAAGCAAACCCAGGAAGGATCTATGCAAATCTTCGACTTGACCTGGAAGCAGGCATTTTATAGTGGGTTAACCTTGTCTAACTGAAGTGTTATTGAAAGGGCAGGGGATGCTGGAGTTACGACGACAATATTACAAACAAGCTGTTGGGCTTATCCCCCCCCCTCCCGTCATATACTTACCACCCACAGAAAAAGAAGCCAGCGAGAACCTGCAAAGTTTGTAAATCTCACAAGAAAGAAGCGAAACAACGTGGGGGTGCAAACAATGTTTTGTACTGGAGTCTTTCGAAACTTAACATACTGTTCAAACTGTTACCAAATTATGATTATAGGCCTAATATCACAATTTGTAGTAAAAGATCCATGTTTATTGCAAACGACCTCCACCTGCCTTTAAATGCCACTTACCGCACACCACCAATTCACTGTCTGCGCGTGGAGATTTAAATAGAGATTCCAGGCAATAAACCCGTCCTTTTAAATCTTACTGCATGAACTTAAAGGTAGCAACAAGCAAACTTTAGAAAAGAGTCAATAATGAATATTTGTTAAAGGCAGGTGTCGAATTAATTACGTTCATTCTGGTGTACTGCTTTCGTTAGAAGATATCTTAAGTTCATGGACTCAACTTCGGTTTGATCCATTCAGAGTAATGGACAGAATACGTTCTGAATCAGACCTTCGATTTCAGGCTGGCTTTAAAGAGGCTGAAAATGTGAATTGCAACAAATGTCAAGTGTAGCATGATGAAGTGTCCCTAAAAGAAGGCAAATTCGAAAAAAAAAAAAAAAAAAAACACACACACACATTCTCGATAAAATGTGGACTTAACGCGTTTTGATTCCAAGCTCCTCAAATACGTTCAATAAAGTTTCATCGTCAACATTTTTACATTACTTAAAAAAACACACCAGTTTTTCATTCCAGTGATTCTACATATTTCTTTTAGTAAAATGCTCCTGCACACAATTTTAATATCTGAATATTTTTACACAAATTAAGTCCACAATTTCCACATCTGACATTAATTTTCGTAATGTGAACAGCTTTCTTGTTAGCAGCTAGTACTTGAAATAGACCTTGATTCACCCTCACCAACTACTTCTGTATTATCTTCCTCAATACCACTTTCTTTCTTCAACTCCGCCGGTAAATCAATTTCCAATAGCACTATAATATCACTTTCACACAAAACATTAAGGCCGCTATTATCCACAAAACAACTCATATCTGTATCCCTGAATACAACTAGATTTGAATAAACACCAATAAAGAAAGAACAAATTTACCAACTCAAGTTTCTACACTGCAAGTAAATGGTAAAGTGGAGAATTGAAACAGTAAACGACTTTAACGGCATTACAAACAGTTACAACAATGGACAAAAATCACAGAATTCAAACTAGAAAATGTTTAAAAGTGTAGGTCATATGAAATGCCAAGGGTGGGTAAAATCTGTCCACTAACAAATACTTCAAATTATTAGTCTGCTATATTTTAAATCTAAAACAGTACACATGTGTGCATACTTCATCTTGTTAGAGACAAATAGAGTAAAGGTGAAAGCTGTCAGATTTCATTAATTCAAAATAATTTAGAAAATAAAAAGGGTGGGCAATTTTTTCCCAACCTTGATAATGCTAGGGTTAAGCGAGAAAATAATTATTTTATGCCCATTGATTGGCGCCTTTTTGCTCCTCTATTGACATTCGAGACAATTGAATCCTTCCATTTACTGAAGCCTTTTCTGTCTGGAAGATGTTAAAAGATACCACAGCTTTAACATTTAATGAGACATGTAATTAAGTCCTTTTAGCTTAGAAAGTTTTGAAGAACTATGAGAAAATATTCCCTTCTGCGGAGCCACTCATATGTGAAAAATTTTAACAATATGATACACAGGAACATACCAGTTAATAGTTATTATCACGCTGTAATTACTCACGTTTCGTTATTTAGGTCTAATGCGCTATCCTCTGATACATGTTCGTCTGAATAGGTTTTGAAGTGGCCTGAAGAATACATGAACTATTGGCAATGATGTCATGAATTTCTTTTCTCCTTCTCTGTTTTTCACATCTGTCCAATCTCAGATTATCTGTTGATTTTCGTTTCAAGCAAGACTGCGCCAGAGCTTTTGTGGGTACAGCGTCTACTTTCAGATTACGACTGCTTTTTGGTTCATAATTTAGGAGAGTCTGCTTTAAAGGTACTTCGTAACTTGACTCCTCAAAATGAAGTGAACATATTCGAGCTGAAACAACATTAAGTCTTAAGATTTTTACCCCTTTCTTTTCCCTCAAAGCAATCTATGGAATAAGTCAAACAATAAGTTTAACATGAAAATATATTTTGCAAATCAGTTGCGAAGCAAACAAAATTTAGTAACATGCGAGAAAACACATCGTGCTGTAAATTGACTTCATCCTCCCTTCTACAAGCATGCAACCATTGTCTTGCCAAGTCTTCATTCTTCGGAAACCTATAATATTTTACGTCAGTTCCTTTTGTTTTTCGATTGTAACTCAGACAACCATACTGCACATCCAGGCATACTAATAGCATGTGTCACATTAATAGCATTACCGATACAAGAATAACATTCAATATAATATATATATATATATATATAAACAAAGAATTAACACCCTGCACGTACACACAACAGCTGTTTGTTTTGTTCCTCGAGCACTGCGGCGCGAATTAGCGTACCGCTGCTGCTTCCCAAGTGACGACATGCGCAGTAGAAAACGAGTTTGAGTCAACCGTCTGCTACACCATTATATTCCCACCACGATTCGGTACTGTAACTGTATTTCCTAAGGACGACCAATAGGATAAATGAAAAAATTAAAATTGCTACATGCTTATTTCCACCATTAACACTGTATATAATTAAACACAAATGCTTATGAAAGACATTAGAATAAATGCTTTTCACATTCTTTTGACATTATCAATGTATAATGTATATTTACTTTCAGAATGTACATATGTGTGTGATTCACCATACTACCGTACTCTACTCTAAATAGCAACGTTGTTATCTCAACACATCTCTATCTACCTACAGCGAGTCAACAACCTATAGTGCATGCACAGTAAACTTAATGTATCGGGTCCAAAGTCTAGAAGCCTGATCATCACAGACTTTACGCTAGTTAAATGAGATGTCAGCTAACCATGTTTAAGTAATCGATGATTTTGAACGGTGCAGAGAAATTATATTTTAACCATCATTTTTGTCCATTTCGATAGGAAAACCAGTAAATAATCATTTATTCTTCTGGCGTATTTCAATAGCATGGACGGTTTTCATGTAAATTTAATTTAAAAACCACTAAAGTGAAGCCACTGAACGATGCGACAGCTTGTAACGCTGTAGACAGGAAGGGAGATGGGAGGTAATTCACTGAGTTCGTTGACCTCTTGCATCTGTATTACGAGGAGAAAGAGAGGTATGTTAGCAGCCAGTAAGCTGAAACTTCTAACTTAATTTCGTAACCTATGATTACTGGAAGTAAATCCCGAAAAGACAAAGTATATGATTATGTCTCGTGACCAGAATATTGTACGAAATGAAAATATAAAAATTGGAACTTTATCTTTTGAAGAGGTGGAGAAATTCAAATATCTTGGAGCAACAGTAACAAATATAAATGATATTCGGGAGGAAATTAAACACAGAATAAATATGGGAAATGCCTGTTATTATTCAGTTGAGAAGCTTTTATCATCCTGTCTGCTGTCAAAAAATCTGAAAGTTAGAATTTATAAAACAGTTATATTACCGGTTGTTCTTTATGGTTGTGAAACTTGGACTCTCACTTTGAGAGAGGAACATAGGTTAAGGGTGTTTGAGAATTAGGTTCTTAGGAAAATATTTGGGGCTAAGAGGGATGAAGTTACAAGAGAATGGAGAAAGTTACACAACACAGAACTGCACGCATTGTATTCTTCACCTGACATAATTAGGAACATTAAATCCAGACGTTTGAGATGGGCAGGACATGTGGCACTTATGGGCGAATCCAGAAATGCATATAGAGTGTTAGTTGGGAGACCGGAGGGAAGAAGAGGAAGAAGACCTTTTGGGAGGTCGAGACGTAGATGGGAAGATAATATTAAAATGTATTTGAGGGAAGTGGGATATGATGATAGAGACTGGATTAATCTTGCTCAGGATGGGGATCAATGGCGGGCTTATGTGAGGGCGGCAATGAACCTCCGGGTTCCTTAAAAGCCAGTAAGTAAGTAAGTAAGTATGATTACTGCGTTTTTAACCGAGGTTAATGAACTTCGCCATAACAAAAACAAAATACACGGCTCTTCTTTTATGCGAGAATGTCTAAATATGAAATACAGTTTCAAAGCAAGCACAAAATGACTTACCAGTCACTTGCCTATTCTTTGCATCGGGTTGGGGGGGGACTTTGACTAGATGTGGACGAGCAAGGAACAGAAATCCCATTTGCAGCCAAGTCTGAAAGCATTAACCGGGCTTGACTGGGGAAGGCAGTTTGCTAAATACTGTGACAAGAATGCAGTGCGCGCGGAAACCAAGATCTTCTGCTCAGTGAACCGTGTCCTATATCGAACGTAACACTCCAGCCTGATTACCCGGGTGGACGTCGTCTTCCTGCCTTTGATACCGCTGATGACGAAGACAAAGGCAACGGCGAGACACAGAATGGCTTCTCTCCTTCCACTAGAATTACCTAGCAAAACTAAAACAATAGCGAACTGCGGCAGTCGGAGGGGGTGGCCAACACAAAACGAATGTGAAGAACGTTCCCATTATGGGACTTCGACGCGCACAGCCAATATTTCTGATTTCCACTACATCAGCATTCCCCATCATATCGAGAATTAAATCTAGGTGGGCGAAAGAGACGGCCTACTGGTCTTAGCACTGCCAGATTAATATAAATTACAACATATCCTGTCATGCCACCTTATGCACGATGGACCATAAGTAATGTAATTAATTTCAGGAGGTTATTCTTTGAGATATTTCAAATAGAAAAATGTAATACAATTTTTCTCGTTTTTCTTTGTCTTCCATTTAATAGCAATATGCGTTACAAGGGCGGTATGTTGAAGTTTTCATGTTCGAGGAAAAGTTTGAAAAAGCGAAACGTAGTTGAGCTTTTTTAATTTCCGAGAATTGAAAGAAAAAACACCGCTCGTGTATCGTACATTATTTCGTGCGAAGATCGTATATTACATACCTGAAAGAGGAATTTCTAATTAGTTGCAATGAAATCTCCATCTTGGTTTCTGTTCAATGACGGCAAATTTGCAAAACAAAAATATCTATCTTCAACATTGTTGCTTTAAAATGTTTTCTGCGTTAACTATACTCCAGCAGGCAGTGATATACGTCTATCTTTTTTATCCCCCAGTCTATGATGAGTCTGGAATCTTGTTGATTTTTTCACGGCTTCCTTAATGTTACTTGCATCACGAATGCAGTAACTTTAGTGGAGTTGTAGAGTTTACTTAATTTTTGCAATTATTTAAAAACAATAATTAACAGTGCAATTTAGGTGAAATTGCAATGGTAAGTTTCCAATTTATAATTATTACTATATTGAACGTCTCTAAAAATAATATGTTAAAAGCCTAAAGCAGTAAAATCAATACGTCACTTAAGCGGTAAGAAGAGGGAAATTGTTACGTGTATTAGGTTGGGAATACTGAATGTGGAATTTTAGACTTTCCGCGGATTGGTTTTGTGCGGAAACCAAGCAAATACGCACGATCTCGCACAAAACTGTTTTATATTAAACATATCATAGCGTGTTTTGGGAAAGCCATTGATTTAATTCCCAATATGATCAGTCAATTTAAGAGAGCTGTGTATTATGATAATAAATAAAACTATTGAAAGAATTTTAGTTTTGTCCTTTAAATGTGCAGGAATTGCATGTAAGGAAATAGTACATATTAGTAGGCTACATGTATACTTATTATGATACAAGGTTGGAAAGTGATTTTTACAAAATAGAGGAAAAGTTTGAGAAACGAACAGAGGGAGTTCATATATTTCAACATACTTATCTATGCTGGCAACTCTGAATTCAGTAAAATCAGTTTTCAATAGTGGCGGCCGTTTGCTGTAATGACGGAAAAACACACTATCGTGCAAAAATAATTCGATTGGAACAAAAGTAACACTACAAAATCATGTCATACACGGCATCGATACTTTCTGGCAGACGTCTCCAAAAGCATACTCGCGAGTAAGCCCCTGAACGGAACCGAAGCCAGTACGTAATGAGCGCGCTCCGCCTCACCCATCTCCACCTGTAATGTACTTAATTTTTATGCGCAAACGAAGAGCAGTGACGGACTGCCATTGTCATTATGTTGGCCGAAGTGTTCCACCGTTTCACAATGTCTTCTGATCATGAGCGTAGTACAATCAAGGATAAATAGGAAGTTAATTTTTTTGTGTTAGTGGGGAGAATGTGAAATGCTTAATTTGTTCGAAAATTCTTAAGGGTGTGTTGAAATTCAACATGCGACGACAATACTCGACTCTTCACAAAGAATATCATACAATTACAGGCATGCTGGACATGTGGAAATAATTTATTTTGGGGCTATCTGTATATTACAATGACAATGACAAACATATAGTTCCGAATGACAAACATATAGTTTTTCGTTTAATTCCAGGTGAAATGGGTAGGCCTACAAATATTTTGATATATATATATATATATATATATATATATACACACATATAAAACAAGAAAATACAAACACAAATCACACACGTGTCCTCAGTCTTAAACAAAAAAAAAAAAAACTTCTTGCTAGCTATGTTCTAGCTTGGAATATTGGCAAATCAATGAAGCCCTTTACAGAAGCATCATTTGTAAAATCGTGAATACAGGACGTTACTAAAATACTGTGTCCAGAACAAAGTCAAAGTTTAAGAAAATTAAATTGTTTCCAATTACAGTTCAGGAATTTCAAGATTGTAAACGTAATTGAATCTGAAGTCGAAACTACAATTAACCAGTTTGTAGCTTACTCACTTGCATTGGACGAAAGCACAGATAGAAATGACAAAGCTCACCTAGCCATTTTCATCCCAGGAGTTAATGAACATTTTACTGTGTCTGAATGTCTTCTAGATGTAATTACAAAATACAAATGGAAAAGAGCTTTTCCAGGCACTGAAAGGCACCATAGAACAGAAGAGGTTGAATTTGCAATGGCTTGTGTCAATAGCAACAGACGGGGTTCCAGCTTCATAGTATGTCAAAATAATATACAAACGTATGATATTTCCTATTATTTTAATGTTATTATTTGTAAACATAAGCAGACCGTTGCCGCGATCCCCCACTGATCGCTTCCATCTGTTATGGTACGAGTCTCTCCCCCTTCTCTAGCCTTACAGCACACTGTGTTCGGCGGGCAGCATCGAGAGCACGAATGACGATACGCTTTTTGGAGACCTCTGCTTTCTGGAGTGGTTACAGAGAAAGATCTTTGACCATCGTTCTTTCACTCTCAATTTTTTGTGGTGTTTGAAGGACAATGATTCTTCATTCTATCTACCTTATCCGCATAAATTTCCTCGCCGAACAATAAAAAAAAATAAATACTTTGTAACAGACCGGTATTCAAAAGCGAATTTTTTATCTAACATAATTATTTATTTAAAAATTCATAACATCGAAATGTCTAAATTATTTTTCACCAAACTTGGATAATTATTTATCTAACAACATAGGATATTTTATTTGCGTCTTTCACGATATTCGCTTTCGCTTTTGTTTTTGACGAAGATCCAAGGCCAACTATAGGCCTATCAATATCGCTATGTAGCCTGTTCGCGTTTGCTTTTGAGTAATGCTATAATTTTTCATTGCCCTATCATTTTTCTCTAACTAGTGTAATTGAAGAGTCCACTGCAAGAATGATGGATGTCATTTGGAATACATTTTGCAGGAGAAGCAATTGAAAGTTTGAAATGCTTAGCGCTCAAAGCTTAACTGTGATTTTCCGATCATTACTGGGCAATGACTATCAGTGTTCATGCCATATAACTCTCTATGTACATTCTATATGTCTTAAGCAATGCATTGACAGTCTTGGTTCATTTTCGACAAGAAGTGACATCCATCATTCTTGCAGTGGACTCTTCATTTATAATACGTTATCTCGTTTCAAGGTTTACAATAATACTAGATTTCCTGTCGGTAGTTTCTTTGAGATTTCTTTGCACCTAAGCTGCTTTAGATTTTCAAAAAGTTTGCTTCTATGATCACCTACGGAAACATAAATTTATAGCATTTAAGTAATGAACCTTGAAAGTCACTATTAATTTCAATTGAAAATGAACACGAGTGACGTCCTTAATTTTACAGTATATAAATAAATATTCAATATACAGTTCGTAATAATGAACTTACCCGAAAGTTTGTGCATTCCATAATTCAATGTTATGCTCTATAGTATAAGCTATTTAAGTCTAAATAATTAATAAAAATATTATTACAACAATTCACGATTTCTAAAATCTTTAAGTGTTATTTATAAAAGTTTCCTTTATTTCTACAGTGAAAATGTAGTGTTTTAATATTATTAAACTTTATAAATTAGAAACGTAAACGAGCATCAATATTCTTCATCTGTATCTATCTACACATTGGACGAGGAATATATTATGGTTCATATAAATTTTCTTAATATGGGCTTTGTTTAAATGTGGTTTAATATTGAAACGACAAGTAGAAATAAATTGGATGGGACACAGTAAACAAGCAAATCTTTCCTCTTCAACAACAAAATAATCATATTCCCATTGGAAGTAGTATTTCTTCACGGGTTCCAGTTCTCTTTAAACTGCATTACGCGTATTGCGTATTTATATATTTAATTATTTATTTATTATTTATTTTTATTTATTTATTTATTTGCCTGGAGTGCGTTACAATGTTGAATGACAGCTTTGACATCCGGTCATGTAGCTATAACTCATTTATCAACGTACCATTTATTTATCGTCCTATTACTAGTAAAACCAGTTAAGACGAGTAATGCTAGTTTTGTAAAAACAAGAATTAATGCACGAAAAATCATAATAAATTCTTCATATAAAGTAATTGGTTTGCTGCCTGCATGCAACATTTCGGACTTATTTCATTTTAGTAGAATACAGAGCACGGAAAGACAAGTCGGGACTCTACTTAACTTATTTTACACAAAAAGTGGACTTAATCGCCTTTACTAGTAATAGGACGATATAGTCATAAGTAGACCTTCTTACATTATATGCATACATACATTTTAAAATTTATTTTACATGTATTTTAACTTATTTCCCTCGTTCATTTTTCTCTTACTTTCTAAATGTATGCTTCTAAGGATTTTATTATCTACTCATTTGTAATTCTTGATAGCGTATTGTGTACCTGCCGCCGCGAGAATGAATTTTGATGCAGCCGAGCGTAACTAGAACGTCATGACCGCACTGGTAGAAAAGGTGGGTGGGGTAAGAAAGGGGAGGAAAACAGTCGCTCTCAGGAGCTACAGTTCTGCAGGTCTGTACTAGACTCTATGGGTCGATTTCTAAAACGAGGTCTAGACCACGACCATGGCTTTAAACCGCGATTGGATTTATAAAACGAGGTCTTTTTCATTTTTCTGAGCCATGGCTCGAAACCATGGTCTGGAACAGAGACCACGGCTGGGGCAGGTTTAAAACCACGGCTTCATGTATACAATATGGAGGTAATAGATCAGCTGGATGATTATCAAAGGAAAATTTGTGTCTACGAGTATTAAATCCCCGGATTAAAGTGATGAGAGAGAGGAATAATCCTTTGTAACTATATAACGACGATAATTTCTGGCGAATATTTCGATTTTCGAAGAAATCAACGCAAAATTGAGCAAGAATCCAAATAACAATCTGCAACGAAATGAAAGAGGTACCAGGTTGACAATTTTGTTACACCTTCTTGTTGCTTTCAGGGAAGTAAGATATAATATATTATATTAATTATACCTTTATGCCTATAGGACGATATATCTTAGTTCTTAGTCTTTACAGTAGTTTTGGACATTTCATTTAGTACTTGAAAATGTTGTGGACGTACAAGAATATGAAACAAGCGTGATTTTGTCTTCTTATTTTAAGTTTTATGCTACTGGGGCTTTCCACGTAGTACTAGCCTATTATATGTGAAAACAGAACCATGCTAAATTTTAGTTTCAATTGAAATTTTAATCCATTTAATATTAAGGTTATTAATTCCTCAGAACCGTGTTTTCAGTTAGTTACTGTTGGTAGTAGTTATGAACAAATGATAAACTACAACATAAACTCTCGACTTGTGCTATTTGTTTGTGTAATATCATTCCGGTATCTAAAAATCCGTTCCCTATTAAATACTAAGTAATGGTAGTATTTTAAACGCACGTATATTCCCTAAATATAACAATATCTTAGCTGAGAACAAAAAACGTGATTTACAGCAATTCAATAAAAATATTAATCCCGATGTTCATTTCTTTCTAATGTCGACTGTGTACAGGAATAAAAATCGATTCTTAGCTGCGTTGTCATATATAAAACCCACAAAACTCGGTTTCTTCTCAAGCTGCGTCCGACTTTTTTTATTTTATTGGGTTATTTTACGACGCTGTTTCAACATCTAGGTTATTTACCGTCTGAATGATATGAAGGTGATAATGCCGGTGAAATGAGTCCGGGGTCCAGCACCGAAAGTTACCCAGCATTTGCTCATATTGGGTTGAGGGAAAACCCCGGGAAAAACCTCAACCAGACAACTTGCCCCAACCGGGATTCGAACCCTGGCCACCTGGTTTCGCAGCCAGACGCGCTGACCGTTACTCCACAGGTGTGGACCGTCTCGACTTTGTTTTAGAAATCGCACAAGGATTCAGACCTCGATCATGATTTAAAAGCCGAGGTTTGGAACCACGATTCCGTCCGTGTTTTAGAAATCGACCCAATGAATCTATCTGATGATCTTAGCAATCAATCTGTTTAAGTGCGAATATAGGCTTTTGGTGAAGGACTGAAGTAGAAAACGAAAATTAAAGACAATAACACAACGATTCAATAAAAAGGAGATAGGTCTACTCAGAAAAATCCTGCCCTAAAGTTGCATTACGTGGTATGTACTAGAGTTGGGTCGATTCGTGAACGAATCGTTCATTCGAACGACTAATAATAAAGAATCGTAAGAATCGATTCGTGGTATCAACGAATCGTCGTTCAAAAGAATCGTAACGAATCGTCGTTCAAAAGAATAGTAAGGAATCGGCATGATATCGTAACCCACGATTCTATTAGTTGTTTCATGTAACCTGTCAACGGACATTTCCGAACCGTGTCGAATGCTCCCGAGCGAGAGTGAAATCAAAATATGTACTGCATTTGTTAAGTATGGAAAATAATGAACACAAACCTGAAATGTGCATAGTTAAATAGAGATGTAATGCAAAAAATGTAATTCGTAATAAGGTTCAGTTGATAAATTATCATTTATAAACATTATCTTGGGTAATTTTGTAGATTAATGGAGGTCATGCTGAATGGTTCCAGCCAATGAGAAAGAGACAATCCAATGTCTCGCCTCTTATGCCATCTATGCGAGAGATGTAGAACGTTTTTGTTCTACGCGTGGTTTGCAAAGGAAAGTGTCCTGTAAGTCTTTCGTTGACGAATCGTTGGAATCGCACAGTAGGAAGAATCGTGAACTCGTTGACGATTCAAAAGAATAGTTGGAATCGCAGACTGAGAAGAATCGTGAACGAATCGTTAGAATCGATTCGTAATGTATGATTGAATCGTTGGAATCGACTTCTGAAAAAGAATCGTGTTGCCCAACTCTAGTATGTACCACACATCTCTCACGATCAAACCCCACTACATTAGGTGGGAGCTGATAGCTGACTGGATTTCCATCTATTGTTAGCTCGAATCCTGTTGTGACGTCTGGTGACAGACACAATCATTGCACTTAACTGCGGGCCCAGAGCTGTATGTAGTTTGTCTTGTAGTAAGCAATGTACAACTGTGTTGGCGTGCAGTTTGGAATAGAAATTTATCGTCGTAAATTCGTCAATCACAGCCACAGACATGTACAATAAACAGGTGCATATATCATCACCTTCGATCCTAGATGGGGCTTCGTCTAGGCTGCATCTAGGTCCTACATTGAGTGGAAATTAATTACCTCACCGTGTGATTTAACAAAGGACGTAACAGTACTGTAATATTGATTGTAACTACTACCTCTCTGAAAGGACATATTATCCACCGCTGTGGAGTGACAGCTGGCATGTCTGACCGTGAAAAGAGGGGCCCGGGTTCAAGTCCTGGTTGCGAAAAATCAATTCAATACTTTCGAATATTATTATTACAGTATTAACATGGAATCAATTAATTAAACTTCATATAGAAGAAGAAGATAAACCAGAAGTACATAGCTTTGGGCAGACTTTCCGCGTGAAATTAAAACAAAAATAGTTCACTTATGCACAATACAGAATGATCTTCCCTTCCATCGCTCCAACTCACAACTGGGTGCGGACCGCCCGGATGTTTATCACTAATCAACTTCCGCTATGTATTTACTGTTAATATTTCGCAATCCCTTCTTGCGTTGCGGATTTCTGAAATGTAGACATTTGGTTAGTGTTTACAGTGTAGCAACACCAACTTCATTGACTTTTGAAAAGTATAATTTTTTCCAACTAGAATTAGATTCTAGCTCACAGTACACTGCGCTGCGAAAGAAATCCCGATACGAAATTATATAGGAAAACGTATTATTTGTCATTCTTGCGTTAAATTTTATATTACCTTCTTAACATGTTTCAGCCTGCTATTGGCCATCATCAGAACTGATTGTTGCTGCTCTTGGCGCCTTTTGTGGGGGTGTGTTTGTGTAGTGTAATGTGGAGTCAAAGAGTATGTGTGTTCTGAAATTGAGTTGTGTATTGAGAATTTCATTTGGATGTGTTTTTGTGTGTCTGTATATTTCGTATTGTTCTAGTGTGTAAACAAAATAAAAGGCGCCAAGACCAGCAACAACCAGTTCTGATGATGGCCAATAGCAGGCTGAAACATGTTAACAAGGTAATATAAAATTTAATACAAGAAAGACAAATAATACGTTTTCCGAAGTGATATAGTGTTAAAAGTTGTGTAATCAAGATGTATAATGGAATTATATTGTTTTCCGAAGACTTTAGCAAACATGACGAGGTGCAAAGCTATTTTCCTGAGATTAGTTTTTTTTTTAACATTTAAATACGACTTTTATAAGATCATCACGTTATTATTAATTAATATGAATTGATTTTAAATTATTTATATACTTTTATTTTACATTAATAAGAATACTGCACGAAAATAGTGAAACTGCAGTTTATATGGTATTCCACAGCCTTCCTTATTATCCATGGATGCTCTCATTGTTACAATCGATATATAGCCTACGGTCAGTTACGTTTTATATTGCATTAATAAAAAAGTTTCAGTTTTGTTATAAATATAAAATTTTATTATATATAGACCTACAGAAACAGTACTGAAAATTGAATATACGTGACTGGAACACTTAACTACAGATTTCTCCTTTGCATAGAATAAAAACTCTTCAGAAAATTCAGGCCAGTTCAGATGTGTTCGTATAATTATTTCACACATAATTTATTTATAGCATATTGAAGACATACATGAACAAGCTGAATTGGCTGAATGATATAATGACAACAGAGCAATAATAGAGTTTATGTGCGATGCCTTTTTTTATATTGTTTCCAGGGTTGCCAACACTAGATGACGGAAATTCAGGACACATTAAAAAATAAAAATCACATAAACTTATAATGAATTTTAATGTAAATACACTTGTATTTTGAGGCTGAATTAATCAATTAGAATTACCTTCGTGTTATTATTTGGTTGTAGCAGTGTAGCCCTATATTAAAGAACATGCAATAGTCTGTACACATTGAAAAGCACAGGGATTGATAAGTATACATGTCTCTACACTCACTAAATTAACATACAAATGTTGCTTCCTTTGCTTTTGTTTAATAGTTCTTTGTTTGTTGAAATAGTAAGTAAACAATTATCTAAATGACATATGAAAGTTCGTCTTTACTAAGAGTTCTGATTTTACAAGTTCTGGCCTCATCCGGTTCCTCTCATCAGTCCAAAAATTCTTCATTTAAAAAAACTCGCTCCACGTGAGTATTGCTAATTGGAAGATCATGTATGTGTTCAGCAATTGTCTTTAAGTTTGGCACACTACGGGCGGAATTCATAGTCGTCACTTATAAATGAGTGAACCCTTAAGTGGTTATTTATACTCATTTCTAATTCATAGTTGTCCCTCATTCACATAATGAGTGATTACTTAAGTGAGCTGATCTGTACCCTTAAGTGACCACTCATTTTCAAAATGTATACTGAGACTGATTTTGAGGATTTTGTGGAGTTTGTTGAACGAAATGAGGAAAATATGTGTCCCAAAAAGGTATATTAGAGACATGGAGAATCCTCTGGAAATGTATAGTGAACTGAAATTTAAGAAGCGATATCGTTTTCAGATCAATTCGAAGTTCTTGCTCTAGCCAAATTGATCGTAATTTATTTATTCATTCATTCATTTATTTATATAACAGGGCAAAGCCCCAATTACAATAGACAGGACAGATATTTGTTAAAAAAAACATAGAATTGCATATAACATGAAAAGAAGAGATAAAGCAGATACAAGGTTAATTACAAATTAAAAATTAATCTAGATATAAATGAAAAATACTAAATAAAAATAAATTAAAAGGGGTTAAGTATAGATATTATAGCCAAAAATGTAAAATGTAGCTATAATTGGCAAATTATAGAGTAAATATAACACTATGTTAATAAATTCAATATACAGTATTATATAGTAGGCCTAATAGGCTTAATTAATTTATTTAAGAAATTCACTACTACAGAACACGTGTTCCAATTAGTAGGATATCTGATTATAACTATGACTAACACGCAACTAGAATTTAAGATATCATGAAACTATTGCTGTATATAACTTATTCAGTACAATAATATTGATAACTGGTTGTTATAGCAACCCCACATGTAGAGCTGCTTTCGATTAGTTCAGTGAGAGCCAGCTTTTGTTATGACGTCATGTCCGGCAGCTATAAGTGAGCACTCATTACGTGAAAATAAGTGTTGTCTATGAATTCAGAACTGACTTAAGGGTTCACTTATTATAAGCAAACACTTATTACTTAAGGGTTCACTCATTTTTTAAGTGACGACTATGAATTCCACCCTATGTGTCTTCGAAACAGTGTCCCAGCGTTCTTTAGGAGTTGGTGGATCTTTCAGTATCGGTATCATCTCTTTCAATAGGCAATACTCTTGGTACAAATCATCACCATTTTCAAAGCCCAGTTCTGAATTAACATGCAATATATTCACAATTTCAGTAAGGACACTGAATGTGAAAGTATCATTAAGGCTTGGAAAAGTGATTTTCTTAAGAAGTGAAGAATCGTAATCAAACCTTTTTGCAAATAGTCAATGGCCCTCTGATACACATTCAGTGCCTCCTTCTTAAAGAGATGCACATCAGAATCACTCAAGTTATTCAAATGCTGATTTACTACCAAGCCATATCACCAATGAGCGCCACGAACTCGCTTCTGTGTTCTATCTAAAGAGCTTATAATAATCCATGTTGAATCTTTCGTACACTTATCACCAGGGAACGGATTTATATGGACTAAAAATATATGAAATATGTAAATATATATGTAGTTATTTTTACCAAAATATGGAATTAAATATGGATTTTTACCAAAATATGGAATTAAATATGGACTTAAAATTATAAAAAAATGACTATGTACGTTAAATATTGGTACATTTTAATCAAACTAAACAAAAATATAATGGACGTACCTTATCTTCCAATGTAGTTTCAACAAAACACAATTTTTATTGTCTGTTACCATAACAATACGTTACAAACATTTCTTTCAAGTGCTGAAAAGTGAATCTTCTTCTATTGTCTCTGAGGATAGATTTATACTGACTAAAAGAGCGTTCGACGTCACAAGAAGTAACTGGTACATAATTCAATTTCACAATGTCTGCTGGGGATAAGTCCAAGTTAATCTTCACTGTTGATTCACCACTCATCACAGCAACAACCTTTTGTAGTTCTTCATATCCAGGGTTTTTGAAAGTACAGTGTCCACCTTAGCTCTTACTGCATCTGCAACTTTACCTCTACCACGATTCAGTTGTTCCACAGTACTATTTATAATTTCAAAACTTTCAGATAGTGAAAGGTGCCTATTTTGGAGACTTTTGAGCGTTTTTATGATGCATGAAAATGTATGCTGAATGTGAGCTAAGTCATTCTTCACACTTATGTCACAGGTAACTGTTTTCGCAGTATCAATTGAGACTGCATCTTCAGAGTCCAATGCAAGGAGAACATTGTTAATAGAGTCTATATGTTCGGCATAATATTCAACTGCTTCTAGCCATGTACCCCATCTAGTTAAAATTGGCTTTGGTGGCAATGGAATTTCAGGGTACATTTCTTTCAACACGTTAACTCTACTGGGAGCTTTGAGAAATACTTTTTCACTGATGAAATCAACAAATCTACTTTAGGAAATTGTCTCTGACCACTTCTGCCACACGATGAAATGCATGCGCCACACAAGTAAAATGAGTCAATTTAGGATATACAACAGATAATGCTTGTCCAGCTTTGACCATATAAGGGGCAGCATCGCTAATAAAGAATAACACATTATCGTACATAATACCCTTTGGCCACAGGATACCCATAGCTTCGTTGAACAGTTTAACTATAGTTTTGTTATTGCACTTTTCTAGAACATCACAATGTAAAAGAATTCGTTCAGAATATTGTTCACTTAACAAACCGATAACTACATTACCAACAAGTCTACCTTCTTTGTCGGGAGTCTCATCAATGGAAACCCAAATTGAACTATCTTTAATTTCATCTCTTATCTTCTGTATTGTCTCATCGTAGATGGATGGAGCATACGTCTTCCTAAGTGTTGACTCATCCGGGATTGTATGTTGAGTATATTTTTCAAGGAATTCCCTGAATACCTTATTCTTTAGTTTGTAGAGAGGAATATCAGCAGAGATGAGAGAACGGCACAGGTCGATGTTAAACTCAGATCTTACATTCGATGTTGTTGGTTGTGTTAAAAACAATTGTCTCTGCTTGGAATTTAGTTGTTTGTTGGCCTGATGTTTACTAGTTGTAATGTGTTGTTGCACCAGGAACTTTTGTGTAGATGATACTGCACACTGACACAAATTACAAAATAATATTTTATTGTCAGTTGATAAACCATCTTCTTTAAATTCTGAAATGTAACTTGTTAGTTTTGATTTTAAATTGACTGAATGACGTACTTTTGGCATATTTACCGTCTTTATAGTATGATTTACAAAACTGAACCTATGTGTACTCTGACTGGCATTTAACTGTTGAGCTGCACAACTGAAGTCTGTTAAAAATTTTAAATTAAATTAATACAGTTTTGTAACTTACTTTCCCATTGTTGATAGGACTGCTAATTTTCAAATAACTCTGATGTTAAAGGGATTACTGAACATGTGTTTAAATCTCTATTGTTGAAATGTATTTTTAAAAGTTAATGGAATTTTGTTTTGTTTTATTGTTAAACCTAATATAATATGGACTGTTTTATATGAAATATGGAAAATATATGGAAATTAACGAAAATATGTACTAAACTCTAAAATATGGAAAAATATGGAAAATAAAAGTAGGATTTTTCAACCCTACACATTGTGAAACATAAAGATAATGCAAAATATAAATTATATTAGCTTTATAAGTAAATATGTATTTACATATAAATCCTTTCCCTGCTTATCACAAATTATACATTAACATACCGATACAAGACACATTACAGATACTAAAACAAATGCTCATAGACAACAACACACCACAAGAACACATCGAAGAAATCATCGAAATCACAGACATCATAACAAAGCAAAATTATTTCACACACAACAACAAATACTACACCCAAACAGAAGGATTGCCAATGGGATCACCCATATCCAGCATACTAGCAGAGATACGTTTACACAACATAGAACAAACATACATACTCAACAATGAACACAACAAATATGCAGACAACATAATATACTGGCACAGATATGTAGACGACATACTCATACTATACAAAGGAAACAAACGACAAATACACAAACTACACCAATACAGAAACAAAATACACCCAAAACTTCAATACACACTGGAACTCGAAAACAATAACTCCATAAATTTCCTAGACATCACCATAACAAAAGTTGAAAACAAACACACCTTCAAAATATACAGAAAACCAACCACCACCACCACACACATACACAACACATCTAATCACCCCACACAACACAAACATGCTGCATTCAGGACAATGGTACACAGATTACTCAATATACCCGTGAGCCAACAACACTACAATGAAGAAGGGAACACAATCAAATACATAGCACAAGAAAATGGTTACAACCCAAACTTAATAGACAACATCATAAGGAAGACAAAACAAAAACTCAACAAATACAAAAACACACAAAACACAATACAAACACAAGAACACAAGAATTACATCACATTACTAACATACGAAAACAAAAACACATACAAGATCGCATCCTCATTCAGAAAACAGAAATACAACATAGCATACAGAACAGAAAACACACTACAAAGACATCTCAACACACAAACAACACAAACAAATAAATACAACCACACAGGCGTATACAAACTCACATGAAATAGTTGCGACAATTTCTACATTGGACAGACAGGCAGATCATTCCAAACTCGATACAAAGAACACATTAAAGCAATAACCAGAGGAAACAATACATCTACATATGCTGAACACATGACTAATGCTAACCACACATACAATAACATAAATGCGGACATGGAAATCCTACACATACAACCCAAAAACTAAACACACTACAACAATATGAAATATACAAACTAAAACACACCCTGATCAAATTCTCAACACACAGCTGAATTTCAGTACACACACACTCTTTGACACCAAATTTCAACACTTTTCAACAATCGAACGCACCCACACAACAGGCAGCGAAGTTCGAGATGACGCCGAGATCTAGTAGGCTCTGAGGATGGTGTCGAATAGCACCGAAACAGCTGTAAGCCGCACATGCTTACACAATTAACACGAGTAAGATCGCCATTTAATCAATTATTTACGTACAAATGCTTATGCTAAGCTAACAAGTCTCAAACAGAGCAGACTACGATGTTTCTTAGTTTATACTTAGAAGTAGAAGTATATACTTCTTGTTATACATACAAATAGTAGTTTATACTATCAATTCTAGTATAAACTAAACAAGGTCTTCCAGATCAACTTTCTGCTACGCAGGAAATAATTTACTATGGATTTTTATACAGTCATAAAGATCGTAGTTGTACTATAAAATCTTAGCAATAGCATTTACTTCAATGTAAATGCTATTGCTAATGAGAATCTTGAGAAAGGCTAGTGAGAATCTTGAGAAAGGCTAGCCCCAAATCGAGGGAAATAGCATATCTAACGTTAGTGCGACCGTTAATGGAATACGGAACTACATGTTGGGATCCCTATAGAATATACCAGATAAATTCCTTAGAAAGAATCCAGTATAGGGCAGCGAAATTTGTTAAAGGTAAAAGAGAAGATGGAAACGATACGATAAAAGAACTTAAATGGGAAACTTTGGAAAACAGACGTAGGAAAACTAGAATAACATCATTGTATAGAGCACATCTAGGTCAGAAAGCATGGGTAGACATAACGGCTCGGTTAGAAAAGCCAACGTACTATGGTAGGAACGATCATGATTTTAAAATCAAATATAGGAAACAGAAAACGGATGTAGGTAAATTCTCATTTTTAAATATAACTATAAATGATTGGAATGACCTACCTGCAGCGGTCTTTGAGGGCTGTCCTTCCTTAAGGAGATTCAAAAATAATTTAAAAAGTTGTATATAAAGTGAAAATTAAAATTAAGGTGACATTCAACATTTAATTTTTTTAAGGTGACATGTATTTATCTAGGCTGACGAGTTTACTTCCTTGGTTTGAATTGTAAATTATTTAAAACTAGCGTGTAAGAGGGCCTTAGACTAGAAATGTTTAGTTTAAATGTAGTTCTGTTTATAAGTATGCACAAGGATGTAATTATTTGACTTATTTGAACTGTTGTATCAGTGAAGCGAGGTGAGTCAGTGAAGTTATGGTTTTACAGTGCAGTGAACAGTTCCGATCAGTGATAATTTATAGCGTCAATGAAATGTGTTCTATAGTGTCAATGAAATGAGTTACAGAGTGTCAGTGAAATGTGTGCTAAAGTGTCAGTGAAATGCGTCATAGTGCCACTACAGGGAATGAGATGAGAGTAAAGTGAAAGACTATTGAAACTTATGTAGGACCTATAGATAATTATGTAGGTTGTATTGTAAAATTAGGTATTTTATTTTGTGTTTTATTATTATTGTGTTAAATTGTATTGTGTATTATTATTGTATTGTGTGTAAAATTGTATATGTGTTGTAAAATTGTATTGTGTATTGTAAATTTTATTGTGTATTGGCTATCATTTTATTGTGTATTGTTAATATTGTATATACCACTGCCACCGGGTGCTTGCCCACTTGCAGTGTAAATAAATACATACATACATACAATGTTATGCATATCACCCAATAATATTTCAAATCGATAGCAACTTTGACTCGACATTTCTTTTGCAGTCCAGTGTACAATTTTGAGAATTGTAAGTAGCCTATAATAATGATGTTCAAGATAACGATCGAGATAGGAATGAGTAGGTATACTACAAGGATGAAGTCGATGAAGAAATGAGAAGGATGGTGATGGGGATGATCATGACGAGGAATGCGACAAGAATGTTGGCCAGAGGGAGGTTGAGGATAACGTGTATCAGCATTGTGCGGTATGACAACTTGGTGTGACCGTACACTAACGACGTTGTTGCACGACACAAGACCCGCTTCTACTTGGAAAGCTCCCAACACGTAGCTAGGAGCAGCAATTACAGCAGATGAAGTATATTACTGGTGTAGTTACTGGCGCACTTCGCACTATATTGAGTCGGAGGAATTATTGCCACCGAGGAAATTGGATCCTCACCCTAAAAGGATAGATTGCATCCTCCGCAGCCAGCTTCATGCTCTGATTTATTCTTACGTCACGCGAGAAAAACCAATATACACTTGTTCTTTTTTAAAAATAACGAGTGCAGCCATCAGCACCTTTAGAAAAGTGCGGCGAAAGTTGCAAGAATTCTGCTTTATCAACGTGTAATTCTGGCTATAAACTCTGGGTGTGATATTTTCCAGTAGAGAAAGAAGTTAACTGGGCCGTAATAGAAAGAAATGGCACTGCACCTTCTTCTGCAAGAGAGACTCTGTTACAAATTAGTATAATAGATGGAATTCTTCTTTCTTTAGACTTTTAACTTTGCCTGGGTTTGAAAGTTTGAGTCTTTAGAGCAATTTTAATCTTATATGCTGTAGAAACACGTCTGAACTCCCGTAACAACGACATATATAACCATGAGACTTCAATTGAAGCGCAGGTAATCGAGTTGACAAGAAAGAAATTACAAGTGTGTGATTCTTAAGAAATAAGACAAATTGTTAGAAGAGCAGTTTAAAATGTTCTGACTGTGGCAACCTTCGTTTATGTAAACGGGATATAAAAAAGAATAACCAATAAAAACTGGACAAAACTGTATGCCTTCCAAATGATACGAGTGGTAACGACAATACTAATAAAGATGTAAACTATCAACCCAACAAACCTCGTAGATGACATTAACCCCTTTACTCCCACTGTTCCCAAATGGCAACATGCATTATTTACGGCGTAAATGATTTGAGAGGACCAGTAATCATCTTATTTTGTTTCTTATGTGTCAATAAGTAGGAATATATAAGAAACACCAACATTTTTAATAAAAAATAATTTGGGCATAAATAATTTGGGCAATTCTGAAATATTTATATTCCAATCTTTGAAAGCGTCTTCGGATCAAATGGGTTAATATGGGATTGCTGACACCGATGTGAAGGACCATGTACAAAGAATGGAGGATATCATCTATCAAATATATGTTTCGTTGTACACTACAAATAAGAGGAAAATTAATACAAGGAAAATAAAATAAAAATACATTATCATTAACTATAAAAATCCACAAACGATAGGGAAAACACGGGAATTTTACTGGAAGCAAGTAAAGAGATAGGTTTGGAAGTAAATCCCGAAAAGACAAAGTATATGATTATGTCTCGTGACCAGAATATTGTACGAAATGGAAATATAAAAATTGGAAATTTATCTTTTGAAGAGGTGGAAAATTTCAAATACCTGGGAGCAACAGGAACAAATATAAATGATGCTCGGGAGAAAATTAAACACAGAATAAATATGGGAAATGCCTGTTATTCGGTTGAGAAGCTTTTATCATCCAGTCTGCTGTCAAAAAATCTGAAAGTCAGAATTTATAAAACAGTTATATTACCGGTTGTTCTTTATGGTTGTGAAACTTGAACTCTCACTTTGAGAGAGGAACATAGGTTAAGGGTGTTTGAGAATACGATGCTTAGGAAAATATTTGGGGCTAAGAGGGATGAAGTTATAGGAGAATGGAGTAAGTTACACAACACAGAACTGCACGCATTGTATTCTTCACCTGACATAATTAGGAACATTAAATCCAGACGTTTGAGATGGGCAGGGCATGTAGCACGTATGGGCTAATCCCGAAATGCATTAGAGTGTTAGTTGGGAGGCCGGAGGAAAATGACCTTCAGAGAGGCCGAGACGTAGATGGGAAGATAATATTAAAATGTATTTGAGAGAGGTGGGATTTGAGATAGAGAATGGATTAATCTTGCTCAGGATGGGGACCAATGGCGGGCTTATGTGAGGGTGGCAATGAACCTCCGGGTTGCTTAAAAGCCAGTTAGTAGTAGTAGTAGTAGTAGTAGTAGTAGTAGTAGTAGTAGTAGTAGTAGTATCATTAACTGAAAGTAAAATAGCAGGTTTTGAAAACAAACCATTCATTATGTAAGCAAAAAAAAAAAAAAAAAATTGGGACTGAATTTTACAGCATAATAGTTATTTTCCTATATTCTTTATAAAGATAAAGAGTAAATACTGAAATTAAGAAGATTTTCTGATATTTGTGCATAATATTTACTGAAGATATGGCGTTGTTAGCAGAAGAAGAGACGATACTAAAGGAATTAAATGACAGCTGTGAGCAGTATGGGATGAAGATCAAATAATGGAAACAACACGAAGACCATGATTATCGAAAGAAAAATAAAGAAGATAGATGTACGAATACTAAAATGAGGCAGCAGAGCAAGTGGACTGCTTCGAATACTTGGGATGTACTGTAAGCAGTAACATGAGCTGCTGCCAGGAAGTCAAAAGGAGGACAGGAATGGCCAAGGAAGCTTTTAATAGAAAAAGGAGCATCTTCTGCGGACCTCTGAAAAAATAACTAAGGATAAGACTAGTGAAGTGCTTTGTGTAGAGTATGGCATTGTGTGGGAGCAGAAACATGGACATTACGACGAAGTAAAGAGAAGATAATAGAAGCATTTTGAAATGTGGATATGGAGAAGAATGGAGCGTGTGAAGTACTGTAGACAAAATAAGAAATGAAGCTGTGTTGGAAAGAGTCGGTGAAGAAAGAATGATGCTGAAACTGATCAGCAAGAGAAAAAGTAATTGGTTGGGTCACTGACTGAGAAGAAACTGCCTACTGAAGGATGCACTGGAAGGAATGGTGAACGAGAGAAGAGTTCGGGGGCAGAAGAAGATATCAGATGATAGACGACATTAAGGTATGCGAAGAAAATAAGAAACATTGGAGATTGCTGGGTTTGCAGTGAAAGATCTGCCATTTGGCAGAGCACTATACTTATATGTGACATTTATATTACTTAAATGCTGCACGTGTCTAATATTCTATTCTGTATTTTATAAGGAACGCAGGAAATGGCACAGAGTCATTAAATAAAGTGAAAAAAAAAAATCAACACTGGCGTTGTCACATTTATTTTAAATTGTGCGAATATTTCAGAAAGTAACATGGGATGATTTTTTATGGAACTACCTTCAACATTCGCTGACCATATAAAATGGACTGCAAAGTCAATATGAAATAAAAAAAAACATTTGCCATAGATTTTGTTACCTAAAAAAGTACAGATACAAAGGGAAATTCGAATTACATTATGGGAATCAGCCCTCCTCACCTGTCTCCTCGTCCCCCACTCCGTTCTCTAACAGCACACTGCAAACACACAGACTTTCTCTCTCTCTCTCTCTCTCTGTGCAGGGGAATACCCCATTATGACAAAAATTCTGCCGTACTCACAGTTGATCTTTACATTTTTATTCCGAATTTCACCGGATTTTAACCGTTTTTGTGATATAAAATGCATAATGCGTAAATCTGCTTCAGTTTGTGATGTTTCAGTATGGGATATTTATCTTCAAAAAATACAACGCGCTATTATACCGCTCGGACTTCGTTATTACACTTCTAAAATACCGTACTTTATAAGACCGTCACCGGGTTCAAGTATATACGAGAAATAAAGTTGGAACTCAGAACGACCGTTTTTACTTTCTCATTACAAGTTGTACATGAAGTGCTTCGATGTTCGAAGGTCCTGATTTTGAACGGTTCATGGAAATACAAGCATGTAGCATGCTGATACCATATGTACTTATATGTGTGTGTATGTATACATACAAATCATATCCTAAAACTTGTTCATTGTTTCAAAAATAGTGAGTAATTCCAGGTGCAAACAAATTAATTTACGAGTATTTATTCTGCATGAAAAAAATGAATTATTCTATAAAATATCCTAATTACTTACTTACTGGAGGTTCATTGCCGCCCTCACATAAGCCCGCCATCGGTCCCTATCCTGAACAAGATTAAACCAGTCTCTATCATCATATCCCACCTCCCTCAAATCCATTTTAATATTATCTTCCCATCTACGTCTCGGCCTCCCCAAAAGTCTTTTTTCTCGGGCCTTCCAACTAACACTCTATAGGCCTATGTATTTCTGGATTCGCCCATACGTGCTACATGCCCTGCTCATCTCAAACGTCTGGATTTAATGTTCCTAATTATGCCAGGTGAAGAATACAATGCGTGCAGTTCTGTGTTGTGTAACTTTCTCATTGTCCTGTAACTTCATCCCTCTTAACCCCAAATATTTTCCTAAGCACCTTAGTCTCAAATACCCTTAACCTATGTTCCTCTCTCAAAGTGAGAGTCCAAGTCTCACAACCATAAAGAACAACCGGCAATGTAACTGTTTTATAAATTCTAACTTTCAGATATTTTGACAGCAGACTGGAAGATAAAAGCTTCTCAACCGAATAATAACAGGCATTTCCCATATTTATTCTGTGTCTAATTTCCTCCCGAGTGTCATTTATATTTGTTAGTGTTGCTTCCAGGTATTTGAATTTTTCCACCTCTTCAAAGGATAAATTTACAATTTTTATGTTTCCATATCGTACAAAATTCTGGTCAGGAGACATAATCATATACTTTGTCTTTTCGGGATTTACTTCCAAACCTTGCTGCAAGTAACATTTCCGTGCTTTCCCTAATCGTTTGTGGATTTTCTCCTAACATATTCACGTCATCCGCATAGACAAGAAGCTGATCTAACCCGCAGAATTCCAAACCCTCTCTGTTATCCTGGACTTTCCTAATGGCATACTCTAGAGCAAAATTAAAAAGTAAAGGTGATAGTGCATCTCTTTGCTTTAGCCCACGCATTGGAAATGCATCTGGCAGAAACTGGCCTATACGGACTCTGCTGTACGTTTCACTGAGACATATTTTAATTAATCGAACTAATTTCTTGGGAATACCAAATTCATTAAGAATATCATATAAAACTTCTCTCTTAACCGAGTCATATGCCTTTTTGAAATCTATGAATAACTGATGCACTGTACCCTTATACTCCCATTTTTTCTCCATTATCTGTCGAATACAAAATATCTTATCAGCAGTTGATCTATTACGCCTAAAACCCCAATAATTTCATCTATATATGGAGTTAATCTTCTGGAAAGAATATTAGACAAAATTTTGTATGATGTCAACAAAAGTGATATTCCTCGAAAGTTACTACAGTTAGTCTTGTCCCCCTTCTTACAAATGGGTACGATTATGGATTCCTTCCATTGTTCTGGTACAATTTCCTTTTCCCAGATAGCAAGTACAAGCTTAAAAATTTCGTTAGATAATATCCTAATTATTAACAACAAATTAATATTCTTGGAGCCAAAAAAGACCGCAGATATATAGCATAAAATTCTAGAGCAGCTAAATTGCGAGGAGTAATACATATCTCGTAGGTGAACAAGCAAATATTAAGTGGCACGAACGTCGGATACTTATCTCCCAACACACGGTGAAATGTATGTGTATGTATTTATTCACACCGCACATGGGTATATACCCGGTGGCAGTGGTAACTAATTACACTCAATAATGACAATTAATAATAAACACAACTAATAAAAAACAATAAGTAATAATAATAATAATAATAATAATAATAATAATAATAATAACAAGGTGCATCCTAAATTAAATGAAGCATGGTCACCTAAAATAACATTTAAAGTAAACCTAATTTGTGTCTTAACCCCAAGTTCGAACTAAGACAAACGAGTGTGACAGGTTCATACATGCACAAGTACCTTTCGGCACTACACTTATTTCGCTGTCAACTCACTCACTGCACTGATTCTACCTGATTTCACTAACACTTCTAACCATTTCACTGTTCAAATACTTTGCACAGCCACTTCACTGACACCAACACACTTCACTTACACAATAGACTTCACTGACACTACACGCTTCACTGACACAACACACTTCCTCACTGATAGAACACTTCAAATAACAAGATATCAATTACACCCTTTAAGGGGATGCGCTACTGAAAAATGACTGTTTTTGAAGAAATATCATGTTTTTTTTTATTTTACTCTTCCTACGCTAAATTCCAATGCTCCATTACCACAACCTGTGTTTTAGCTATAATATGCACTATAAAAAACATAGAAAACTCTTGTTTTAGATTCCAAAAAACGGTTTCCAAAATAAACGTGTTAATTTAAAATTTTATTTTTAAAAGAGTTATTTCTTCACTTAGATCATTGAAATTTTCTTGATTAATTCATAATCATGATCATAATAAGCTGTTAAAATTTCAATACATTATCTCTTAAAATGTAGAAATTAGAAAATTCAGTAGCGCATCCCCTTAAGTAGTGTGTATAATATACTACCGTCTATTAGTAAAGTCCTTAAGCCTATTTTTAAATACATTTTTGGTTATTGGTAAAGCCTTTAGTAAGTCTGCAGGTAAAGCATTCCAGTCCCTGATAGTACGATTGAGAAATGAAAACTTTCCAGTGTCCGTCCTCTGCCTTCTTTCCCTCAATTTATATGAGTGGTCGTTCCTTGAAGAGTAATTTGGCGGCTGCAACCTATTTTTTATTTCTCTCCAGGCAGGCTCACCTCTGTATGTTTTGAACATTGCGCATAATCGAATTCGCGTTCTCCGGTCCGTGAGTGTGTCCCATTTTAATGTTGAATTATTACGACACCGCTTGAGAGCCCGTTTTTGAATCTTTTCCAATGTCTTAATATGTTCTAATCTGTAAGGATCCCAACATGCAGCACCATATTCCATTACTGGACGAACTAGTGATTTATATGCAACCCAAATTCTATAATAAATTCGAGTGTAAAATTGTAAGTCATATCATTTTGTGCACCACGCTCCTAATAAAAGACAGAATACTTGCAACTTTCTGTATGAAAGTGTTTTTAATGTCGTCGGAAGGTATTTTTACAAACTGTTTTTATTTTAAAATCTCGCTAGTTCTTGCGCTGCTGGCTTTGCAGCTTGTGTTGGAAGTAGGTCAGAGTTTAAAGTAGCAGTTTTATACATTAGGAGAAACAGACACTCTTAATGCTTGGAGTTTAAATTTCAGTAAGCAAATGAAGAGATAATCTGCATCTTTATGGCTAACTGGTTGGTTTGCAAGGAAGATAACTACTGCCATTAACCTCCCTTGTACATCTTTTATGGAAGACTTGTCTAAACCTCAACAGACAATCTGGCTTCTGAGATCGTTCCCATGCAGTGCTAGGGACATTACAACCTTCCCATTCGTTCTTTGCAGTTTCTTTTATGTCTCTGGGCGTGGTTCAACTTCTTCAGATGCGATTCGGCTTTGCTAATTAAGGGAATTTGGTAATTTCGACCTAATTCCTTGAATGGTGGCCAGTAACATATTACGTGCAGCCCTGATCGTGTACTTGCGTCGTTCCATTCATTAACTCTTTTGGGCGTAAAACACGAACTATTTAATAAGCTGAACAATAATATAATATAATATAATATAATATAATATAATATAATATAATATAATATAATATAATATAATATAATATAATATAATATAATATAATATAATATAATATAATATAATATAATGTCTATATATATAATTTGAACTGGTAATGGAAATTACGGGAAAACGGCTGAACGGATTTTAATGAGTGACCCCTCATTTTCATCTCTGGCATCCAAAGTTTTTCGGAAAAGTAGTAGTTTTCAGTGAAATGTCAATTTTCCTACATAATTTTCCTATTTTCCAAAATCCATCTGTTGTCAATTTTGAGAACTAATTTTATTGAATCACGGCCAACTTGATTGAATTTTAGAACAAAACACACACTACAATAAACAATAGGCTATTATACGAAGGCCATGACCTGCAGAATTGCCGACATATTTAGAGCTCAATTCAATTTGTTATTAAAAACTGATTCTGCAGTGTATAATTTTCTGAGTACAGCTGTGTATTGGATATTCAAATCTACGAAACCTGAGGTGGTTTGATGACATTATTACCATTAGAAATTAAATATTATTATAGTTAATATCATGATGCGTCTATTTTTCATTAATTGTACATAATATTGATGCATATTGATGACATGAAAGTGAAACGTTTTGAGGTTATGTAAGTAAATGTAGAGAATATCTTAATTTAGATCTTCATTTCTATAATTTACTGAGTGGCTGCTACATATAACTACAAAACTTAAGATAATAATATTAGTTCGAAATTTTCTCAGGCTTCCAGCCAGGTCATAAGTTGGTAATCCACCGACGTTTCGAGGATGTTCATCTTCCTCATCTTCAGGGTTTTATTATATTATATTATATTATATTATATTATATTATATTATATTATATTATATTATATATATTATATATATATCATTTAACCCTGAAGATGAGGAAGATGAACATCCTCGAAACGTCGGTGGATCACCAACTTATGACCTGGCTGGAAGCCCGAGAAAATTTCGAATTATCACGTCGCCAGGAAAGCTTCAGTAGTTAATAACATTAGTATTAAAAACAAAATATTTTTATACTTATTAACCCAGTGCGGTTGGCTCTTTTTCATATACTTAATGGCGGTGTAGTGTAGATATTGATATGTGTCATTGTCTTCAGTATTGGCTCCAGAGGGCGCAAAAATTACAGTTCCTAAGGAAAGATAAAAAGTTATTACTTACTGATAAAATAAGAGGCCTAGAAAATTTTGTAGTCTTCAGATCATTTCAGCAAGATCTCTTAGTAGGATGAAATGATTTTACGCTCTACATTTCAAGTTCTACATGCAGCAGCTATACGAAAGCTTAGCAAACCTGACTTTTTTTAACTTTTGCCTACAATCCACAATGACCTGAAATAGCTACTGCTATCGTCCTGACATTGATACTTGCGTTTTAGCGTTGAAACTCAAAAACTGAAGTTGGATAGGTTCAAGAAAAAAGTATTTGGCCTAAAAAATCCATTCAGAGGGAGTATGTTTCATTATTATGGAAGAAAATAACTATCAAAAAGACAAGTATTCTTCATTGAAAATAAATCTGAAAAATTTTTATTTGAACGTCTAACGAACTTAGTTTGCAGCAGCATTTGCTGTAATGTAATGTAATGTAATGTAATGTAATGTAATATAATATAATATAATATAATATAATATAATATAATATAATATAATATAATATAATATAATATATTATAATATAATATTTTCATTGCAAACCCAGCATTGTCCAATCTTTCCTACTTTCTGCCTTCCTCTTAGTCTCCTCATATGATCCATATATCTTAATGTCGTCTATCATCTGATATCTTCTTCTGCCCCGAACTCTTCTCCCGTTCACCATTCCTTCCAATGCATCCTTCAGTAGGCAGTTTCTTCTTAGCCAGTGACCCAATCAATTCCTTTTTCTCTTTCTGATCAGTTTCAGCATCGTTCTTTCTTCACCCACTCTTTTGAACACAACTTCATTTCTTATTCTGTCTGTCCACTTCACACGCTCCATTCTTCTCCATATCCACATTTCAAATGCTTCTATTCGTTGCTCTTCATTTCGTCGTAACGTCCATGTTTCTGCCCCATACAATGCCACACTCCACACAAAGTACTTCACAGATTCAATAGGTATAATAAAATATTATACAGAGTGTTTAAAAAGTATCCAATATTTTAGAAGATGCTAGTATGCATCAAAACAAGAAAAAAATGTTTAATAAACATGGGTCCTACAACACATACTTCCTGAGATCTGAACATTTGTTCATAGGAGGTGCTCAATGTGACGTCCATTCTTGGTAATTCATTCCTCTGCCCTTCGGCGTAAGGAATCACGTGCTCTTTGAAAATGACCTGGTTGTTCTTGATAACCAAAAGTCTAGGGGATTTAGGTTTGAGAAACGGGCAGGCCAAGGTGTGGGGCCTCCCCAACCAATCCAGCGGTCCTGAAATGTCAGCGTCAGGTGTTCACGCTCATTGCGGAAAAATGTCCTGGTGTGCCATCATGCATGAACCATATCTGTGGTCTTTGCTGACATGGCACATACTCCAGCAAGGTAGGCAATACGTTAATAAGAAAGTCCTGATAACGAGCCCCAGTTAATCTCTGTGGTAGCACGTATGGCCCTTAATCTATCGCCAAGAACGCTTGCCCATACGTTGATGAGAATCGGTGCTGATGCCTTGTTTCTTCAACTGCATGGGGATTTTCATCAGCCCACACATGCTGATTACGAAAATTCACAACATCATCGCTGCTGAACCCGCTCATATCCGCAACTAGACTTTTCTTTTCAGTATTCCTTGCGACGTATCAGTATTCCATGCCAGGGGTGTCAACTAAGGAATGATTATCTGGTAGCCTGCTGTATTGTAGGGCAGAAAGATGCATTGCCATAAATGGACGTCACATTGAGCATCTCCTATGAATAAGTGTTCAGTTCTCAGAAAGTATGTGTTGTAGGACTCATGTTTATTAGACATTTTTTCTTGTTTTGATGCATACTATCATCTCCTAAAATATTAGATAATTTTTATTAACGCCTTGTAGAATATAATATAATATAATATAATATAATATAATATAATATAATATAATATAATATAATATAATATAATATAATATAATATAATAAATATAATATATTTGAATCTGAATATACATTTTCTTGAACCCTATTTTACCCGAAAGTACATTAGGGTTATAGTTATAGCCTGAGTTTATATTATTATAATGAGAATTCATTTGACGTGGGTAACCCAGTCTTGCTACTTAAAATTAACATATATCTACTACAATACTTTGAATTATTTACAGGTTCTTAAATTAATTACATATAAAATTACATTGACGTGGGTAACCCAGTCTTGCTACTTAAAATTAACACTTATATATACTACAATAATTTGAATTAGTTACAAGTTCTTAAATATATTACATATAAAATTACAAAACTCTTTATAGCAGCACGTTTTTGTGAACAAATTGAATAGTGGTTTGTCATATATTATATTACAAAAATGTAAATGTCCGACCAAAATAAATCTTTTGTTTTCGAACACTGGACAATGAAACAGAAGGTGATCCACAGTCTGCTCTTCCTCACAGATACATAAATAGCCATTGTCCTTATGCAATTTAAATCGTAATATAATATAATATAATATAATATAATATAATATAATATAATATAATATAATATAATATAATATAATATAATATAATATAATATAATGTAATGTAATGTAATGTAATGTAATGTAATGTAATGTAATGTAATATAATATAATATAATATAATATAATATAATATAATATAATATAATACAATATAACAGTATTATATGCGTCAGATGATTAATTGTTTGTATGCATACATCTGAATTTTGACTAGTGTAACATGTAGCTAGTCGGCGATGTATACAATGGAGAGCGAAAGGGATTGGCTAACCTATCCCATTATCTCCTGACCTAGTTGCCTCATAAGTGGTGCCTTGTTGGGATATATGACTTGTCAGATTCAAACCTGCCTTCGGACAGTTGACTAAACATACAGGGTGTTTAAAAAATACGGGGCATAATTTCAGGTATGTATTTCTCACATGTAGACAATCAAAATAGTTCATTACAACATGTGTCCGGAAATGCTTCATTTCCGAGTTATGGCCTTCATAATATTGAAATTCACCGGAACGTTTTTCTTTCCGCAGGTCGTTGTCATTACAGAAGATGTTCAAAATGTCCACCTCCTGCTTGAATACAGACCTCACATCGATTTCTCATTGATCTGCGAACACGATCCCAAACTCCAGGAGTATTGAGTATGTCCTCAGAACATGCCACAATTCGATTCCGAAGGGATTCCAAATCAGGCACCGGAGACGAATAAACCAATGATTTTAAATGGCCCCACAAGTAGAAATCGAGAGGGTTCAGATCAGGTGAGCGTGGAGGCCAAGCAATTGGGCCACCTCTACCTATCCATCGATCAGGAGAGTTAAATTTTCCATACTCGCACATACGGTAATGGAGACGTACAAATGTATTCCGATCTGGACATTGTCGCTGTGGGTACCTCTCCTTGTACAAACGACGAGCCAGCGCAGCATTGCCGTCCGCCTTACCGTACATGAAGTGTATCTCTGCCAGCTCTTGATTTGAATACATGTCGCACAGTCTAACGCCTACACAACACTGAATGTAACCTTCGCCTCGGAATGAACTGTCAGAGTGCCCTCTTAATGTCTCCTTTGACGGCAACGACCTGCGGAAAGAAAAACGTTCCGGTGAATTTCAATGTTGTGAAGGCCATAACTCGGAAATAAAGCATTTCCGGACACATGTTGTAATGAACTATTTTGATGGTCTACATGTGGGAAATACATACCTGAAATTATGCCCCGTATTTTTGAAACAACCTGTATAATATTACAGTCTCTGAATTGACCGGAGAAAACTGATAAGAAGTGGGTTTTTGACAGAATGTGTCATACTGGGTAGAATCTCCAGGGATGTAACAAACCTTCTCCTTGTGGAGAAGCAATTCGCTGCCTTACTAACTCTTCAGCTTGCATTGCACAGTAGACAGAACTACTTGACTTGGCAATCCCAGATACGAGCTGTGAGGTTTCTTCCGAACAGAGACGGTTTTGTCCTAGATATGTACAGCGCACGCCTCCTCTTGGGAGCGATTTTTCTAACAGTCCTCATTTAAACCATTTTGTTTGCAGTCGGCTAAGCTGCAGTGTCATAAGTTTTGGCATTAAAGTTAGCTCTTCATTCTCAAACTCAAGCCCCTAACTCCATGTGCAGACAGAAAATAAAACTTATTTTCGATCTATTCCACGCTATTATGAGCCATTTAATGACAAAATTAAAAATATACTTTAAATAACGCTGTAGTTACAAAACATGCTAACTTTTACACTTATCTTAGAACATTTTAATTGCCACTGATTAACTTTATGGCTTCTTTATTGTGTTAATGTTATAAAAATTACCTGCCTGACTAGTTTCAACGTGGTGTCCGTTATTGTCAGAAGCCTAGTGAGGTTCCGCTTTATCTTCTGGTTATTTATTTACTTATTTATTTACCTATTTATTTATTTACTTATTTATTTATTTACTTACCTATTTATTTATTTATTTACTTACCTATTTATTTATTTATTTAGTTATTTATTTATTTACTTATCTATTCATTTATTTATTTACTTACCTATTTACTTATTTATTTAGTTATTTATTTAGTTATATATTTATTTACTTTTTATTTATTTACTTATTTACTTATTTATTTACTTTCTCATTTATTTATTTATTTACTTATTTATTTAGTTATTTATTTATAATTTTCTTATTTATTTATTTATTTTCTTATTTATTTATTTTCTTATTTATTTATTTACTTATTTATTTATTTACTTATTTACTTATTTAGCTATTTATTTATTTACTTTTCTTTTATTTACTTATTTATTTACTTTCTTATTTATTTATTTACCTATTTATTTATTTACTTATTTATTTATTTAGTTATTTATTTATTTACTATTTATTTATTTACTTTTTATTTATTTACTTTTTATTTATTTACTTATTTATTTACTCTCTTATTTATTTATTTATTTACTTATTTATTTATTTGCTTATATATTTATTTAGTTATTTATTTTTTACTTATTTATTTACTTATTTATAATTTTTTTATATATTTAATTTCTTATTGATTAATTAATTTATTTATTTATGCATTTATTTGGCTGGAGTGCGTTACAATGTTGAATGACAGCATTGACATCCGGTCATATAGCTATCACTCACTTATCAACGTACAACTTATTTATCGTCCTATTACCAGTAAAACCACTTAAGACCAGTAATGCAAGTTTTGTAAAAACAGGAATTAAAACTTTATTAATGCACGAAAAATCATAATAAATTCTTCAAATAAAGTAGCTAGTTTGTTGCCTGTATGCAACATTTCGGACTTATTTCATTTTAGTAGAATATAGAGCACGGAAAGACAAGTCGGGGACTGTACTTAACTTATTTTACACAAAAAATGGACTTAATCGGCTTCACTAGTAATAGGACGATATATACATAGGTAGACCTTCTTACATTATATGCACACATACATTTTAAAATTTATTTTACATGTCTTTTAATTTATTTATTTCCCTCGTTCATTTTTCTCTTACTTTCTAAGGGTATGTTCCTAAGGATTTTATTATCTGTTCATTTGTAATTCTTGGTAGCGTATTATGTACCTGGCGCCGCGAGAATAATGTTGATGCAGCCGAGCGGAACTAGAACGTCATGACCGCACTGGTAGAAAAGGTGGGTGGGGTAAGAAAGGGGAGTAAAGCAGTCGCTTTGTGAAGCTACAGTTCTGCAGGTCTGGTTTAAGGCATCCTGCCTAGGACTCGTGTTACGGAATGCGTACTGATTCGAGTCCTCATGTGGGAAGAAATTTTCTCATGAAATTTCGGCCAGTGTAACTTATGGGACCGGTACCCACCCAGCATCGTGATGCACTTGGAACGCTACGATAGGAGCAAAATCCGGTTACGAAAGCCAACCATAACGACTGGGGGTATCATCGTGCTAACCACATGATACCTCCATTTTTGTTGGATGATCGTCTACCTCTGCTTTGGCACGCGGATGTGAGGCCAGCAGCCGGCAGGGCGGTTAGGCCCTTAACGGGCTGTAGCGCTATTATTATTATTATTATTATTATTATTATTATTATTCGTTAAGGGTGTTTGAGAATAAGGTGCTTAGAAAAATATTTGGGGCTAAGATGGATGAAGTTACAGGAGAATGGAGAAAGTTACACAACGCAGAACTGCACGCATTGTATTCTTCACCTGACATAATTAGGAACATTAAATCCAGACGTTTGAGATGGGCAGGGCATGTAGCACGTATGGGTGAATCCAGAAATGCATATAGAGTGTTAGTTGGGAGACCGGAGGGAAAAGACCTTTAGGGAGGCCGAGACGTAGATGGGAGGATAATATTAAAATGGATTTGAGGGAGGTGGGATATGATGATAGAGACTGGATTAATCTTGCACAGGATAGGGATCGATGGCGGGCTTATGTGAGGGCGGCAATGAACCTTCGGGTTCCTTAAAAGCCATTTGTAAGTAAGTAAGTAATTATTATTATTCGGCCTATTATAGCATTTGAGAATAAATTGCAATAGGTACTTGTGAAACGTTTCCATCCCTATTAGATTTTATGTTGTTTCCAAACGAAAAACTATTTTGTATAGGTGGAAAAAAACATGACACATTTCGCTCCATAATATTTTTACGAAAATAATATCCAAGAGAGTAATATTAATTACACTGTAACTAATGGCTATTGTGAGCAAAAATCGTTATAACAAATACTATGAAACTTAGATTTAATTAATTTAGTGGCGATTTTAATTGGAACTGCACTGAATTGCAGGTGTTATGTTTCGCAATAAATTGCAGTTGCACAGAGCTATGATAGTTTTCATTTTTTCGTATCATAATTCCTGTAAAAAAAGCTCTGAACGGAATTAAATTACTAGAAATAAACATAGGATAACATATCAACAACGATCGTGCTTGAAAACTGGTAGACTACTAATTGTCTGCTGAATTCCGTGCACCGCGTGCAAATCATGTTCTATCATTACTGTACAATCTGTATGTTTTAATCTGGTAACTTTTAAAGTGAAATTTTACTTTGTTATAATATATTGTACAGTTCCCATGAAATATGTTACGGTTCACTGGTTTCTGTGTTCATAGGGATACACATGTCATGGTAACCTGAAGATGACCTAATAAGCTTGAAATCGTTCGTTCATTAAAACATGATCTACTTAAATATGTAGTGGGTTGTGAACCTTACTTGTTATTGATAAGTTAATAGACGGAACATATCTCGCAATTTTGATTGCTTTTACATCAAACTGACTTATCTGAAAAGATGTCTTTGAAATTTCTGATCATCGCAGCCTATACTTCCCATGGTGTGGCGTCATGTTGACCATATGAGCAGATCGTCCTTGTGTGAATAAATGAACCAATGAATGGATGAGTGAATGAATGAATGAATGAATGAAAAACAAATTAACTAATTAAATAATTACATAAGTAGGTAAATAAGTAAATATATAAACGAATGAACGAAGAAATGAACGAATGAGTGATTAATTTAAAAAATAAACTAATAAATAAATAACAAAGTAAATAAATAAATAAACAGATAAGTAAATAAATAAATAATGAATAAATAAAGTTAAATAAGCAAATAACCAAACGAATAAAAACATAAATAAACAAATAAATAAATAAACAATGAAATAAATAAATAAATAAAACAGTTAATTTAATAGATAATTAAATAAACAAATAAATAAATGAACATTTAATTAAATAAGGAAATAAATAAACAATGAAATAAATACATAAACGGTTAAATAAATTAATTAATTAACAATTAAATAAATAAATAAGCAAACATAAATAAACAGTTAAATAAAAAGATAAATAAATAAATTAACAATTAAATAAATAAATAAGCAAATAAATAAATAAATAAGTAAATAAATAAACAGTTAAATAAAAAGTTAAATACATAAATAGTTGAATAAATAAATAAATAAATAGTTGAATAAATTAATAAATAATAAATAGATAAATAAATAAATAGTTGAATAAATAAATAAATAAAACAATTAAATTAATGCATACTCAAATAAACAAATAAATAAATGAACATTTAATTAAATAAGGAAATAAATAAACAGTAAATAAATAAATTAATTAATCAACAATTAAATAAATAAATAAGCAAATAAATAAATATACAATTAAACAAATAAGCAAATAAATAAACAGGTAAATAAATAAAAAGTTAAATAAATAAATGCTTGAATAGATAGATAGATAGATAGATAGATAGATAGATAGATAGATGGATGGATGGATGGATGGATGGATGGATGGATGGATGGATGGATGGACGGACGGACGGACGGACAGACAGACAGACAGACAGACAGACAGACAGACAGACAGACAGACAGACAGACAGACAGACAGATAGATAGATAGATAGATAGATAGATAGATAGATAGATAGATACACAAACAAATAAATAAATAAATAAATAAATAAATAAATAAATAAATAAATAAATAAATAAATATGGAATTTTGTGACACAATTCATCGTAATATGAATATGCCTTTTGCACCCTCCTACTAATCAAGTATAACTGCCAAGTTGTATCTCAGTCAACTAGAGCACAGATTCTCACCAAACAGGACTGGGGTTCACTTCCGAGAAACTGCTGTAATAGACTCCGGCTGTTGTACAGTTTTTAGTTCCAATTTCCTAATTGTCATATTATCTTTGTTTCATGAACGTCGTAATAACCTTACGGCTTCTGAACGACCTCAGTACTCTATAGAGACATCAGTCATCACTTAAGAAAAAATGAAGTATCTAGAAAGAGACAAGGGATTCGTAAAAATTGGGCGAGTTAGAATACAAGAATTGAACATTACCATCTTAAGCCAGGGCTCTGTCAATTGTGCTATGCAATGTGTTACATAATGTGTATTTTTGTTTCGTATATCTGTAACAATCGCATTTCATATTCGTAAGTAACAATGTTTTCATGTTTTGTACGATGTAATTTTTTCTTAGTTGCCGCACATGAACATATTTTTGACAAAAGCATGTACTTATATATTTCATGTAGTTTTTCTCATGTTGAATATACCAGAGTAAAGTCAAAGAATATACAGTCTGATCCGTTTGGGTATGGATAATATTAATTTGTTATTATAAAGCTATTATGATAGTAGGAAAAATTTCTTGCCGGTTATATTATGATTAAAAGATGGGAGTTTCCATATATGACAATCAACAATGCATAATCTGAAAGGACAAATGAAAATCGTAAATGATTAAAATGGCTACTACAAATCAACAGCGGGCACAATGTGTTCTTTGGTATGCTAAATTTGAGAGTGTTAGAAGAGTTCAAAGGGAATTTCGACGTGGGTATGGTGTGCGTAATGTACCTAAATAACGTTGTGGTATGGAACAATTGTAGAAACAGGTTCTATGAAAAAAAAAAACATTCAGAAGCTCGCAGGCGAAACCCAATACGAGAAGCAGCTATCTCTTGGCTTGGTCCCCAAATTCCCCAGATCTAACCCCTCCTGACTTCTTCGTGTAGCGTTTTGTTGAAGATATTGTCTATTCACAGAAACCCAGGAACATTGATGATCTGAGATTAAAAATTACTCAAGCTTTTCAACAAATCACCCCTCTTATGTTACAACAGACATGGACTGAATTGCATCACCGTTATGAGTTGTGCAGGGTGCGCAATGGGGGTCATGTTGAGCTCTGAGGAATCTCCCATCTTTCAGTGTTGTATTCACAAAGTTTCAACAAATAAAGTTCAGTAGTAAATGTTTTACGGTGTTTTTATTTTATCCATACCCAAACGGATCACCCTGCAATTTTAGTATCATGGAAAGTAATGCCTGGAAGAGGCAGAGGTGTAGAATTGTACAGCCACGTACCTAAAGCCAACGCCTGGATTTTTAATAAGTCTGGACTATCTACATCTGAATGGGTAACCTGCCTCAAAATGAACGCCAATTTAGCAGCAGTTAGAGGAGTACCTGGTCGCTCTTTGGACGGATCCCGGTGCAGACATGGCTGCCCGGAGACTGAAACCCTTGCCCACGTCCTAGGTCAGTGTAACAGAGGTTTACTCCTCCGAAATGCCAGACACCATCATGTTCGATCCTTAATTGCAACTGCTTTAAGAAAAAAGTCTTGAACAGTAGAAAAGGAAGTCTTTTGCCTTGCTACTAATGGCCCCTCTAGACGTATTGACATCATAGCGTATTCCCAGACTACCAAGAAAGGATATATAATTGATCCTACCATAAGGATTGAAACGGGGAGTAGCCAGCCGGAGGATGTCAATAAAGAAAAATCAACATTTATCTGCCAACAGTTGATTACTTCAAAGCAAAATACCAGCTATAAGACATTGAGGTGATTGGTCTTCTTATTGGAGCTCGTGGTGTGATTCCCAAGTTCTTTGAAAGCTTCAGGAAGACTTTTGAACTACCACAGACACTTACTGCTGACATCATAACTTCAGTTTTGAAACGCTCTTGCCAAATTCTGAGTCATCATATTCACTCTGTTTAATTTTTTTTCCTTCACTTTATAATTCATGTATGTTTATTTTAATTTTCTTTCTACAAAATTTATGTAAACATTTAATATTGTAAAATTCATGTAGGAGAGTATACCGAGTCCTTCTGGGATACCTCCAATGGTAGGCAGTTATTATCTTACCTATCTCTTGCTTTCCTATCAATTATCTTTAGGAAAACCCAATAATATATTGCACAACGGCTGTGATTTTTATACCACGATTTTATGAACAAATATGTATATAGAAAGCAGTAAAGTAATTCATGCACAAGGAAAATGAAAGCTTAACCAACAAAAAACTTATTAAAACAGACAAACCGGTAAAAGGACGTAGAGTTGGAATACAATAAATTTCGGAATATGTATGATAAAAACTTTCTCGTGTTAAATATTAACGTACCTTGTTAACATGTTTCGACTTATTTTCGGTCATCTTCGGAACTGGTCGTTGTTGGTCTTGGCGCCTCTTGTTTCCTGTGTGGGTGCGTTCGTAGTGTAGAGTCAAAATTACAAAACACCTGTACATATGCAGAACACATCACAAATGCCAACCACACCTACAGAGACATCAACACAGACATGGAAATACTGCACATCCAACCAAAAAGCCAGAAACTCAACACACTAGAACAATATGAAATATACAGACACAGAAAAACACACCCCAACGATATTCTCAACACAGAACTCAATTTCAAAACACATACACTCTTTGACTCTACACTACGAACGCATCCACACAGGAAACAAGAGGCGCTAACAACAACAACGACCTGTTCCGAAGATGACCGAAAATAGGTCGAAACATGTTAACAAGGTACGTTAATATTTAACACAAGAAAGTTCTTATCATACATATTCCGAAGTGGTACAGGTTAAGGGTATATGTACGTGAACAACCACAAATATTATCAGAAAATGCAGGCTCTAAATTTCTAAAATTTCATAAGAAAATGAACTCACAATTGGACATAAATTACAAGGTACCACAACAAGACTTATTAGAACTTAAATATCTGATAAAAGTATAAAAAAAGATTACTAATAATATTTTTCAAACCAGTTTTATGAAAATTTGAAAAAAAAAAAACAAACAAACAAAAAATTTTGCAGTTACATCGTTTGGTAACCATAACATTATTATGGTTTCTCTGAAATCTTTAATATTTTTCCTGTATGTAATAAACACTTATTTCTGAAAAGTAGGCTACTCTCAGACATGTAGAGTTGCTTATTTTAATACAAATAATTTTTTATTTTCCTATATAAAATATATTACAATTTGCATAATGTTTTGTGACCTAATTTTTCTATTTTCAAAGAAATGGGCATTATTGTAGTCTACCATTTGCATAAATGCATGTTAAATCAGTGTACAAAATTTCAGAACTCTATCTCTAATGGTTGTGGAGTTATGAAATAATATGCATGAAAATTTAAAAATTTTTGGAAAATATAATTTAAAGTAAAAAGTGAATTCTAAAAAATATTATTATTAACCTTTTTTTAATACTTTTATCAGATATTTAAGTTCTACTAAGTCTTGTTGTGTATAATATTATCTTCCCATCTACGTCTCGGCCTCCCTAAAGGTCTTTTTCCCTCCGGCCTCCCAACTAACACTCTATATGCATTTCTGGATTCGCCCATACGTGCTACATGTCCTGCCCATCTCAAACGTCTGGATTTCAAGTTCCTAATTATGTCAGGTGAAGAATACAATGCGTGCAGTTCTGTGTTGTGTAACTTTCTCCATTCTCCTGTAACTTCATCCCTCTTAGCACCAAATATTTTCCTAAGCACCTTATTCTCAAACACCCTTAACCTATGTTCCTCGCTCAAAGTGAGAGTCCAAGTTTCACACCATAAAGAACAACCGGTAATATAACTGTTTTATAAATTCTAACTTTCAGATTTTTTTACAGCAGACTGGATGATAAAAGTTTCTCAACCGAATAATAACAGGCATTTCCCATATTTATTCTGTGTTTAATTTTCTCCCGAGTATCATTTATATTTGTTACTGTTGCTCCCAGATATTTGAACTTCTCCACCTCTTCAAAAGCTAAATCTCCAATTTTTATATTTCCATTTCGTACAATATTCTGGTCACGATACATAATCATATACTTTGTCTTTTCGGGATTTACTTCCAAACCTATCTCTTTACTTGCTTCCAGTAAAATTCCCGTGTTTTCCCTAATCTTTTGTGGATTTTCTCCTAACATATTCACGTCATCCGCATAGACACTCAGCTGATGTAACCCGTTCAATTCCAAACCCTTTCTGTTATCCTGGACTTTCCTAATGACATTCTCTAGAGCTAAGTTAAAAAGTAAAGGTGATAGTGCATCTCCTTGCATCTCCAGTGAATTGGAAACGCATCTGACAGTAACTGACCTATAGGAACTTTGCTGTACGTTTCACTGAGACACATTTTAATTAATCGAACTACTTTCTTGGGAATACCAAATTCAATAAGAATATTATATAAAACTTCTCTCTTAACCGAGTCATATGCCTTTTTGAAAGCTATGAATAATTGATGTACTGTAATCAAGATGTGCTTATACAATACATTATTAAATATTAAATCCGAAACAACTGAGTTTTATGTTTAAACAGACGATGCTTTCTAGAATTAGAACATTATACATGAAGTAACCATAACTATAAATTATTAATACGATTATTGCAACTATCAATTAGAACGGGGCTATTTGAAACAATATAAGGAGCAATAATCCCATTGCGAGCCATTACAATTCAGAGTTCTGCTAGCAGCTGGGGACATTTCCGCCGTCTTTGAACATCTTACAAGCGTTAAAAGATCGTAGCTGCATGTGGGTAGGCCTAATTGTATGCGCCGAGGGTCCTTTATACGTTTTCTCACCCATTTACGTGTACAGTAATAGGCTTAAAGCTAAGAGCATCTCAGGGAATTAACAACATCTTAACTAATACCAGAGAAGGATGAGATGAGAACAGCCTTATGGGTTTCACTATAGATGGCGCGATTATTCATATCGTTTTATACATCTCCTTCGCCGTCTATAACGCCATTATATTATCTTCTTCTCCTGCACCTTTTATCTCTATTTGGTTTGTGTTTTTACTACTCCCTTTACTGATCCTTATTAATTTCTCCTTCTCTTACAAATTCTCTTATTATTCTTCCCTCCATTCTTTTAATCTGTTCCCCTTATTTTCCTCTTCCATTTCCTCTTCATCTTTTCTCTTTTCTCCTTGTTTATTTCAATCCATTCCTTTTCGCCTTTTACATCTCTATTATTTTTCTTTCTATTCCATTTATCTCATTTTCTTTTTCCCCTCTATTTCTCTTCCTCCTCTCTTCACTTTCATCCATGCTGAATCTCTTTTTTTTTTTTTTTTTTTTTTTTTTTTTTTTTTCTCGTCTATTGCTTTTCCTTAGATAGATTTTTATGAAAAAACTTTAGACCAACAAGTTTTGGTGGACCACAAGATTCTGAATTTTGAAAAACAGAATATTCTGAATAAGAAATATAATACAATATTACTTACTTACTGGCTTTTAAGGAACCCGGAGGTTCATTGCCGCCCTCACATAAGCCCGACATTGGTCCCTATCCTCAGCAAGATTAATCCAGTCTCTACCATCATATCCCACCGCCCTCAAATCAATTTTAATATTATCTTCCCTTCTACGTCTCGGCCTCCCTAAAGGTCTTTTCCCCTCTGGCCTCCCAACTAACACTCTATATGCATTTCTGGATTTGCCAATACGTGCTACAATATTATAATACAAAAAAATAAAATAGAAAATCAGCATGTTGAATCAACATAACAAAACATTTAGCAAATATGCATAAACCTAGAAATTGATTCATTTAATAATTTACACGTATAAGCCTATATTTTTTTAGTGGGTTATTTTACGACGCTTTATCAACAGCTTAGGTTATTTAGCGTCTGAATGAGATGAAGGTGATAATGCCGGTGAAATGAGTCCGGGGTCCAACATTGGGTTGAGGGAAAACCCCGGAAAAAACCTCAACCAGGTAACTTGCCCCGACCGGGAATCGAACCCGGGCCACCTGGTTTCACGACTAGACGCGCTAGCGGTTACTCCACAGGTGTGGACTATAGGCCTATATAACAGAAGGTAATTTAAATCTAACATAACATCAAATCAAGAAATGAAATTCAAAATGCTTATGAAGTCTTTGATGATGCCCAAGGTAATATTTTCCACTGCGTGGTAATGAAATCCAAAAGATTTTAGTAGACCCATGTAAATTTTGAAACAATACCTCTACTGCCAAAAAGTGAACACATGATCGTACTGTTATTGAGGAATATACGACAATGGTCGCTTCTGAAATATTCTGAAATTTCTAAATGTGCAGTGGCAAAACTCCTCTTATTTCCAACAATATATCTGTGTGAAGTAGGATTTTCATTATAGGCACCGTGCAAGCACCTCTGGTGGCGACTGTTGTTACTAACTGCGGGACAGCAGCGATAGAGTTGTGCTTGAAGCGTATGCATATACTTAACATCTCAGGTTAAATGATTAGAAATATGGATGATCCTAAAAGCGGAAAGGTAGCGCAAATTGCTGTGTTCTTGAGTGTAGTAATGCTTATAGGAACACACCAACCGATATTGTTTTTATTCATTCCCAAAACAGAAAACAGAAGCGCAACGACGCTAATTGTGGATCCATGCAGTACGCAGACGAAGGTAAATAGGGCTACACTGCTTGTAATCATAGTATTATTATATACTAGGCCTGATATAAAAAAATAGAATGATAATATTAAACTGCCCCCCATTGAGGGTAGCCCTTAAGTTTGAACTTCATAAGTGATACCAACAAGGCACCACTTATGAGGCAACTAGACCAGAATAGCATGGGGTAGAGTGGCCAGTTCCTTTTCCCTTCCATTGCATATATCGCCGACTAGCTACAAATTAGACTAGTCAGAGTTCATACGCATACAAACAATGTTGTTCTTCCTCTGACACATATCGTCAAGTGAGATGTACAGCCTGATAACAGATGTACATATCAGCCAGAACCTCAATCAGAGGCAGTATGTTGATGATATTGTTCATGTGTGTTGCGTTTTAGAGAATTTGCAGTCGCCCATTATTCAGGAAGTGTAATTAAGACTACTTTTAGAATTAAATCACATCAAAATATGTAATCTATAGAGACATTATACACACAAATATTACACACGTCATGACATCAAATATAAGTATACCAATGTTTTCCTAATATGACTGTTCACCCTCATTCAATGGTCTGAAATCTGATTTAAATGCCAAACAACTTCACTGATATTTCAGGAACTTTGTAGTTACATTTTTACACTCCTCTAGCAGTACTGAATTTTCCACTGAGTCTATAAAATAATTAAAGACTGGAGATTGCTGGGTTTGCAGTGAAAGACCTGCCCTTGGACAGAACACTATGAATCAATGAATCCGTTCTTACTAATATTACAACTTTTTATCGGCAGAAAGCCGCATGTAATTCCTATATCACACATGACTAGTGAATGACTGCGAGCCTGTAGTTAATTAGGAATTGAGACACTGCGCGTCGCCACCAGTACGATTTTGAGACCCATGCACGGTGCCTATATGCAGCAAGAAAATCAAAATTTCGTCATCGCCTGGATGCCACATCAGATATGAGAATTCAACTTGCTTCAATCTCCCCCAAATTGAAAGGAATTTTTGAGACGAGGAAACAACACCATTCTTCATATGAGCAATTCGAAGGTAATTTTTTTATAATCTTCTATATATATATATATATATATATATATATATATATAATTTGAACTGGTAATGGAAATTACGGGAAAACGGCTGAACGGATTTTAATAAATGACCCCTCATTTTGAAGCTTGGAACCCAAAGTTTTTCGGAAAACTAGTAGTTTTCAGTGAAATGTCAATTTTCCTACATAATTTTCCGATTTTCCAAAATCCATCTGTTGTCAGTTTTGATAACTAATTTTATCGAATCACGGCCGACTTGATTGAATTTCAGAACAAAACACACACTACAATAAACAATAGGCTATTATACGAAGGTCATGACCTGCAGGATTGCCGACATATTTAGAGCTCAATTCAATTTGTTATTAAAACTGATTCTGCAGTATATAATAATTTTCTGAGTACAGCTGTGTATTGGATATTCAAATCTACGAAACTTGAGGTGGTTTGATGACATTATTATCATTAGAAATTAAATATTATTATAGTTAATATCATGATGCATCTATTTTTCATTAATTGTACATAATATTGATGCTATATTGATGACATGAAAGTGAAACGTTTTGAGGTTATGTAAGTAAATGTAGAGAATATCTTAATTTAGATCTTCATTTCTATAATTTACTGAGTGGCTGCTATATATAACTACAAAACTTAAGTAAGATAATAATATTGTTATTAAAAATCAAATATTTTTATACTTATTAGCCCAGTGGGGTTGGGTCTTTTTCATATACTTAATGGCGGTGTAGTGTAGATATTGATATGTGTCATTGTCTTCAGTATTGGCTCGACAGAGCGCAAAAATTACAGTTCCTAAGGAAAGATCAAAAAGTATTACTTACTGATAAAATAAGAGGCCTAGAAAATTTTGTAGTCTCCAGATCATTTCAGCAAGATCTCTTAGTAGGATACAATGATTTTACGCTCTACATTTCAAGTTCTACATGCAGCAGCTATACGAAAATGCTATTGTTCGAAAGCTTAGCAAACCTGACATTTTTTTAACTTTCGCCTACAATCCACAATGACCTGAAATAGCTACTGCTATCGCCCTGACATTGATACTTGCGTTTTCGCGTTGAAACTCAAAAACTGAAGTTGGATAGGTTCAAGAAAAAGTATTTGGCCTAAAAAAATGCATTCAGAGGGAGTATGTTTCATTATTATGGAAGCAAATAACTATCAAAAAGACTTAGTATTCTTCATTGAAAATAAATCTGAAAAAATGTTTATTTGAACGTCTAACGAACTTAGTTTGCAGCAGCATTTGCTGCACAAGCCACTAGTTATATGTAATCACTGAAAAACTAGGAGTTTATAAATACTGCTACACGTTTATGAACTCATGCAAGGTAATTAATGTAGTTGCAGATATTATACTGTCGATGTGAAATACGTACAGAATATAAATATGAGGGTATATTAAATTTATATCTATGTTAATTCAGCGATTGAATTAATTGATTTTATTTTATTTAATTCTAGGATCCGTGAATCTTTTTTCGAGTCGAAAGGAATCCCCGATGAAAAACGTTTGGGAACCACTGTTCTGGAGGAAAGTTAAAAAGTAATCTTTATCTCAATTAAATAGTCTATGTTAGTTGCTATGAAACACATACTGCTCTCGTTAAATAATAGGTGTAATAACTTAGCTTCTCTTTGTATGAAGTTTATATGCCATCAAAACTGACTTGATTTATTTTACTGCAAAACCGAAATCTTACCTCAAGTAGCAATAAAATGAGGATTTAACATTTGGAATAACTGTGACTTCATTAACAGGTTTATAGTATATTAAGTGCATTTCAAATGTTGTAACTTAGTTATAGGTCTATGTAATCATCGCAGTTGCATAACTTCGACTGTGGTAAAGACAGAGCTTTATCGTTACGGGAAGACACGGTCGTGGTTCAAATTCAGCCCAAGACATGAATGTTAGTCCGTTAATTTGATATATTTGTTCTCTTAGATGGGGACCTATCCTAGTGTTGAACACGTCACGGGACTCGCAACGTTACTTGAAAAAAATCTGCTCCGTGGTCTGTCTGAAGTCATATTCTGAGTTCTGAAGATGACCCAAAATAGGTCGAAACATGTTAACAAGGTACGTTAAAATTTAACACAGAAAGTTCTCATCATACATATTCCGAAGTGATACAATGTTAAAAGTTGTGTAATCAAGATGTATCATATTTATTTTTTTAGCTAGTAAGCAAAGTGGGTACAATTGAAAAGTACACAACAAAAATGTTTCTAGCCACTACAGTAAGAGCCAGGCTCGTGTACGGTGTGTCTTAGCCAATAATAAAACATAAAATTTACAAAGACGGTGTACTAAATACACTAATTAACTTAATTAAAATTGACAAGTAACACAGAAGAGAAAAAGGAAAGAGAAAAAGAGGGAGAGAAAATGTAATATAAATTGACAATCAGACAGAAGCCAGTGATATTCAATAAAAACACGAGTATAGTCGACAGAAATAAAAGGTAAAAAAATACATACATTTGTTAATATTATGTATCATGAATAATTTTATAAATTTATTTTCTAAAAGGTTCAATTTTAAAATATTTCAGATTTGGAAAATGGTTTGTAATTTATTATAAAGTCTTGGGCCGAAACTAGCACCATGTTTAAGAGTTGCACTTGTATGACATTTAGAGTCAATCAATGGGAAAGCAGACTTTTGTCTTCGAGTATGATATTCATGTCAATTAGATTTATGTTTTATTTGATTTCTGTGGTAGTAAGTAAGTAAAATATATTTATTAATTTCTTCAATAATTAATACTTTAAAATCTGTATAAATTTAATTTGTTTGTTTACATAGACTTTAGACAAACGTCTATCTGTGCTATGGCTATTAGAACTTTTGTTCACATTACTTCCCAGTTTGTCACACTTGAAATCCGCAGGTGAGTACATTTTTAAGATGATATTTTATGGACCATATTCTAAATAGTAGTTTAAAGCATCTTTTAACTTGAAGTTGAAACAGTGGTTTAAACAAAAACTGTATTTTCAAGTTCAGTTTAGTTGCCGCTTTGCTTTAAATTCTAGTTTAGATTAAACCATCAAGTTTGAGAGTTTTAACTGCGCAAAATAGTTAAAATTTTTACTATAACATAAAATCAAAGTGTTTATTAGAGACTATTACACTTTTACTACGTCATACAACTTTTGACCAATAAAACGGTACGGAAAAAAGTGTTTCAACCAATCCTGGCTGCTTATACTACGAACACCCCTATACCTATCTATGTAACTTCCATCCATCCATCCACCTATCCACCTATCCACCTATCCACCTATCCACCTATCCACCTATCTACCTATCTATCTATCTATCTATCTATCTATCTATCTATCTATCTATCTATCTATCTATCTATCTATCTATCTATCTATCTATCTATCTATCTATCTATCTATCTATCTATCTATCTATCTATCTATCTATCTATCTATCTATCTATCTATCTATCTATCTATCTATCTATCTATCTATCTATCTATCTATCTATCTATCTATCTATCTATCTATCTATCTATCTATCTATCTATCTATCTATCTATCTATCTATCTATCTATCTATCTATCTATCTATCTATCTATCTATCTATCTATCTATCTATCTATCTATCTATCTATCTATCTATCTATCTATCTATCTATCTATCTATCTATCTATCTATCTATCTATCTATCTATCTATCTATCTATCTATCTATCTATCTATCTATCTATCTATCTATCTATCTATCTATCTATCTATCTATCTATCTATCTATCTATCTATCTACCTACCTACCTACCTACCTACCTACCCACCTGCCTACCTGCCTACCTACCTGCCTACCTACCTACCTGCCTGCCTGCCTACCTACCTACCCACCCACCCACCCACCCACCCACCCACCCACCCACCCACCCACCCACCCACCCACCCACCCACCCACCCACCCACCCACCCACCCACCCACCCACCCACCCACCCACCCACCCACCCACCCACCCATCCATCCATCTATCTATCTATCTATCTATCTATCTATCTATCTATCTATCTATCTATCTATCTATCTATCTATCTATCTATCTATCTATCTATCTATCTACCTATCTACCTACCTACTTACCTACCTAATTAAAAGTCGAGTAAAATATTGATCTTAAGTAAAACGTAAGAAAAAATAATTGCTTACTAATATATCCAAAAATCTAGGCATGTAGAAATGGCGAGAGAGGGGTGGAAACTTGGGGAAAGCGTTGGTTCACCGTCCACAGCCCACCGGCGTTGAATGACGTGTCACACATTCAAAGTCTACAGAAAACCCACAACAACAACAACAACACACATACACAACACATCCAACCACACAACACAACACGAACAAGCTGCATTCCGAACAATGGTACACAGATTACTCAACATACCAATGAACCAACAGGATTACAAAGAAGAGCTAAACACAATCAAATACATAGCACAAGAAAACGGATACAACCCCAACATAATAGACAACATAATACGACAAACAAAACGTAATCACAAAAAGCATAAGAATACAACACAAACACAAGAACACAAAAAATACATCACACTAACATATTAAAACAAAAACACACACAAGATTGCAATCTCATTCAAGAAATTAAATTACAACATTGCATACAAAACAAATAACACTCTACAAAAACGTCTCAACACACAAACAAACAAATACAACCACACAGGCAACTCAAATGCAACACCTGCAACAACTTCTACATAGGACAGACAGGCAGATCATTTCAAACACGTTACAAAGAACACATCACAGCCACAACAAAATTACAAAACACTTCCACATATACAGAACACATCACAAATTCTAACCACACCTACAGAGACATCAACACAGATATGGAAATACTACACATCCAACCAAAAAGCCAGAAACTAAACACACTAGAACAATACGAAATATACAGACACACAAAAACACATCCAAATGAAATTCTCAACACAGAACTCAATTTCAGAACACACACACTCGTTGACTCCACATTACACTACACAAACACACCCCACAGGAAACAGAACGAAAGACGCCAAGACCAGCAACAACCAGTTCTGAAGAAGGTCAATAACAGACCGAAACATGTTAACCAGGTACGATAAAATTTAACATGAGAAAGACATAATATAATACATATTCCGAAGTGATATAGTGTTAAAAGTTGTGTAATCAAGAAGAATTTATTTTAATTCTTATCTTGGTAGAGGATATAATAAGTTGATACATGGAAACTCGATGAGCTGTTTTATTTTTAAGAAGGGGTAGTAACTGAAGTTCTGGACTTAACAGTGCTTGGTAAATTGCAGGAGGAGGACATTAAATGCAGATCAGTAGTGAAGTACGTTACGAGGATGAAGAGGAACCACAATAACGCACTCCAGTTGAAGAGAGTTCGTAAAGATGTAAAACTTTCGGATCTGTTGAAGGCAAGCAATTTTCTCGGAAGCAGTTACGTAGCTTCTGACAGACAGACGAGAATCCAGAAGTACGAATCTTCCCTAACGATTTGCATGGTTCGTTATGTCATGGAAATCGGAGCTTGCTGTCATAAAAATCCCTTGTAACAGTATCTCGAATATCAGCTCTGTGAACATCTGGGACGGATACGCGTAAGGATGGAAGTGTTGCTATCGAGACGGGTGTTGGGAATTTGTATGATGAACGATGAGAGCAAGACACTTTCCTCTTCAAAACTCATAATTTTTAAATGCGAAACGGAGGTTATTTCTAAAGAGAAAATGAACACATTTTTCCATTATCGACATTGTAAATCTTATCATTTTCATCACCACTAAGACATCTCAAATAGTTCGAAGTAAGGTATTAATATATTACGATACAAGATTGGGAAATGCTTTTTACAAAATCGAGGAAAAGTTTGAAAAACGATCAGATCCAGTTTTCTTTCCGAGATTGTGTAATGTACTTAAAAAACGTGTAGTGTACAGTATTTATTATTTATTCGCCCTTTTCATACTCTCTCTCGCTATCATAATATTAATACTCGATCACAACGCCATCACACGCTAGAAATTCCACTCCACACATCATCTCTGTATTCCTCATCTTTCACTGTTACTACCTCTCGTCACTGGAACTCTCTGCCGCCTGAAGTCAAGGGCTGCCGAACATTGAAATCTTTCAAATCCAAGTTATAAAATAATCTTATGACGAGTTGCCAAACTAACTTACTGTTATGACAAGTGTTGTATTGCAAGTTTCCACGTATTCACATTTTTTGTGTTCTAGTGATATTTAACATATTTTATATTTTTGTTTTCATATTTTCCGATAATGGTATATCTATAATGTGATAAGTTGAGCTATAAATAATCATAATTAACCTTACTGTGTGGATCTAAAAATATTATATTCATTGTCTGCTTTGTACTGCACTATTTTATTACTACTACTACTACTCTTATTATTATTATTATTATTATTATTATTATTATTATTATTATTATTATTATTATTATTACACTCAGGGACAAAAAAACCGGACACTTCTATATTTCCTTGTATTTTGTTGCCAATTATTTCAAAATGAAACAAAACCCATTTAAACAAAATAATGTTTCATTTAGCACCTTATACAACATTTGAAAAAAAAATCTCTGATGAGAAAATTTACAAAAAATTACAAAGGGCGTATAACTATGGCATCGTTTGGTCTAACTGTTTTTTCATTTTATGGTGCCTTAAACATTAAAAACTCTTTTTAGTAACGGGTATTACCCACTCTGGCTTGAATAACTGCATCCATACGTCTTAGCATGCTCTCAATTTGGTTAGCAATGTCTTCTTGAGGAATAAGTTCCCATTCTTCGCCAAGTGCTCGCCTCAACTCTTGTAACGATTCTGGTCTCGGTCGTCTATTCTTAACACGCTGTCCTAGCATGTCCCACACGTGTTCAATTGGGTTCATGTCTGGACTCCTTGCTAGCCATGGAAGAACATTGATTCCCACTTCTTGGAGATAATCTCCGACCGCATGGGCAATATGCGGCCGTGCATTATCATGCATTAAAACAAAATTATCGCCTACAAATTGGCCAAATGGCACAACATGATCAGCCAAACATTCATTTATATACCTATCAGCTGTTAGTCTTCCATTTTCAACAAAAACCAACTCTGTACGAGCATCCGTACACACTCCTGCCCGAACCATCACTCCACCACCTCCATACGGCACATTTTCGGAAATGCAACACTGTGAAAATCGTTCTCCCCTTCTTCTCCAAACTCTTTCACGTCCATCAGGTGAGCACAGATTGAAACGGGACTCATCGGTGAACAGAACACAGCTCCACTGTCCGTTTCTCCAATCCCTGTGATCATTTGCAAAACGCAGTCGTTCAACTCGATGCATCCTGAGAAGTCTGGGACCAGTTGCAGGTCTACTTGATATCAGTCCACTTGCTTTCAACCTCCTTCTAACTGTTTTGGCTGAAATTGGGCGTCCATGCATGTTAACAAATTGCTGGACTACACTAGTAGCTGGCAAGTTGCGCTCCCTAAGAACTCTCAACACCATATACCTGTCTTCATTTGGATTTGTAGCTCTTGCGCGACCCGAACCTGGTCTTCTAGTATTTTCTAGGGTCTCTCTATACCGTTTTATGGCATCATGGGTTGTGCTTCTAGCCATATTCATAACATTTGCAATGTAACGCACACTACATCGTAAAGGGCTACAGCTCGAACCACATCTTCAGGTCGCATCTTGTTTTAAGACAAATGTTACAATCCCACTTAAACTCAGAAAATGTAAAAATAAAGAAATAACGAATGATAACGATAATGAAGCACAAAATGGTTGAGACAAAATTGTTATAGCTGAGACTCCGAAAGCAAAATTGGAATATTTGGTTGTAATGGCTTATTTATAAAACAAAAAACAATCAACAATGTGTACACGTCTCCATAACAACAGATGGCTGCCATAATATTGTATGAGAAGATAATGTTTTGCAAAATACCAGCAAATATTAAAATGTCCGGTTTTTTTGTCCCTGAGTGTATTATTATTATTATTATTATTATTATTATTATTATTATTATTATTATTATTATTATAGTATAGGTCAATTTCTATCTGATGCGTTTCCAATTCACTGCGGGCTAAAGCAAGGAGATGCATTATCACCTTTACTTTTTAACTTTGCTGTAGAGAATGCCATGAGGAAAGTCGGCTAGGTAGCTGCAAAAATCAGAAACAAAAAATGATTGAAGGTACACTATGCTCTATCTTAGTGTAATGCAGTCCATTAGCTCCTGCATATCACGTAAGCAGATCATGGTTCTATTGTTGGTGAATACTGTAGGATTGGTGATGTGTAAGTTGATTGTGGGAGAGAGTTATGGAATTTTATTTATTTCCATTTATGTAATTCTCACTTAACAATTGATCAAATTTCTCTGTCTCATTGGCATTATAATCACTACTACTATCTACCTAATTTCTTCTTAAAGTGATGACTTCTCATCAAATATAACCTGATTTGACCCCAGAATATGTCTTACTCATGTAAGTACAGTGTCAGTTTGGAATTTCCATATTTTAAACATGATTCATTTTCATCATTTAGTGTTCTCCAAAGGGCAGGTCTTTCATTGCAAACCCAGTTTTCTCCAGTCTTTCCTATTTTCTGTCTTCCTCTTTGTTTCCTCATATGATCCATTTATCTTAATGTCATCTATCATCTGATGTCTTCTTCTACCCCGAACTCTTCTCCCGTTCACCATTCCTTCCAGTTAAACATGACTGTCGAGTTGAAAATCTTATGTTCCATCCAGTATTTTTTTTTTTTTTTTTTATATGGTTTTTCACTCTGTATAAGTTACAGTATTCCCCACTATCATACAATATGCCGTATGAAAATTGCTACCGCAACAAACTACTTTGGAAGAACACAAAAATTCAACTCTTAAGTGATATTAATAATAATAATAATAATAATAATAATGATGATGATTTATTTAACCTGGCAGAGTTAAGGCCATACGGCCTTCTCTAACACTCAACCAGGAGTAAAACTGCGTTACAAAAACACTACAAATTTACAAAGTACACTACAATTTTACTCACAAAATTGAATAAGATAATAATAAAATGTAAACAACAAGTAAGTAGAAATCAGACATAATATATAACATACAGAAAGAAAGGAAAAAGCATAATAAAATGTGAACAGCAGGTCAAAATAAATGAGGCATACAAAGTATAAAAAATAAGACAATTATTGATAATAATAATAATAATAATAATAATAATGATAAAAATCAGAATAGTAATAATAATAATACTAATAATAGTAATAAAATAGTGCAGTACAAAGCATACGAAGAATACAATATTTTTAAGTACACACAGTAAGGAAAATTATGATTATATATAGCTCAACTTATCACATTATAGATATACCATTATCGGAAAATTTGAAAACAAATATATAAAATAAGTTAAATATCACTAGAACAGAAAAAAGAAATGTGAATACGTGGAAACATGCAATACAACACTTGTCATAATAGTAAGTTAGTTCGGCAACTCATCATAAGATAATTTTCTAACTTGGATTTGAAAGATTTCAATGTTCGGCAGCACTTAACTTCAGGCGGCAGAGAGTTCCAGTGACGAGAGGTAGTAACAGTGAAAGATGAGGAATACAGAGATGATGTGTGAAGTGGAATTTCTAGTGTGTTATCGCGTTGTGATCGAGTATTAATATTATGATTGCGAGAGAGAGTATGAAAACGAGTAAATAAATAATAGGGGGATGAAGTGTGCATAATTCGATATAAGAGAGAAAGTGAGTGCAGATTTCTCCTCTCATGTAACCTAACCATGATAACTTCTCGAAAGAAGGTGAGATATGATCATAGTATCGAACATTGCAAATGAAGCGGACGCACGCGTTATGAACACGCTGTAGTTTCTGAGCGGAATCAATCCTGAGATCACTGAACAAAACGTCGCAATAATCGAAGTGAGGTAGAATGAGTGTCTGTACCAGCGTCTGTTTTAATTTAGATGGATAATGATACAATCTTTTTAGTTAATGGAGAATAGAGAATGACTTCTTACATGTATATTTAATATGCGTATCCCAATTGAGATTAGATTCGAAATGCACTCCGAGATTTTTTACGGTAGAGCTAAACGGGATGATTGTTTTATTCAGTTTCACAGGTGGAATATTCAGATCGTTGACTTCAGGAATTAATCTACGGTTCGCGAACAGAATAGCCTGTGATTTACATGCGTTTAGGTTAAGCCCAAATTGTTGAGACCAGGAAGAGATGGAATCAAGATCTTCATTAAGACTATTAATGCTATCATGATATTAGTACTTTTTTGTGCTTTAGTTAAAATAAATATAAGTTTCATACTAGCAGACAACAATGACTGCATTCTATTCCTGTTCGCCTATGCATTTCTCTCTCGCTCTGTGGGATGAGTGAAATTCCATTGCGTTACGAGCGCTCGTGCCGACACTAGTGCAATCTGGCGGGCGCCAAACATACTCATGAAGGCCGCTTTATGGTTTTAGCATGAAACAAAGGCATGCAATAATTGTGTATTATCAAAGCTTTGCACGCTTTAATTAATAAACTCTCTTTCCAGCGTGTTGAGGTCTCTCGCATAAGTTATATATTCATTAATTTTGTTCGATTTGTTTTCGTCTACTTATTGTATGGAGGGAAATACGTTTACAGAACGCTTCGACAATGGCGGGATCGATATGTTCCATTTGTAGAAAGCAAATTTAATTATTTTCGTGTCATATTCATGTCTACAGAATACAAACTTGGTGTGTTTATCATATTTAATACAAGTAAACTGAACGGTGTCAGATAATGCCTTCAGATCCACGCTAAATATTATATTAACAACATTCTATAGAAAAGCGAAGGCTGGAACACAATAACTCTAGATGGAATATAAGATTTTCAACTCGACAATCATGTTTAACTGGAAGCAATGGTGAACGGGAGAAGAGTTCGGGGTAGAAGAAGACATCAGATGATAGATAACATTAAGATATATGGATCATATGAGAAAACAAAGAGGAAGACAGAAAATAGGAAAGACTGGAGAAGGCTGGGTTTGCAATGAAAGATCTGCCCTTGGGAGTACATTGAATGATGAAAATGAATCATGTTTAAAATGTGGAAATTCCAAACTGACACTGTACGTACAGTATATGAGTAAGACATATTCTAGGGTCGAAACAGGTTATATTTGATGAGAAGCCATCAGTTTAAGAAGAAATTAATTACATAGATAGTAGTAGTGATTATAATGTCAATGAAATAGAGAAATTTGATCGACTGTGAAGTGAGAATTACATAAATGGAAATAGGCTAAATAAAATTGCAGAACTCTCTCCCACAGTCAACTTACACATCACCAATCCTACAGTATTCACCAAAAATAGAACCATGATCTGCTTACGTGATATGCAGGAACTAATGAACTGCATTACAATAAGATCAGAAGAAGAATAAGAATAGAAAAGCAGAAAAAACTTGAATTGAAATATACAGTAGGCGAGGTTGTATCTCGAGCATAGTGTACCTTCTTCAATCATTTTTTTGTTTCTGACTTTTGCAGCTACCTTGCCGACTTTCCTAACACAAGTCGTCTATGTTGTTGATTGGTTAGAGTTTCAGTTGATATCAACCCTTCCTCTTCAATTATGTAGCATATTATAATCTTTGGTATCCGCATGGTATCTAAATTCCGTCGACACGAATGCGTCCAACGGAAACTTTCCTAATGTCATACTCTAGAGCAGTGATGTCAATTGATGCCCATAGGAGCAACCACGCGCTTTAGAGCCCAGGAGAGCCTGAGAGCTTTACAGCGGAAAGGAAAGAGACAGACAAAAGAGGTAGTATATACCACTTGGTCGAGCTATATACAGGGATGGCCAGCAATGATTCAATGGATAAAGGGAAGAGAACTTATTAAAACTGTATATATGTTAATTTTTAGATTTGCCTGAAAAGTATGTACGTTATAATTTTAATGCTCATATTTGACAAGTTTGCTTTTTTATTCAAAAGGAATATTTTCTCAACTTTTTTTTACAGAAAAGTGAAATTTACAGATATGTTTGTTTAGTAGCCTTACATGTACTAAAACAATGTTTTCGCAAATCTAATATATTGTAAATACGTATTACTGGAGATAATGTACCGGTATTAAAATGTTTAAAAATATTCGCATGGAAAATGTTTATAAGGAAATGAATTAACAAAACAGATACTGTTACATCACAAACAAATGATATGTGACTATGTGTTGGTAAAACGTCAGCTCTATAGCTTCAGCAGATTTCGAGATAATTTAATATTCTGATAACAGAAAGTTGCGCACCAATATCACCTAAAAGCATAATGCGATAAGAGTTTTATTATATAATATTAGTTACAGTTAAAACATATACCTAGACAACTTTGCTTTGTACTATAATGTTCTTCTGATTACTTTTGTAAGGCTAAAGATACTATCAATATCAATTTCAACTTATCATGTCATATTCAGTGTCTTTCTTTGGGATAACACTTTCTTTATGAATAATGTGTTTAATTCACTTAGTACAGTATAGTTGTAGTTATTATGGAATTTGTGTGAATATTCCTTCTTTACTCTTTATTATATTATTAACGTTTAAAACACAACTGCAATATTAAGCTAAGAAATAGGTGTTAGTACTTTTGTTTTACAGACAATATAGAAAATAACAAACAGAAAGAAATCATATAAAAATAACAACATAAAATTTCACGTTCCGTTTGAAGTTTGTGCACCACTGTTTTCTTAATCCAACAGGCTGCTTATTCCTCCTAGCATACCTAGCGCTTAATGCCCGCGCACGACGTCAAGGTCAGAAAAATGCGCTTGCTTTGACATCAATACTCTAGAGCAAAGTTAAAAAAGTAAAGGTGATAGTGCATCTCCTTGCTGTAGCCCACAGTGAATTGGAAACGTATCAGATAGAAATTGACCTACACTATAATAATAATAATAATAATAATAATAATAATAATAATAATAATAATAATAATAATAATAATAAAGATTTATTTTCCATACAACTTCAATCAGAATTTTCTGTTATTTCTTATATGGTTGGACTGCAGTTTGGGGGTACGAAGGTAAATAAAAATATATTTTGGGTGTACGCCAGCGAAAAAGATTGAATAGCACTGTTCTAAATCTAAGGTACACGAACCTATTGTATCATGGAACACTTTACATTATACCTTCATTTTATTTCTTGCATCCTCAATAGATCTGTAAAATAGGAAAATACCTGTAGGAAGTTGTAAAGGAATCTTCAGTAATTATTTCAAGCATTTTTTCAACAGTAATCTCAAGGTTTTGATTTATTTATCGGGTGGGATTTAATTGACTATTACACGATTAGAAGAAAGTTATAAAGATTAAAGTAACGAAGTGCTCCAATACAATAAAATATTAATTGACTTATGGCAATACAAAACTGTCTTCAAATTTGTACCATCTCAACATTACAAATATTACACTAGTAGATGGCAGTAGTGTGTTATGGTTAGCTGTTTTATTGTTATCAGATGTGCCAACTATGGAATCTTCATTGAACTCTGTTGTCGGTTACTGGTCAAGAAGGGTTTATTGATTCAGTTTCATTTTTATTAAAACAGTTACATTCCACTTCAATTATATCGATCCCAGTAATCAACGTCACTTAACAGATGATTTTTAGTAAATCTTAGTATTAAACAATCTCTGATACGTGACTATTCATAATATCATATAGCAGAAGCTATAACAAACATAACCTAAATAATATGAAGAAGTGGTAGAAACATTTTAATTAGGGATGATGAAATAAACAAGAAACGTTTTAATTAACGATGATGAAATAAAAAATAAACGTGAATAATTTTGAAAGAAACAATTACTGAAAGTACAATTTTCAAATTTGAATGTTTTAGTGGTTGGTGGTTCAGATGATGTTATATTGGACGTGTGCGTGAAAGAAGTGAACTCGTTGATGTACATGGTGTATCCCTCAACTTATTCAGGATTTCCGAATGGTGCTCTTCATTTATTTCAGGGAAGATGCATAGCCATGACCAGTGATCTTAATTAATTCTTGTTCTTGAATGCCAATGCGAGTCATATTTGAAAGTGCTGTGCATCGACTGGAATGGTTTGTAATTTTCTATTTTTTGACGTCCTGACCAGAGCAGTTTGAAATGTTGGCAAACAAAGAAACAAATGCTAGGGTAGTGATAAAAATAAACAAATGCTAGGGACGCGATAAAATTAAACAAAGGCTAGGGACGCGACAAAATTAAACAAATGGTAGGCATGTGATAAAATTGTGCGATAAGCAGCCATGATTGTTTGAAAGACGTCCTTTCGTACTGTTTTATTGGTCAAAAGTAGTATGACGTAGTGAAAGTGTAATAGTCATTTAAAAATTTTAATTCCCCAGAATTAAAAAATAAAATAAAATGTGAAAAGTGATTTAAGGTACAACAGTCTCCCCTATATATTGTGGAGCGATGGTGGAACGAGGATGTTAAATACCGAAGAAGAACTCCGAGATAACCAGCATCACTGTGTATTTGCGTGTTTTCTCATTTCAAATGTGACAGCCATTTTGTCTTCTTTGAAAATTTCAACTGTACACGTACGTTGTCGTCTATCCTTTTAACAAGTCGTATGGCTGTATCGGACAGGAGGGAATCGAAGTTGAAAATACAATGCCCTGTCTTGTGCAGCCGAGGAATTAAATATCAAGCGGAGAACGTAGTCACATGGGTTTCATGTTACATGTGACATTGCTTGGCCACAATCTACGAAACTAATCATGTGTAACATGACTCACCCTCCGCGAGGGACGAGAAACACGTCATACACACGGGGAGAGCTATTAACGCGACCTGACAACCTCCCTCATCCCTCACGCCAGGAGATAATAAAGAATAATAAGGGTTGTTAGAAATGCAATGAAACGTGACTCCGAATATGGGGTGAACAACTTCTACTGGATTCGTAAATTTGTGTTCCCATGGCAATTATTGTAAATTTGCTTTGAGCTACTAGCTGTATCAAACATTACACCTGAGCAGTTTGGATTGTGCAATATACCGGGTGTCCGAGACAAAAACTACCAGTTCATTCATTCATAGTGATCTGCCCAAGGGCAGGTCTTTCACTGCAAACACAGCATTCCTCAGTCTTTCCTATTTTCTGCCTTCCTCTTTCTCTCATCATATGTATGTATTTATTTACACTGCAAGTGGGCAAGCACCCGGTGGCAGTGGTATACACAATATAAACAATACACAATAAAATGATAAGCAATACGGTACACAATAAAATTACAATACACAATACAATTATACAATACACAATACAATTATATACAGTTTAACACAATAATTACAATTAATAATAAAACATAAAATAACCTAATTTTACAATACAACCTCACATATGTATAGGCCCTACATAAGTTTCAATAGTCTTTCACTTTACTCTCATCTCACTCACTGTAGTAGCACTATGACGCATTTCACTGACTCCTTAGGACACATTTCATTGACACTATAGAACACATTTCACTGACACTATAGAACACATTTCAATGACGCTATAAATTATCACTGATCGGAACTATTCACTGCACTGTAAAACCATAACTTCACTGACTCACCTCGCATCACTGATACAACAGTTCAAATAAGACAAATAATTACACCCTTATGCATACTTATAAACAGAACTACATTTAAACTAAACATTTCTAGTCTAAGACCTCTTACACGCTATTTTTAAATAATCTATAATTCAAACCAGGCTAAATAAAATACATGTCACCTTAAAAAATTAAATGTTAAATGTCACCTTAATTTAATTTTCACTTTATACACAACTTTTTAAGTTAGTCTTGAATATCCTTAAGGAAGGACAGTCCTCAAAGACCGCTGCAGATAGGTCATTCCAATCATTTATAGTTCTATTTAAAAATGAGAATTTACCTACATCCGTTTTCTGTTTCCTACATTTGATTTTAAAATCATGATCGTTCCTACCATAGTACGTTGGCTTTTCTAACCGAGCCGTTATGTCTACCCATGCTTTCTGACCTAGATGTGCTCTATACAATGATGTTATTCTAGTTTCCCTACGTCTGTTTTCCAAAGTTTCCCATTTAAGTTCTTTTATCGTACCGTTTCCATCTTCTCTTTTACCTTTAACAAATTTAGCTGCCCTATACTGGATTCTTTCTAAGGAATTTACCAGATATATTCTATAGGGATCCCAACATGTAGTTCCGTATTCCATTAACGGTCGAACTAACGTTAGATATGCTATTTCCCTCAATTTGGGGCTAGCCTTTCTCAAGATTCTCATAATAAAGTGAAGTGCCCTCCATGCTTTACTCGTAACATTATCAACATGCTCTCCCCAAGAAAGTTTGGAGTTTAAATATAGTCCTAGGTATTTACAACATTGTTCTTGCGGAATTACAACACCACTGAATTCGTAATTAAGACTAGTTTCCTCTCGGGTTTTACAAAATGTTATAGATTTACTTTTAGAACCATTTATTTTCATCCTATGCATTAACGCCCAGTTATAAATTTTATTCAAGTCTGTTTGAATAACATCTACATCTGAATTATTTCTAATCTTTATATAGATAATGCAGTCGTCTGCAAATAGCCTCACATTTGATGTAATATTCTGGCATACGTCATTTACGTATATTATAAAGAGTAATAGCCCCAGAAAGCTGCCCTGTGGCACCCCTGAACTTACATTTCCAGTTTCCGATATTTCATTACCTACTCTAACTCTCTGGGTCCTACCTTTTAAGAATTCTTGGATCCATAGCACCATTCTTTTATCCATTCCTAGTCTACTTATCTTATCTATTTAATATGTCATGTGGCACCAAATCAAATGCTTTCGAAAAATCAATCACAACTGTATCGATTCTTCCGCCTCTGTCTACCTATTCAGCTAGATCCTGAACTAGCGACGTAATTTGACTATCACATGAGAAGCCTTCCCTAAAACCATATGACAGATGTAAGGCTAATCGGTCTGTAGTTTCCGACATCTAATTTATTTCCACCTTTATGTATGGGTACCACTATAGCTGATTTCCAGTCACATGGAATATGATTCCTATATCTTAATGTCGTCTATCATCTGATAGCTTCTTATGCCCCGGATTCTTCTCCCGTTCACCATTCCTTCCAGTGCACCCTTCAGTAGGCAGTTTCTTCTCAGCCAATGACACAACCAATTCGTTTTCCTCTTTCTGATAAGTTTCAACATCATTCTTTCTTCACCCACTCTTTCCAACACAGCTTCGTTTCTTATTCTGTCTGTCCACTTCACACGCTCCATTCTTCTCCATATCCACATTTCAAATGCTTCTATTCACTTATCTTCACTTCGTCTTAATGTCCGTGTTTCTGCTCCATACAATGCTACACTCCACACAATGCACTTCACTAGTCTCTTCCTTAGTTCTTTCTCCAGAGGTTTGCAGAAGATGCTCCTTTTTGTATTAAAAGCTTCCTTTGCCATTGCTATCTTCCTTTTGACTTCCTGGTAGCAGCTCATGTTTAACAATGTTAATCACATTACTGCGCTTTTCTTTTTTATTATAACAGAAATACATTTTCGTTATCAGCTGAAATCATAATTTAATTAAAACAGTTTACAGTATAATTACAAATAACCTGATTAATACATTAATTAAATGAACAATTGTTACGAAGGAGTGTCATTTTCTTTAGATACAATGGACATGGAATTAGAAGATGAAGATGTAGATGTGAAGTAGGATTTCGCACTTTATTTAGCACAATGGATTCATGCTCATCGATTTACGTGGAAACAGTTGCCGAAACTGACTAAACAAAAGAATGACCATGCGATAAATTGATAGATATAAATCGAGCTGCAGAAATTACCACGATGTATGACTGTGATTGGTTGGAATTCAAAAGTTCATTACATTTCATTGGCCGAAAATGGAATGACGTCATATAAACGAAATAATCTTATTAAATGAATGAATAGTTGATAAAACAAAGGTGAATCATACATTTATAGGTTAAGATATTTGATTTACTTACATCGTATCATATTTTATTCGCTACCATGGCCTACTGCATTCCTAATGAAGTAATTAAAATATGTATTTATATGACTAGAGCCATCTAGTGTTAACTACTCTAACTATGTAGCTGTATACCAGGGCCGGGATTGAGAGCTGCATGATATATGATATATGAAATGATATGATATGATATGATATGATATGATATGATATGATATGATATACGACCATAAATTAATACAACTTAAAGAAAATGTTTCTGGGGTACATTATATTAGAGTATCTATTAGATATTTATATTGTATTATAAGTTATTACAGTACATTTAGTAATATATATTTTTAAATTATACAAATATTATGATATATCTTAGTATAGTATATCATAATACTTGTATAATTTAAATTTATATATTACAAAATGTATAATAACTTATAATGCAATGTAAATATCAAATAGATACTCTAATATAATGTACCTGAGAAACATTTTCTTTAAGTTGTATTAATTTATGGCGTTCATTACCAACATATTTGTCATATTCAGTAGCATGTTGTAAAGAATAATGTCGTTGAATATTGAACTTCTAATCAGTTGGAGTGTTTCATGACAAATTAAACACTTTGCTAATCCACTGCTCTCTACCAGAAATAACTCCTCCTCCCATGATACATTAAAAGCATTGGGAGTAGCGGGACGCTTTAGTGTATGAGCGGAAGCTCCGTCTTCAAAGTTCGCCATCATACTGCAGAGTCACCACTGCACCGAAACTGAATGACTTACTGTATGCATACGTCACAGCGCTCGCAACACCCGCTCTTTAAAGCACACAGCGCTCATTTCTCAGAATCACGTAATGTCCCCAGCCCTGCTGTATACAAATAAGAAAGAAATATTAATTTCATTTAAAAAGCAAGATAAATTTTAGAACTATGGGGATTTAATTGAGTACCGGTACTGTTAAATTAGTAGCATTCAGTAAAATAAATTAACTGGGTGCAATTGATGCTAAGGAAATTAATGTTGATTATGTCTGGAGTCATTGATAATATCAGTGACGCAGTGATGTTCATATTCATAATGATGACGAAGGAGAAGGCGATATGAAAATGAGAACTCAAAGAACTTCGAAAGAAAAGGTCTTCAGTAGAGAAACTGAATAGGTGGGAGGGGCAGATTATTTGTTTTTATTATGTGGGATTGCGGACGAGTGGAAATTGCGTGGGCTTACATGTTTGCTGGTAGTCTGTACTTCGAGTGGGCGAATGGATCAATGCACGAGTAACTGAATAGAAGGTGTAATATATAGTAGGAGGCGCAAATTATTCTGTTCAGTCCATAGTATGCTGCAAAAAAATTTAAATTACGACAAATACTAATTACTCAAATCGTCCCTGAAATGGGGCTGAGTTGTCTAGATCTTCGGCACTCCACACAGGCAGTTGGGGTTCGAGTTCCGGTCAGACGTGGAATTTTTCATTTGAAAAATCCGTAGTGACACTTGTGGCTGTCAAATTTGCAATAAATCTGGGATTACATCGGAATTCTCAAGTTTTCTCAAGTTATCCATCATTATCATTCCGTTGGACATCCAATTCAACATTATTCCATAGAATTTCCCATTCGTTGACTGGCAAAGTACGGAGGGGTGTGGTTTAGGTTAGGCTGGGGTGGGGTTGCCTGCTCGAAATCAGGATACTCAGCGAAACACTTGGCCACGTACTGGGGTTCTGTAAGAAAGGAGAGTTACTGCGTAACAACAGACACCATCGTGCCCTACAGCATTGCCAACCTGCTAAGAAACAGAGGATGGAAAGTACATGAGGAGATTCATTGTGTGTCTGAAGATGATTCTCAAAGAAGAGTCGATATAACTGCCATCAATAGAAGAACCCAGGAAGCGATTTGCTTTGAACGAGACACGAATCAAGCACTGCAGATAAATGATGACAAGCGAGCTAAATATGTACCTTGTCTTCCATACCTTAGTGAAAAATATGGAATTTCGCTTTACAACTGGGATGTTACAGGCTTACTATTTGGAGCGAGGGGTTGTTTACCAAAATTTACATGTAATATCCCTATATCCTTTAAAATTCCCTTTTATGAGGTTCAGAAGATTGTAATGGAAATTCTGAAGGCCTCTCTTCAAATTCTACACTATCATCTATATGTTAACACGTAAATTTTTGTTTTAATGTAAAAATCGAATCATTATTTTGCTCCTTTCATTCCTCTTTATCTTTTATGTTTGTTAATTCCGGATCCCAGTGGTCAACCTCATTTGAGGACGGATGATTTTAAATAAATCTTAGTAGTCTAGTTAGTAGTAAGTAAGTAGTGGGATGGGTACTGCGTCTAGCTGGGGTCAGCACTCAGCTTAAAAATTTCTCTTAGAAGAACGTAACACTCCCAGTATTGTGGATCCCTATCACCACGGCATGGCGCGTCCTCAGGTTGCGGATAGAGGAGACGGCCTCTAGATATAGAGGGTAGCTGCGAATATATTGAATAAGCAGTCGTGGACAGCCGATAAGGGGTGGTCCTCCAGCTGGGGGGTTGGCCGAAGGGCTAACAACCCATCACCGTGAAAAACAGCTTGTTACGAAACCTTACAATAAGCTTCGGAATGGGACTGATTCTCTGGCACGACCACAGCAAAGGAATAAGGTTTTGAGATTTGGCACTTGGAAAGTTTGGAACTGAACGGGTTACAACATCTTCTTGTCTATGCGGATGATGTGAATATGTTCGGATAAAATCCACAAATGATTGAAGCAAGTAAGGTGATATGTTTGGAAGTAAACCCCGAAAAGACGAAGTATATGATTATGTCTCTTGACCAGAATATTCTACGAAATGGAAATATAAACATTTTATTGGAGATTTATGTTTCGAAGAGGTGGAAAAATTCAAATATCTTGGAGCAACAGTAATAAATACAAATGACACCCGGGAGGAAATTAAAGGCAGAATAAATATAGGAAATGCGTGTTATTATTCGGTAGAGAAACTTTTGTCATCTAGTCATCTTGTCAAAAAATGTGAAAGTTAGAATTTATAAAACACATATTACTGGTTGTTCTTTATGGTTGTGAAACTTGGACTCTCACTTTGAGAGAGGAACAGAGATTAAGGTTCTTAGAAAAATATTTGGGGCTAAAAGGGATGAAGTTACAGGAGAATGGAGAAAGTTACACAACACAGAACTGCACGCATTGTATTCTTCACCTGACATAATTAGGAACATTAAATCCAGACGTTTGAGATGAGCAGGGCATGTAGCACGTATGGGCGAATCCAGAAATGCATAGGATAGAGTGTTAGTTGGGAGGCCGGAGGGAAAAAGACCTTTAGGGAGGCCGAGACGTAGATGGGAAGATAATATTAAAATGAATTTGAGGGAGGTGCGATATGATGATAGAGACTGGATTAGTCTTGCTCAGGATAGGAACCAATGTGAGGGCGGCAATGAACCTCCGGGTTCCTTAAAAGCAGTAAGTAAGTATGTGAGTAAGTAAGTAAAAATAATAATAATAATAATAATAATAATAATAATAATAATAATAATAATAATAATAATAATAGAAGTACAGGCACAAGATGAAGGGGAATAAGTAGTAAAACAAACTAGAACTTAAAACACGAAGAGAAAAGTGAATGCTAGTGAGACTCAAATTAAAATGGGATGGTCAGAGAGGTTAAGCAAAAAGAACATAAAGTCATGCCCATTCCTTGTTTAATGATCGATGATGAAATCTGATGAACAAAAGCAGTCTATCAGCGAAGTCATGTGGAAGACTGAGCGTAGACTTCAAAACCAAAGGATCAAGAAGTCCTGGTGTACCTGCACTGTTTGTCCTCAATCCTTCCAAAGGTTGCGTCGCCGAATCGAATGAGCAAAAGATGTGTACAGAGATACGCCCCCTTCCTGTTTGCGTCTCTCACAGACCTCATAAAGTACCGCCGAACTCATGGAGGTAAAAAAACCCGACCATTCCGCCCCGCCAAGTTGTTCAGTAGTGTAATTAATCTCCACTCTCAAACAACACTAATGCCATTGCAATTGCTTCCTACATTCACCAGCAGCCGTCAAAAACTTCTGCATTTATATACTGCTGTGGAAGGGGAAATATTTAGCTCATATCTCTGAGAGTATGTCCTGAAATTTGCTAATGACGTAATGACAAATTAAATGAGAAGTTTACAAGTACAATCTTTGGGTCAGACACATGTACAGCGGCTAGGGACAATATTAACAGGGACAATGACACTGGAATTTGCTGCATATCTCACGATATCATTAAGACTGCCGCTACAGTTCGCTGAATTTTTACTAAAGGCTCATTCACAAGAAAATTATACATAATGCAAGCGTTTAGTTAAGAATGCAAATGTTACGGTAAAATAAAAAAAAACCATACCATCATTCACGATGAAAACATAAACATAACCGCAAAGATACTAGGTAACCATGGAAACATAACAACGATGTCATTTCATCATATTATCACATTCTAGTATATATAGCCACGAAGCTCAATACGTAGGGAATATGCATCCACTGACAGTTGCTAACCACTAGGATCGCTACTATCGCCTCATCACAGACAATGCGAAATAGTACTGACACAGTATATTGTTCCTAATACTCTCATCACCTCAAGCTTCGTGACTGTATATATATATATATGTATATATATATACAGTGAAACCTGCCTTTACGGTCACTTCATTTAAACGGCCACCTGACCAAAAGGCCAATTTTCTCTGGAACCAATTGGATTTTCCATAAGATCAATACAAATTCTCTCTTTATTTAGCGGCCACCTCTTGCGCCGACTAGCGGCCAGGGTCTATTTGGATTGGAACCTGACTATAACAGTCACTGTCCAACAAAAAATCTTTTCACGGATACTGTCTGACCTATTTTTTGAATGGTTAGAGGGCAGGAAGCAATGTCACGAGGACAATAGCTAAGTGTACAACAGTACACCCTCCATATCTTGGGGTTAGTTGGTTACTGTTTTATGACTCTTTTGTCACTTTCCACTCCGACCCTGCACAGCTTTAAATTCTTACTCGTTTTTAAAGGTTTGAAACACGGACATTTTTCTATCGAAAATGTCACAGTATGTTTTAGGTCAGTAGTTAACCATTCGAATTTTTTTATTTTTTTCTCCACTTTCTATCTTTCTCTATTTGGGCCAGCTTTTACGAATTTTTCTTCTTTTCATTCAGTTGATTCAGAGCAATTGTGAAGTTAGTTTGAGAGCGAAATCATATCTAACAATAAATCTAGAGTGGTGTTAAGTTTAAGACAAGACGAAAAATGATTGAAGAAAGTGAGAAGGGAACATGTGCGAGAAAAATTGCAGAAATATTCAAATGTGGAAGGACACAAATAAAGGGTATAATTAAGAATAAAGATGAAATATTAAAAGAATGAGAGAAAAATATGCGTGGTGGCCAAAAAAGGAAGGGACAATCTGTGTTTAGTAATGTGAATTATTTCGTTTACGAATTGTTCAAGTGTGCGAGGGCGAAGAAATTGTCAGTAAGCGGGTATATAATTCAAGAGAAAGCTCTTGAAATTACCAAAGAACTCAATGTAAGCAATTTTTTGCTAGTAATGGGTGGTTAGAGCGGACATCACACGTCCAGCCCCTTGATCAAGGTATTAAACATTAATTTAGACTGAGGTACCGCAAGCGAGTTTTGAAAAGGCTAGTTGCAAGAATGGAAGAGGCTGACATTAATATGCACGATCGTTGTACGCGCACAATACTAAAAAGTCAACGAAATTCAGTATTTTCATGCTGATTCATAAAAACCGCAACCTTAATCAAGCGGCCACCTGATAAAACGGCCATTTTACAAGGTAACTTCAGATGGCCGCTTTAGACAGGTTTCACTGTATATATATATATATATATATATATATATATATAAAGGCTTATGTGTGTGTATGTGGTAGTTTTTTTCATTAACATAATTCCAAATTTGTTGTAGTTTCTTTTCATTAACATAATTCCAAACTTCTGGCAGTTTGTTTTCATTAAAATAATTCCAAATTTGTGGTAGTTTCTTTTCATTGACATAATTCCAAATTTGTGGTAGTTTCTTTTTATTAACATAATTCCAAATGTGTGGTAGTTTCTTCTCATTAACATAATTCCAAATTTGTGGTAGTTTCTTTTCATTAACATAATTCCAAATTTGTGGTAGTTTCTTCTCATTAACATAATTCCAATTTTGTGGTAGTTTCTTTTCATTAACATAATTCCAAATTTGTTTTAATTTATTTTCATTAACATAATTCCAAATTTATTGTAGTTGATTTTCATTAACATAATTCCAAATTTGTTTTAATTTATTTTCATTAACATAATTCCAAATTTATTGTAGTTGCTTTTCATTAACATAATTCCAAATTTGTAGTAGTTTCTTTTCATTAACATAATTCCAAATCTGTGGTAGTTTCTTCTCATTAACATAATTCCAAATTTGTGGTAGTTTCTTTTCATTAACATAATTCCAAATTTGTGGCAGTTTTTTTTCATTAACATAATTCCAAATTTGTGGTAGTTTCTTCTCATTAACATAATTCCAAATTTGTGGTAGTTTCTTTTCATTAACATAATTCCAAATTTGTTTTAATTTATTTTCATTAACATAATTCCAAATTTATTGTAGTTGCTTTTCATTAACATAATTCCAAATTTTTGGCAGTTTCTTCTCATTAACATAATTCCAAATTTTTGGTAGTTTCTTCTCATTAACATAATTCAAAATTTGTTGTAGTTTCTTCTCAGAAGAATGAAGCGTGTAAAATGGACAGACAAAATAAGAAATGACATATAGCAGAAAGTATTCTCCGGGAAGGTGGAGAGATATAATGATGATTATATGTGTTAATGAAATATATTGCAATTAGGCCTACTAATAAGAAGATTGCCTCACTGAGAAATTTGGAAGAAAAACATAAGGCGATGTACTGTATGTTTACTGCAACGGGGAACGCCAAAAGCAGAAAATTAACACTGTAATTTTTTGCAGACATTGCGATTGAAAATACGTGTTGTTTAGTGTCGTGGCTATACGAGAAACAAAAACTTACAACGATCTACTGTATTAATTAAGCAGCTTATACAAAGAATACTGTACGCTGACTTCCAAGCATGTGTTCAGACAATATTTTCGGACGTTTCGGAACTAAACACAGGATTTATTATCAGGATTTTCACCCAAAAATTGAATGACACCTTACTGTGTTGAGTTTACTGTGTCTGAGCAGCCCAAACGAGTGCAGAATAGACCTGTTCATCTTCCATACATGATCTGGCTATTAGGTGTGTAACCGAAATCAAATGAAGGCAATAATGTCTTTTAAACATGTGTAATAAGAGTAGCCTATATTATAAACAATAAAATATAACTGGATTCGTCCAGAGTATATTTATTCTTAATTATTCTCTATTTCACTGTTCTGAAAAGCAAACAACAGAAACTGGCAATGAATATTACAGAAACTAAGTTGAGTAACCTAGCACAAAATTACCCATGATACACTGAACATTTACGTCAAGTGACAATCGATAAGGCGAGTACTACAAAAAACTAGCCAGTACCGGAATATCAAGAGAATCAATATTAACCGGACGTGACGTAATATAAGTGTTACAAGAAGGACAACAGTTCTATTTCTATTATTTTTATACACTAAATCTATAGTATTTCACGTTTATAGTTTTATAAATATACAGAATTTTATTTCGTGCCTAGCTTAATATTAAAAATCTCTCCCTGTTATTCCAACTTAAACTAGCCATCTTGAGTGGTGTTGCTGTAGGTACACGGCTCTCGTGGGTTAAAATCCTGCTGACGACAATGAAATTCAAAGGATGATAAAATTCTTAGCATGGTTAACTTCAATGTGGAATTGAACGTGAAAGAACCATTTGCTGTTTTTACAGCTAGTGGAAGAACAATATTTCTGATAGAGAAACACATAATGGGTTTCTCGCCCACGTTCAATTTCGACGATGAATAACCTCTGTTGTTGCAAACGTTGCTAAATAAAGTATTAGACAACGTTGAATAACATCTATTATTCATTTGCAGTGACGTCATTTTGCCACTCGTCGCAATTTGTCTTGGTTCTCTTATTACTAGGGAGCGGATTTTTATGTGCTAAAAATTTAAATATATTTATTTTTTATATGCTAAAAAGCACGAAAATATTTGCTAAAATAAAAAAATATATAAATATTTTTTTAAATATGACAAAAATATCTTATTTAGCTTGGAAAAAAAAAATGTTACTAGGTACTCACCAACCACACTGAGTGCTAGTAGTTGGCCGAGAATTGCAGTGAACAACAAAGATCATCTCCAAATTCTCCATCACAAATGCATGCCGATTATCTCTGAACAACGACTTATACTGTGAAAACGATCTTTCCACATCACAGGACGTCAGACGTGCAAATTTAAACAGAGAGAAATGTCACAAACACAAACACCGTCAATTTCACCTACAGGCACACCCTCCAATACTTGAGCAACTTTACACATTTTTTTATATCCACTGTTTTTCCCAAACACATTCTGGAATTTGTCCCTTAGTAATTGTGCTTCTGAACCTGGTAGCGAGTCTAGTTTAATTTCCACGGCACGCACCTCCCTGTTTCAGACAACAGGTTTTTGGATGTTTCGAGTTTTTTATGGTGTCACACAAAAAGATTAGATTTGCTAATAGGAAAGCCAAATCGTTTTTTAAACAACCATCTTTCAGTATATCTTGAAGGATATCGATTGACGAAGCCCGATAACAGGGAATCACAAGATATATTGCCTTACTTGATAGACATGAGCGAGAGGCGAGAGATTTGTTTAAATTAAATAATGTCCATATCCGAGCTCTTATCTGTTGTGTTTCACAAACAAAGCGTGGAATGAAATCATCTTCAGCAACAATAAACATTCCTAATTACGTGTTACAAGATCTCTCCTCCTTGTCCATGTTAATTTATTCTCTAATAATAACACTGATATGCTGCCTAGCAGTTCTCAGAACTTGAGGCGATACTATTACAAAGATGGATCACGGATACACCACACAGCGCTTAGAAACACGAAGCAACCAAGAATTCTTAAAAAAGATAACGTACTTCTGAGTGATATAATTGATTTAGTTTTAAAATATTAAAAATTTCTTGTAAAAATTATTTAAGTAAGAAAACTTCAAGATTTATGTGTTAATAATAGACTTCCTGAAAATATGTATTTACGTAATTTTTTGTGAAAATGTGTTTTTATGTGAAATAAAATTCGGGTTTTAAACTTAAAGCTTCATGCTCGGAATTTTTAACTTTGTTAATTGTCTTTTATCACACGCAAAAAGAATATTTAATTACATAGGAATCCGCTCCTTACTTATTAATTTACTATACACTTCCTTTCTAATGACCTTTCGAGTAGCGATTTATACACAGACGATAACTTTTAAAAGATCTTTGAAATAAACATAATCTATTTTCTAACATGACTGAGGCTTGGCTGTGTGGTCATTGGTAGACCGTTTACTGACACTGCTTTCATGCAGGAAGATAATTCCTGACTACATAAAAGTCAGGGAGTTTCTTGTGTTTATAACAGTAGAAATTTATGCAATGTGATTTATTTTCCACACCATGAGCTGTCAGCGCACCATTTTATCAGTTGCTGAATCTCGTTGGCGAGCATCGTGCAGCTCTGAACGAACTTTTTACAGGTTCTAGTATTGTACGACTTCTGCAGATCATCATTGAAACAGAGCAGTAGTGAAAATCGCAATTTTTATTACACCAAAGCGTATGATTTATATTTCTCTGTGATTTAATAAAGCCGTAATATAAAATATGTACGAAGTTTGTACAACCAAATGAATAAAATGAAATTCTGTGCATCGCAATTATGAACAAGTTTCGAGATTTAATTCGCCTTTTTTTTAAACTCAGACTACACTTCTTAAGAGTACGGTAGAGCTGTTAACATTATTTTCGCGTATAAATATGAATATATAAATTATTTTTTCCTGTGTTTCTATCAACCACAGACTAATATCCTTTGCACCGTGTGATAAACAAATGTTGGTGAGTTGTGAGCTGCCCACAGAAACAAAATATCTTTCATTGTTTTAATACAGACATGGCAGAAGGAAAAATCTATTGAATTTTCGATTGTCAAAAGTTAGGAACACCTATTACAAAAAGTTATAATCTCACACTTTTCAAACTTTCCCCCCATGTCAAAAACATATTTATTGAGAAAGTGAATGGCATAAAAATAGCGCTTTTTCAATTATAACGAGCACAATGTAACAAATCCCCATACGTTTATTTTGTCCCATGAAAATGTAATATGTCTCTCCACATTTTCACTACTTGAATTAAATATTTTAAAATAGTAATCCCTTCATTTTGAAGAACTATACCTATAGTTTACATTAATAATAATAATAATAATAATAATAATAATAATAATAATAATAATAATAATAATAATCATAATCCGTGGCGCTACAGCCCGTGAAGGACCTACACCGACCAGTCGGCTGCTATCCTCACGCCCACATGCCGAAGCAGAGGTGGACGATCATCCAACCATAATGGAGGTATCGTGTGGTTAGCACGATGATCAGCCCAGCCGTTACAGCCGGCATTCGCAACCGGATTTCGCTACCTATCGTAGCTCCCCAAATGCATCACGATGCTGGGTGGGCACCGGTCCCATACACTGACCGAAATTTCATGAGAAAATTTCTTCCACCACGAGGACTCGAACCAGCGCGCATTCATGTAACACGAGTCCTAGGCAGGATGCCTTAGACCACTACGCCACGGTGCGGGACACTATACAGTTTACATTAGCATATAAAATTGCAGCCCTTTAGCTTAAATAGTTTCTGTATAAATGGTCTCTGAATTTACTCGTAGAACAATAAAAAAAAATTATTTTCAACACTTTCTTTCTGCTATTCCCGTATTAAAACAATGAAATAGTAATATACGTTACAAGAGCGGTATGTTCACGTTTTCATGTTCGAGGAAAAGATTGAAAAAGCGAAACGTAGTTGAGCTTTTTTAATTTCCGAGAACATGAAAACAAACATACCGCTCGTGTATCGTACATTATTTTGTGCGAAGATCGTTTATTACATACCTGAAAGACGAATTTCCAATTAGTTGCAATGAAATCTCCATGTTGGTTTCTGTTTAATGACGGCAACTTCGGAACACCAAAATATCTTTCTTCATTTCTGTGTTTACTATACTCCAGCAGGCCGTGATATACGTCTGTCTTTTTCCCCCAGTCTATAAATGCGAACTTAAAACAAACGGTAAGGTTATGTAATGATTTATTTTTCATTTTAATATTTTAACAATATTATTTATATAACATATTGCAGTAATAACATCGGCATCTGAAATCTTGTTGATTTTTTCACGGCTTCCTTAATGTTACTTGTATCAGGAATGCAATAAGTTTCGTGGGACTTTACTTAATTTTTGCAAATATTTAAAAACAATAATTAACAGTGCAATTTAGGTGAAATTGCAGTGGTAAGTTTCCAATTTATAATTATTACTATGTTAAACGTCTCTAAAAATAATATGTTAAAAGCCTAAAGCAGTAAAATGAATGTAGCGCTTAAGCGGTAAGAAGAGGGAAATTGTTATGTGTGTTACGTTGGGAATACTGAATGTGGTATTTCACACTTACCGCGTATTGGTTCTGTGCGGAAAACAAGCAAATACGCATGATCTCGCAAAAAATAATTTGTTTCTGTGTGCAGATCACAATTCACTAACATTTGTTTATCACACGGTGCAGATAATATTAATCTATGTTTGATAGAAACAGAGGGAAACAATAATTTATGACCACCTCTGTGGTGTAGGGGTCAGCATGCTGGTCTCTCACGCAGAGGGCCCGGGTTCGATTCCCGGTCGGGTTGAATTTCCTGGTTGAGGTTTTTCGGGGTTTTTCCTCAACCGTAAGGCAAATGCCAGGAAATTCGGGCCACAACATCCCTGAAAATCACCGGCCTCATTCATCATCGAAATCATATTCATAACAAAATCAGTAATACATAATACAGTCGCCATCTAGTTCACAACAATAGAACCAGTCTGAACAATAGTACACAGGCCTTCGGATTTCAACCAAAGATTAACTCGCGATATGACCAAAGATGTTAAAGGGAGTAATAATAATAGCGAAGAAAAAAATTATAATTTATATATTCATGTTTATACGCGAAAGCACTGCTACCAGTTCTACCCAGTACCCTTAAAAAAACATACCTTTCAGATTCAAGATTTGTAATTACAAAATGTTCAATTTCATATTTTCTTGGAAATGTTAATTCATTATATATTTACTAAGTTCATTAGTTGTTTAATAAATTCACTTATTCTTTTAGTCATTTTCATTGCTACATAAATCATAATTTAATTACACGTGTGGTGGTTACCTACTTTATTTTTTCGCATTGTATACATTTATTTATATATTATTTTCTTATGTCTGTTCTTGTTTTCCATCATTTTACTAACATTATGCGTTGTCAAATGTGTAAATGTTTCTTAGAAATACTTGTAGGTTCCAGCTCAAGATATCAGAGTCCAAAATTGAGGCTTTGAAATATCAAAGAAGCTAAGTATCTTTTCTTTTTTTTTCCCCCCAAACTGGGATTTTCATCATGAAACCTCTAAGCAATTGAAACCATGACCGGTACACGACGCTGAACAATACTTCACAGGCTTCTGTAGTAGCCATTTTTTTCAAAACTCTGTTTATTATTTTTGGTACTTAGCACCTTTCTTATTTCAAGCCTTAACAAGAAAGTATTTTTTCTCAATTGCGGTGAGGTATTGCTCAAATATGGAAGTCTGGTGTATTCAGTTAATCCCAAAGCTAGACTTAATCTCACCACACCGGTCGATAGTGCTGAGGTATGCATGTAAACAACCTCAAATGTCCCCTGGATCCTATTCCTCTTCACGTCACTGACCACATAATCCAAGAAATACTGATATAATGGTTACGAGATTAAGAAATGCTAAAGGAATGACGTCGATGTTATATTGGAGAAATGGGACAACTCCGAGAAAAACCCAAATTTTGGTTTTATCTGCCACAAGTGTCACTATGAGTTTTAACTTTTCAATGAAAAAATTAGGTCCGACCAGGACTCGAACCAAGGCCGCACCCGTAACAGACTGATGATATAGACTATGTAACCATCTCTTACTACTTGAATTCTGAAAGAAACGACAGAGAAATCAATTTTTTCCGCTTATTCTACTGCATGGACCTTACATCAGCATTGTAGCATTACGATGTGTAAGTGAAAAGTTGTACAAAAATATCAATACATTGTAATCTAATTTAATTTACAAGCGTAAAGATTTCATCAGTAGATGAAGAAAAAATTTTGTGAATTCTATTCTGAACTTTTTCTCTTGCTCTTCAAAGCTTTAAGATAATGAGTCACAGCAAATTGAAGACCTTAATACAAGAGTAGGAAGCTTCTTTTTTATAACCGCTGAGACCAACAGAGAGAAGTTGGATATATATTTTGTGTCTTGTATTAAAATTATGACTGTTCTGATTGATTTTTAACATAAAACATCAACAAGGAAAGAATATACAATCATTATACCAGGCTCCGCCAAGTCGAGTCAAGATCGCGAGAGGGCGTACAGCCTGCTTACGGCTTCCACTGCGGGCAGTACACTTGTACACTGCAGTCTATCAGTGGTGGAACCTATCGAGGTCGCTTGGGGGCACCGGTGCACTGCATTTTGCACCAGGAATATTTATGTGCTAAAACATGAACCTTAGCAATGTAATGGATGTTGTTATTCGAACAATTAATTTCATAAGGTCTAAAGGACTCAATCACAGGGACTTCAGGGCACTGCTTGATGGTATTAACAGTATGGGGATTTACTCTACCATACCGAGGTAAGGTGGTGAAGTCGAAAAATTCTGGAACGTTTTCTCGCACTTAGAAATGAAACTGCCTTATTTATGGATGTACATGGGAAACCTGTTAGAAGCCTTGGACATGAAAGAATATATACGAATAATACAACAATTGTGCGAAGTTTCGAACGTAGATTTGAGGATATTAGAGATCTTGAACAACAATTTAAGATATTTGCAATATCTTTTTCAGTGAGTGTCCTGGATATTCCTGCTGAACTACAATTAGAAATACTTGATTTACGAAGCGATATTGAGCTAAGGGATAAGTATCAAAACAAAAAGTATTAACCATTTCTATACTTGTTTTCCACGAGAAAGGTTTCCTAAACAGTACAATCTTGCTGCAAGAACGTTGTAAATGTTCGGGACAACCTACGTATGCGAAACACTGTTTTGTTTAATGAAGTTTACAAAGTCACGTCACAGAAACAACTAAGTGATGAACAATTGAAAGCATGTTTGCGATTGGCTGGTACTAAAACAATAGCTCCGAGAATTAAATAGCTGCTTACTAACAGAAAACTGCAAAAATCGCAGCGGATCTCTGATGTTTAAGAAAATTACTATTATTACAGAATTGTATTTGAATGACAACGTTTGTACTGTTGTTTTATTTTGTTAATTGAATTGTATAGCAATAAGAAGAAGACAAGCAGTATATTAATCTGTATAAAAGTGTATATTTTCTTTTGTTTCATTATTGTGCAAACATGCAAAAATTTGTTTCGTATATAGTTAACTGTACAAAATTGTATAGAGTATTGTTTTTCAGTATAGTGCAATTAACAGTGAAAGCGTGCTTCAATTAAAAGCTGAAATTAATTTACATTCTTATCACAAATTTGGTTCACATACAAGTTCTTAGCTCCGCCACTGTGGAAGCAGCTACCCTTGCCCGCAGCCGTACGTCAGGGCTTGACGGTTTGTACGTACGCACGAGAGAGTAGTCACTTGACGGTCCCTGCATTATACCATTCATCATAATATTGAAACTCTATGTCGTCATGGCAACTCGTTCCCACGCAATGTATAGAGCGGACAGTCTGACAGGATAGAGTGACGACATCAATAAATTCTTGATTTATAAATAGTACATTATGCAACGAGCCTATAATGAAGGTAATTAAGAAGTGAGTATGGATATTTATGAAACGAGCGCAAGCGAGTTTCATAATTTTCATACCAGCTTCTTAATTACCATTATAGGCGAGTTTCATACGACTTTTTATGCTCGACCATATTTCTAACTTGAAATTATTAATTTTATTTGTATTTGACATTGAGCAATGTTCCGTATGTTGTGAAATATGCGCAGACGCGAAAGTATTGATTTTTTCCGAGGAACAGATGTCCACATTGACCTTGCTAGGCCATAAGAACCTACAGAGATAACATTGAAATAAAATTAGACATTGAAAAACGAGATAACAAATTGAATTTATTTGAATATTATTTACAATTAACGCTAATTATTATAGTAACAGAACATAACCTTCTGCGACAGTATTGGATTTCCTGCCTCCGTGACTTTTCGCTAATTCTATTTCGATTGCATATCCGAGAATAATCGATACTTGCGGTTTTATAACGGTAGAAAGCTGACCTGTCATTGGCTGAATAGTTGTAACCTGAGTCGTCATTGGCTGAAAGACCTGACCTTTAATGAGTAGGTGTACTTTAATGACATGCATTAAAGGTTTGCTACCAGGTGTATAATTACTACATTTCGGCATGGTCGAGCATAAAAATTATTAAGTTAGTATGTGCGCTGATCAGAATGGACTCAGAAAGACAATTTCCAAGTCGTTTTTCTACCATTTTGTAGTGGATTCTTGGTTCGTATTTTAACTAGACACATGCAACCACAATTCAGAAAAATAAAAGGGCATCAAATGAATAAAAATTCCCTAGTTCTTCCCGCCAAAAATCTTCGCATTCAAAAATAGACGGGAAAGGTTCACACATCAGTTTTTTTGGGGGGGGAGGGAAGAAATAATTTTTTATACGAAGGAGCAGTCCGAGGAATACAAGGCGAACAAGGAGAATTGAAGGAATACAAAGGAAATAAAAGAAGTATCAGAGGAGTACTAGGAGAACGAGCAGAATATGAGGAGAATAATGGAAATACAAGAGGAACAAGGGCAAGACAAGGAGAACAAGGGGAATGCAAAGAGTACAAAGGGAATACAAGAAAACAAGGGATATAGAAGGAGAACAAGGAAACAAAGGGGACTTGAGCAGACCAATGGGAATACAAATAGACTAAGGTGAATAAGGGAGAATAAAGGGGTTATATTTTTATATGAAAGTCAATTCTCAAGTTACCCCACAATATCAAGTGAGGAAAACATACATCTATGTCAAAATCTTCGGACGGGAAGAAATGCTTGGGTATCGTGTCGTGGATTTATGGCACGTAAGAGCGCTGTCCTGATGGAAGGATCCATCGGCTATTTCTCGCCTACCTCAAAATTTTGAGATATGAGGAAATGGGCTAAGTGTGTGTGCGGAATTGCCCCACCCTGCACCTTAAATCCTTACCAGACCACATCTGACCGGCATGTGAACGAAGTAGGAATTAATAATAATAATGGTTTTATTTAACCTGGAGAGTTAAGGCCATAGAGCCTTATCTAACACTCAACCAGGAGTAAAACTACGATGCAAAAAACATAAATACCAAATTTAGTACACAAAAAATTGAAAGAGATAATACAATACAAAGGAAACAACCAGTCAAAAGAGACGAGACACATATATAACATGTAGGAAGAAAGAAAAAAAACATAATAACATGTAAATACTGAGTTAACATGCTTCAGACTTTTACAACGTACACAAATATGAGACAATAATGATAATAATAATAATAATAATAATAATAATAATAATAATAATAATAATAGGAGAAAATCTACAAACGATTAGGGAAACACGGGAATTTTACTGGAAGCAAGTAAAGAGATAGGTTTGGAAGTAAATCCCGAAAAGACAAAGTATATGATTATGTCTTGTGACGAGAATATTGTACGAAATGGAAATATAAAAATTGGAAATTAATCCTTTGAAGAGGTGGAAAAATTCAAATATCTTGGAGCAACAGTAACAAATATAAATGATACTCGGGAGGAAAATAAACACAGAATAAATATGGGAAATGTCCGTTACTATTCGGCTGAGAAGCTTTTATCATCCAGTCTGCTGTCAAAAAATCTGAAAGTTAGAATTTATAACACGGTTATATTACCGGTTGTTCTTTATGGTTGTGAAACTTGGACTCTCACTTTGAGAGAGGAACATAGGTTAAGGGTGTTTGAGAATAAGGTGCTTAGGAAAATATCTGTGGCTAAGAGGGTTGAAGTTACAGGAGAATGGAGAAAGTTACACAACGCAGAACTTCACGCATTGTATTCTTCACCTGACGTAATTAGGAACATTAAATCCAGACGTTTGAGATGGGCAGGGCATGTAGCACGTATGGCCGAATCGAGAAATGCATATAGAGTGTTAGTTGGGAGGCCGGAGTGAAAAAGACCTTTAGGGAGGCCGAGACCCAGATGGGAAGATAATATTAAAATGGATTTGAGGGAGGTGGGATATGATGATAGAGACTGGATTAATCTTGCTCAGGATAGGGTCCGATGGCGGGCTTATGTGAGGGCGGCAATGAACCTGCGGGTTTCTTAAAAGCCAGTAAGTAAGTAATAATAATATAGTGAAGTATAAAGCATATTAAATATAACGCTACAGAAATGAACATACCTAAAAACAGAACTGCGTTTAACATAGAAATAAATTCCAGACAGACAGCCCTCTTGTGTTGTAAATGGAACACTTGACCCCTCATCGCGTGTTGGCTGTCCGTGTAGTAACATTTGAAGGTGGAACGTTGTTTCAGACAGGAATTTAAAATCGATAGTTTAATCGGGGTTTTTGCGCACAAACTGGATTTTTCACAATAGAAGAGTTGGACTGACAGATGATAAACTCTTTGAAAGTAGAGTTCATTGTTTTCCATTGCCTTTGATTCACAGACATTGTTCGAGTCTATCGATTAAAGACTGAATGTCAACTCCAATAACTAAGCCTCCAACGCTGGTGTAATATTTAGAATTGTATTAACTGAATATTCTGCTGTACTGTGTCGACTTACATGCACGATAATCCGAGTTCGATTCATGTAGGAAAACAAGATATATGTCTCCGTTTCACAAGGACCGGGCAATTTCTCTGTGATTTGAAGTTTACTGTTTATTGCCAGAAAAATACTATACAAAGAAATGGTAAATTTACAAAATTCTAGCACTCCCCTGAAAGAGAGTGTTCTCGTGCTCAGGGGAGGATTCGATACATAATAAAGTTACATGCATAATTTACAATAAAATAATATCTAAAAATTAATGATTACCAGAGACCGGAAGTTTAAGCATTATGAATCATTAAAATAGGCAGCAAAAAGGCATAATAAATAGCTAAAATAGGCAGGAAAAAAGGCATAATAAATAGCTAAAATAGGCAGGCAAAAAGTCATAATAAATAGCTAAATAGGCAGGAAAAAAGGCATAATAAATAGCTAAAATAGGCAGGCAAAAAGGCATCATAAATACCTAAAATAGGCAGGCAAAAAGGCATTATAAATAGCTAAAATAGGCAGGCAAAAAGGCATCATAAATACCTAAAATAGGCAGGCAAAAAGGCATTATAAATAGCTAAAATAGGCAGGCAAAAAGTCATAATAAATAGCTAAATAGGCAGGCAAAAAGGCATAATAAATAGCTAAAATAGGCAGGCAAAAAGGCATCATAAATAACTAAAACAGGGAGACAAAAAGGCATTATAAATAACTAAAATAGGCAGAAAAAAGGCATAATAAATAGCTAAAATAGGCAGGCAAAAAGGCATTATAAATAGCTAAAAAAGGCAGGCAAAAAGGCATAATAAATAGCTAAAATAGGCAGGCAAAAAGGCATAATAAATAGTTAAAATAGGCAGGCAAAAAGGCATCATAAATACCTAAAATAGGCAGGCAAAAAGGCATTATAAATAGCTAAAATAGGCAGGCAAAAAGGCATAATAAATACCTAAAATAGGCAGGCAAAAAGGCATTATAAATAGCTAAAATAGGCAGGCAAAAAGGCATAATAAATAGCTAAAATAGGCAGGCAAAAAGGCATAATAAATAGCTAAAATAGGCAGGAAAAAGGGCATAATAAATAGTTAAAATAGGCAGGCAAAATGGCATCATAAATAGCTAAAATAGGCAGGCAAAAAGGCATAATAAATAGCTAAAATAGGCAGGCAAAAAGTCATAATAAGTAGCTAAAATAGGCAGGCAAAAAGGCATTATAAACAGCTAAAATAGGCAGGCAAAAAGGCATAATAAATAGCTAAAATAAGCAGGCAAAAAGGCATAATAAATAGCTAAAATAGGCAGGCAAAAAGGCATAATAAATAGCTAAAATAGGCAGGCAAAAAGGCATAATAAATAGTTAAAATAGGCAGGCAAAAAGGCTTCATAAATAGCTAAAATAGGCAGGCAAAAAGGCATAATAAATAGCTAAAATAGGCAGGCAAAAATGCATAATAAATACTTAAAATAGGCAGGCAAAAAGGCATCATAAATACCTAAAATAGGCAGGCAAAAAGACATAATAAATAGCTAAAATATGCAGGCAAAAAGGCATAATAAATAGCTCAAATAGGCAGGCGAAAAGGCATCATAAATAGGTAAAATAGGCAGGCAAAAAGGCATCATAAATAACTAAAACAGGGAGGCAAAAAGGCATTATAAATAACTAAAAATAGGCAGGAAAAATGCATAATAAATAGCTAAAATAGGCAGGCAAAAAGGCATAATAAATAGCTGAAATAGGGAGGCAAAAAGGCATCATAAATAGCTAAAATAGGCAGGAAAAATGCATTATAAATAGCTAAAATAGGCAGGCAAAAAGGCATAATAAATAGCTAAAATAGGCAGGCAAAAAAGGCATAATAAATAGCTGAATAGGGAGGCAAAAAGGCATCATAAATAGCTAAAATAGGCAGGAAAAAAGGCATTATAAATAGCTAAAATAGGCAGGCAAAAAGGCATTATAAATAGCTAAAATAGGCAGGCAAAAAGGCACAGTAAATAGCTAAAATAGGCAGGCAAAAAGGCATAATAAATATATAAAACAGGCAGGCAAAAAGACATCATAAATAGCTAAAATAGGCATGCAAAAAGGCATAATAAATAGCTAAAATAGGCAGGCAAAATGGCATAATAAATAGCTGAAATAGGGAGGCAAAAAGGCATAATAAATAGCTGAAATAGGCAGGCAAAAAGACATTATAAATATCTAAAATACGCAATAAAAGACAATTACAAAAACCTTGCACTAGACCCATTTATTTACTAGATTACACTATTCAGTAACTCGATCGTCATATTTTAAAGAACTTTGAAGTTTTAAACAAAAATGCTAATGTTGTATTTGACACAAAAATGAAAATGTTTTCAAAAGGGCTATGTACCGCATTGTAATGCCTTATTCGTTGCACACGACAACCAAATGCTTTTTAAGTTCTCTGGGGTCATGCTACAACAACGTCGCAATGAAAACTGAAAGAAAAATAACGGTTAAAAATAACGTCAGACCCGCACTCATTGTTGCCTTGTCAAATAAACACAAGCGATAATTAAAACGCTTACTGTTATACATTTTTGCACGGCAGCACTCATTGTTGCAAAGAGAATATGAACTGACTGAAAGACAATAATATACATTCGGTGAAGTCACTTTCATTGTAGCGGTTATAGAAATAAATTAAAATATACCTGTAGGCAATTTTTAATAATGAATTAATAAATAATACATAAATAATCAAATAAAGGCAAAAAAGCATTTATTTTGCAAATTAGGCATTTATATTAACAAAGGGATAAAAGGGCAACATAAAACTGTGACGTATCAATCACAAAGGTATAATTCGTACAGATTTACTTTCAAAATGAAGATAGATTTAACACATTTAAAAAGGCATTCTGTCAAAGTTCAGGTCTCTGATGATTACTCATAACAAATTGCTTACATACATTTTTAAATTAAAACTGTTGGAAGTAAATAAATGTGGGTATTTCTTTATTAATTTGTTATAAATTCTATGGCCGATATTAGTACTATGGTTGAAAGCAGTGCTCTTGGGTTCAAACAAATGTATTTCATCCATGCCTTTGGTTTTGTGTTTATGAGGATATGACCTGAAATAAGTGCGATTTTTATGTATAAAATTTAATAATGCATTCCTATAATTTTGATGTAATTTCGAGACTTTCAATTCTAAAAATAATTTTTCGGTAGGATAGTCAATAGCAGTAGCGGCTGGTGGTCAAAATAATGAGTGTGCTACAGTCTCTATATCGGCCTACTGTATACACTTACATGCATTTATCTTAATTTGAGACTCGCCTAGTGACGAATTACCCTAGTGTTAAACGTTAAACCCTCCATCTTGGACATTATACTCTTTTCAATTGACAGTATTGTAAGAACAGTGAGCGATCCTGGGACATAGTGTTCCTTAAAAATCATCTTTCTGGCTCAGCAGTGGTCATTGGTGTTGTACCAAAAATATTTAACAACTTCGTTACTTCACAGAATGGATCCTGTAAATTGTTGGAGGCTATGTTATGTATTGTAACAATTGAACAGCTCCATCTATATTTCGGAAGTCGAGTCTTCCATATAGAACCCCAAGTTGTGTCTTTAACATTCTTTTGTTCAGTACAGTATAGCTGTTGACAGCAACTTGAAGTTCGCGTTCAGGAAAATTATGCAAAAAAATTGTCAAAAAATTTGCTGTTTAACAATTTTGTTGCGTCAAGGTAGCTTAAAGATTGGAAACGATGAGTAGTTTCCTGAATTATACGGTCACATACTTCCTTGGCTTCAATTTTCGGATTCCATTTTCCGTCGCTTGCTGACTGATTCAGGAGGAACCTCAAAAAACTGGTAGATGGCAGCAGCAGTCGACACTTGAATTACGAAATACATTGTACATAGTTCCGAGTTCTTCCACAAACAAGCATTCTTTCGTTACGCTTTACTTTTGCAATCTCCAAGCTGTGTCGTGCTGAAGCTGACTACAGCACTTCCCCACGTAAAAATAGCCAATCAGAGCAGTGATTTCAGCTTCGCACATGCGCAATAATTATCTACATTCTCATATAAGTTCTGAGTAGCACAACGTACCCCCTGAGGCACCAAAGAACGAAGAGCGAAGACTAAACACTTTATATAACGCGTCACGAACATAACCACGGGAAATTGTCAAATGACAGATTAAATACTATGGCATTGCAAATATATTATTTAAGCAAAAATTATCATTGTGCTGTACCACTGTAGCACATAAGGACGGGCTGTCCCTGGTCAATAGGCTTTTTAGGCATATATTAATTATTCTTCTCTGTAATAAATCTAATGGATTAAGGGGTTAGGTACAGCTTACAGCAGTAATATTTTGGAAATATTCAACATTTTTTTCTCCATTACTGTATTTTTTTTTTATTTTATTGGGTTATTTTACGACGCTGTATCAACATCTAGGTTATTTAGCGTCTGAATGAAATGAAGGTGATAATGCCGGTGAAATGAGTCCGGGGTCCAGCACCGAAAGTTACCCAGCATTTGCTCGTGTTGGGTTGAGGGAAAACCCCGGAAAAAACCTCAACCAGGTAACTTGCCCCGACCGGGATTCGAACCCGGGCCACCTGGTTTCGCAGCCAGACGCGCTGACCGTTACTCCACAGGTGTGGACTCCATTATTGTATCTTCTACAATAATGAAAATTAGTATGTGTAAAACACTGTCCTCCTGCTGTATGCAAAAAATATTTTTACAATTAAAAAAAATTATTTACTTTTTTTTGTTTTTTGTTTCTTTGTTTTTTTTTTTTCACAATTCAGTTCACTGTGCAGTGATGAAGCGTTTCCCACTAAAAAACTATCCAACATTCTGTGATGAAATTTTTTGTGTATATTTATGCATATCATATCTACAATATGATGCAAGATCACTTCTCTACCTTTGATAGATTGTCTAATAAAAATTAAATTCATTAAAAATGGTCAAATATCTATATTTTCTCCTAACACAAAATAAAAAAAAATATATTTATTAAGGGATGTAGTTGAAAGAGCATGATATTGTAAATATGAGTTTCAGCAATAAAATAAAAGAGAGAGAACATGAAAAAGTTAACAAGTTTATGAGTTATGAGGGAAACGCTTCATCACTGCACAGTGAACTGCCAGCATTATAAATTGGGGGAGGGGGAAATAAATACTTTTTTTTTTAAATCGTAAAAATATATATTTTTTTCATATACCTAACAGAAGGACAATGTTTTACACATAACAATTTTCATTACTGTACAAGATACAGTAATGGAGGAAATAAAAATATTGAATATTTCCAAAACATTTACTGCTGTAAACTGTACCTAACCCCTTAAGGTTAGTTTTATAAATACTACCCTCTCCTAATATTCCATATTGCGTTATAGACTGAAATAAGGCAAGGTAATCTTTAAGTCTATTTTAGACATAGGTACACTTTTAAAAATGAAAATGAGATTTTTTTGGAACGGTCGCCATGGAAATGCGTACGCCATATGCGTACGATAAACGTGTTGTTATTATTACTTACTTATGGCTTTAAGAGAACCCGGAGGTTCATTGCCGCCCTCACATAAGCACTACATCGGTCCCTATCCTGGATTCATGGAATAATTACTTATCCTTAGGAAAATAGGTGGCGGCAGCAAGACCAATTTCTACATTACCGCTTGTAGTGTTTAAATGAGAAAGTCAATAAATTTCTCATCCCATTATATTCATACATGGCACTTGTTTCACATTAAAAAATAGGGTTAAGACGAAACTTTCTTTCGCTAGTTGGATTCTTAATTTATTTCCCTTCTTCTCTAGTCTTCCACTTCATTACGTAAAGTTACATAAATTTATTATTTTACTTGTAAAAGCTGAATTTATTCTAAACAAAAAGCAACACATTTATTAATTCTTCAGAATATTGAGAATATATGTGTACTAGTGGCTTGTGCAGCAAATGCTGCTGCAAACTAAGTTCGTTAGACGTTCAAATAAACATTTTTCAGATTTATTTTCGATGAAGAATACCAGACATTTTGATAGTTATTTGCTTCCATGATAATGAAACATACTCCCTCTGAATGGTTTTTTTTAGACCAAATACTTTTTCTTGAACCTATCCAACTTACGTTTTTGAATTTTAACGCGAAAACGCAAGTATCAATGTCAGGACGATAGCAGTAACTATTTCAGATCATTGTGGATTGTAGGCAAAAGTTAAAAATATGTCAGGTTTGCTAAGCTTTCGAACAATAGCATTTTGGTATAGCTGCTGCATATAGAACTTGAAATGTAGAGCGTAAAATCATTTTATCCTGCAAAGAGATCTTGCTGAAATGATCTGGAGACTACAAAATTTTCTAGGCCTCTTATTTTATCAGTAAGTAATGCCTTTTTGTCTTTCCTTAGGAACTGTAATTTTTGCGCTCTCTCGAGCCAATACTGAATACAATGACACATATCAATATCTACACTACACCGCCATTAAGTATATGAAAAAGACGCAACCCCACTTGGTTAATAAATATAAAAATATTTGATTTTTAATAACAATATTATTATCTTACGTAAGTTTTGTAGTTATATATAGCCGCCACTCAGTAAATTATAGAAATGAAGATCTTACTTACTTACTTACTTACTTACAAATGGCTTTTAAGGAACCTGAAGGTTCATTGCCGCCCTCACATAAGCCCGCCAGCGGTCCCTATCCTGTGCAAGATTAATCCAGTCTCTATCATCATACCCCACCTCCCTCAAATCCATTTTAATATTATCCTCCCATCTACGTCTCGGCCTCCCTAAAGGTCTTTTTCCCTCCGGTCTCCCAACTAACACTCTATATGCATTTCTGGATTCGCCCATACGTGCTACATGCCCTGCCCATCTCAAACGTCTGGATTTAATGTTCCTAATTATGTCAGGTGAAGAATACAATGCGTGCAGTTCTGCGTTGTGTAACTTTCTCCATTCTCCTGTAACTTCATCCCGCTTAGCCCCAAATATTTTCCTAAGCACCTTATTCTCAAACACCCTGAACCTATGTTCCTCTCTCAGAGTGAGAGTCCAAGTTTCACAACCATACAGAACAACCGGTAATATAACTGTTTTATAAATTCTAACTTTCAGATTTTTGGACAGTAGACTGGATGATAAGAGCTTCTCAACCGAATAATAACACGCATTTCCCATATTTATTCTGCGTTTAATTTCCTCCCGAGTGTCATTTATATTTGTTACTGTTGCTCCAAGATATTTGAATTTTTCCACCTCTTCGAAGGATAAATCTCCAATTTTTATATTTCCATTTCGTACAATATTCTGGTCACGAGACATAATAATATACTTTGTCTTTTCGGGATTTACTTCCAAACCGACCGCTCTACTTGCTTCAAATAAAATTTCCGTGTTTTCCCTAATCGTTTGTGGATTTTCTCCTAACATATTCACGTCATCCGCATAGGCAAGAAGCTGATGTAACCCGTTCAATTCCAAACCCTGCCTGTTATCCTGAACTTTCCTAATGGCATATTCTAGCGCGAAGTTAAAAAGTAAAGGTGATAGTGCATCTCCCTGCTTTAGCCCGAAGTGAATTGGAAAAGGATCAGA
>JAJSOF020000005.1:10709237-10740932 GCA_025594305.2 Periplaneta americana
ACGAAAGCTTGCTTCGATATTTTAGGGAAAGTTGAAATCATTAAGGATATATTAGATATGTGTGCAATTGAGGGTATTACTATGTCTTGTATTTTCTGCATGAGTAATATGCTAATGTTGTCCGGGTTTTCGGCTTGATGCGCCGGATGGCTTTCATTATATCAATAGGAGTGACGTCGGTGAAATGGAATTTGTCTCGAGTTGAGGGAGTTGATTCGGGCGAAACTGTTTCTTGTTTTGTTGTGTCCTCTAAGGTGGGGGTCCTTTATAAAGTGTTCAGTGTGACGAATTGTCAGAAATTGGTTTATACTTGGATAAACCCCACTCTTTTAGGAACAAAACTATTACCGGTACTACTTTCCTAAAAACTTCCTTATTAACAAAGTTTTTTAGTAGGTTATTTTACGACGCTTTATCAACACCTTAGGTTATTTAGCGTCTGAATGATGTGAAGGTGATAATGCCGGTGAAATGAGTCCGGGGTCCAGCACCGAAAGTTACCCAGAATTTGCTCATATTGGGTTGAGGGAAAACCCCGGAAGAAACCTCAACTAGGTAAAGGCTGGTTCACAATAAACCAGAAACGAGAATCGGAACGAAAACGAAAACGGTAAAATTGTTGAAATGTGTACATTTAAATGTGAGCATTCACAATTAACGAAAAGCTTGCCGGAGCCCGGGATCGGGAACGGAGAGTTGGCAAAGTTTCAACTTTGGCGTTCACGTTTCCGATCACAGCCAACTAGATTCATTCTATTGCCATCTAAAAGCTATTTTGTCGTCGTATATTTTGTAGCAAGAAGATCGTGACATAACCTATGCATTATTTTGTTCTGTGCTGTGCATCATGCAGCAAGTTTTATTTGATGAGATTCTAATATTGAGTGTTGAGGAAAATCCTCACGTTTACGATAAGCGGCGCGCCTCGTATAAAGATGAGAAAATGAAGGAGAATACGTGGCTTTTTAATAGCTGCATCTTTGAACACCGATCGTAAGTGAATCATATTTTATTACTGTATTGGTTCTATTACACACTACATATTCATGCTTCAATTCAATAACTACTGTTGTGTTCATTTTTGTTCTATTACAAATGTTTCTTCTCTAATTATTTTACGTTATGGTAGACTTAAAATAGGTTGTGATAATAAAAATGCATGGGCATATTTATAGTACCGTACCTAATAAAATGTTTCAGTTGAAATTTCGAAGTTGGTTAACCTGTGTTTATGTTGGCTGCCTTGTACTCATGAGAGAACGCCATTGGTCAATGATACACAAATAACATCAGAATGCGTAATATCGACTTTACATATCGTTATTGACATACATATCGATATGCATAGTCGTCTACGTTCTCGGTTTATTGTGAATCAAAAATTGTCATACTCACGTCCTCTGCTTCTCGTTTTCATTCTGGTTCTCGTTCCCGGTTTATTGTGAACCAACCTTAACTTGTCACGACCGGAAATCGAACCCGGGCCACCTGGTTTCGCAGCCAGACGCGCTAGCCGTTACTCCACAGGTGTGGACGTTAACAAAGTTAGAGGCGTTTAAAATCTTCCTTGGCTTTTGAGTAACCCTATATATTGAGGCTTAACGACAGACGTTGGTAGCTAGGTAACACAATTCTACATACACACTTTAAATCACTGAAGTAAATTTAGTGTTTTGAATATACTTTGAATAGAGACTGCAGTCAACATAACGACGATGCTTTAGGTCTGTCAGAGATAAATGCACAGAGCGTCGTACAAGATTTACACCCTCAATAAATGTTTGGAGTACACTCACAAATACTGTAGTAGCTGATGCAGTTTCATTGCACCGAATTGTACGAAGTTTATACGCCAACGTAAATTGATGGCAGCCCCGTTAGGTCCGTGAACACGTAGCCTACATATGAAGCCACAAACATTAAAAAACATTTTTGCTTAACAGCGTCGATCTACAAAAACCACTCAATATAAATAACCGAACAACGGAAGAATTATTTCGCACAACATCGTGGTCAGAATTACGCTATCGTTCGTTTAAAATTCCAACATTGCAGGCCTTTGTACACGAAAACTAATACCGCATTCACAAAGCTCAAGTATTCCTTGAATTAATTCATGAAATTACTAGGGTCGCCCAAAAAGTAACGCTCAACATTTTGTTTTCTTCAAAAATTATTTATTAATGTGTCTAGTGGTCAGCATTCGTGACTACAAATCACGAGATTCGGGTTCGATTCTCGTCCTGATCGTCCTGAGTAAGGAAATTTGTCTTTAAAGAGAATATTTAATAACTTTCACTCGTAAAAAAAAAAAAACTAAAAGCTGAATGAATCACCCAAGTTACATTGGTTCATGGTCTAACTACTAGTAACATTAGTATTCGGCTGTGGCTCATAGTTTTTCTAATTTTATTTTTTGAGGTCCAACGCAAGGCAGTAAAATATGTCGAAATGTGGAAGGGACATGGTGAGGAGATAGTAAAAGACTTAGGGTGGGAATCTCTCAAATCAAGGCGACGAAAACCAGACACACCGCATTGTTTAAGGCACAAATGGGGCACAAAGCATGGACCGACACCAATGCTAGATTAGCAACACCATCATACTTAGGAAGGGCTGATCATATTAGGAAGTTTAAATGTAGAAAACAAAGAACGGACGTGGCAAAATTTTCCTTTGTTAACCGCACAATAGTAGACTGGAACAGCTTACCTGCGGCAATCTTTCAGGGTGGTCCTCCTAAAATCAATACATTTAAGGAAAGGTTGAGAAGATTAGACTGAAAATGTAATTGTAGGTGCAGTGCAATTATTTACGTTGTGTCATGTACTTCATTGAATTGATATATATGTAATTAAGTTGATATGTAATTATTAAGTTAATGTGTAAAATAATTAAGTTGATATGAATTTAATTAAGATGATATGTAATTTAGTTGATATGTAAATAAATTAAGGTGATATGTAATTAATTAAGATGATATATAATTAAGTTGGTATGTAATTAATTAAGGTGATATGTAATTATTTAAATTGGTAATAGTTGTAAGTTAGATTTACTTTTGCTTATCGCAGGCGTTATTATAGAATAGTTTTTAATTATAGTCCTAGGTTTATTGCATCTACTATTTATAGATTTACGTTTATTTTATTTTATTTCATTTAGGTTTATTTTATTTTATCTCATGTAATTGTAATTATTGTATATTATATATCCCTGCCACCGGGTGTATACCCAATTGTAGTGTTAATAAATACATACATATCAAAGAACCCTATTTTTCCACATAATCTCCTTCCAGTGCTATGGCCTTCCTCCAACGAAACACAATGGCGTGTAATTCCTATTCGGTACCATCCTTGTTCTGGTTACGAAACCAGTTCTTCACTGAGCGAATCACCTCCTCGTTGCCCTCAAAATGTCTTCCGCGAATGGCATCCCTTAATGCCCCAATCAGAATGCTGCATTGGAGTTAAATCACTCACTTGAACTCGGTCGAGTGTCGCACCCTCGAGTGAAGTAAGATCGGTTTTGATACGCTCATAATAAATAGAAGCACAGTACAAGGTCATCTCACCGACATGTCTTATCTTGTATGGAAGGCGACAAATAAGATACACATATGTTTTGCTCACACGGTAAAAATAAGGCTTTATTTTCTGCGTTTATGACAAACGTTTAATGGAACAGTCAATGGAACGTACCAAAACAGGAACATGAAGTTATAAATAAAATAGTATGAAAAACTTCGATATACAGTTATTATTGCTAATTAATAATTATTCAATATTTGATTTACTACATATATAATTTGATAGGTCCATACATAGTGTTCCGCCAATATACTGCGACAATGTAGAAATGTTTTACAAAATATTATGATATAGCAGTAGATTAATAACAATATTAGTACAGAGATAACGTCACAGAAAATATAATAAAACGAATAATCATGCTGCACAACTCTTACAGACGCAAAGATTGATACACTAATTATTAGAGATTATTATTATTATTATTATTATTATTATTATTATTATTATTATTATTATTATTATTATTAATACTATTATTATTATTACTAGAAAACTTGATACATTTCTTGCATTATCGCGATTGTGTTCTCCGTTTATAATAATTGCATTTACATCCAATAACATCTATCAGATATGGCAAAAACAAAATCACTCTTGTGTGGGAAAGAAAAAAAACATTTACCTACAAAATTTATATTACATTTTAAAGCAATTGTAGTTGTACTATGGAGAGGTTAGTTAAACACTGCCTAGTTTTGAAATGATAAACGTCTATGATGTTACTACACAGTTCATCGCTGTAACAAGAACGAATGTCTAACGCTCGGCTTATACAGTTCGAGGATTTATCGCTCGCGACAATTTTACCCATCATGCATGTGCGCTACCTATCGGATTATGCTATGAACTACTTGGCGCTCGAGCGACAACGTCCGATGCAGACCTCTGGCCCCATTAAGTGGAAGTTCGAGGGAGCTAGATCAGAGCTGTAGGGTGGCTGGGGTAATACTGTCCAACCATGTTTTGACATATGTTCAGACGTCCTCAAACTTGAGTGAATCAGAACATCTCCTAGGTTGTTATGGCGCCCAAGTCGCTGGACAGTGAGCTAGTACCACTTGTTCCGTAGTGTACTTCCTTACAGCGCCTCTGAAGGCATTGCTGTTGAACGGAACCTGTTTGACTATCTGGTTTTGATGAGAACAGAAGCTGCACCATCATTTAATATAGATATCTGCTAAATTTGTCCGCTGGCACATAATTACTAGTTGAATGTAGATCGTCAGCCTAACTTCTATCAATTTCAAATGGTTTATATATTTTTTGTGTTGTACTAGTAGACTATATTGTAAATCTCTTCTGTATATATTTCATCTAGACTGTGACTACAAATTAAGACTTTATAATGGTATTAAGTTTTTGACTTGTTCCATATTCTAGCTGTGAAGCAATGTATTACTTACTTAATAAATACAATGCAATGCAATAAAATACAATATTGGAACAGATAAATGGATTGAACTGTCCAGAATGACAACTTACTATCATATGAAGGTAAAAATGATTTCCAAACAAAACTAATGAAATAGAAGCAAATTTTGATCATATTTAATCAATTTTATCGCAGATTATAGAACACCTTAGCAGTTCCAAGTTTTCTGTATGGTAGCGAAATTTGAACACTTCAAAAACAACATTTCATTCATTTCACTTAGTGTTCTGCCCGAGGGAGGCCTTTTACTGTAAACCCAGCATTCTCCAATCTTTCCTATTTTCTGTCTTCCTCTTAGTCTCCTCATATGATCCACATATCTTAATGTCGTCTATCATCTGATATCTTCTTCTACCCCGAACTCTTCTCCCGTTCACCGTTCCTTCCAGTGCATCCTTCAGTAGGCAGTTTCTTCTCAGCCAGTGGACCAACCAATTCCTTTTCCTCTTCCTGATCAGTTTCAGCATCGTTCTTTCTTCACCGACTCTTTCCAAAACAACTTCATTTCTTATTCTGTCTGCCCACTTAGCACGTTCCATTCTTCTCCATATCCACATTTCAAATGCTTCTATTCGCTTCTCTTCACTTCGTCGAAATGTCCATGCTCCTGCCCCATACAAAGCACTTCAGTAGTCTCTTCATTAGTTGTTTTTCCAGAGGTCTGCAGAAAATACTCCTTTTCCTATTGAAAGTTGAAATTGAATTTATGGCCATTGCTATCCTCCTTTTGACTTCCAGGCAGCAGCTTATGTTATTGCTTATAGTACACCCCAAGTATCTGAAGCTGTCAAAACAACATTTAATAAGATCCTTAGATTCGAACAGAAGAGCAGATATTGTAGCCATCCACAGGACTCAATCTAAGGGAATAGTTCTTGATCCTACAATCCGGTTTGAGAGGGATGCCCTGCAGGCACAACACGTTGATGAGGAGAAGAAATCCATTTATGAGCCCTGCATCCCTTACCAAAGTGAGAAATATAACATTCCCACTAGTCAGTGGAGTGTTTCTGGTCTTTTGTTTGGTGCACGTGGCACACTCCCTAAATTCACATGTGATATTTTAAAAACACTCGGACCGATTTTTTAAATTCAAAAAAATTTTGTTGGATATTCTTAGGATTCAATCCAAATATTACATTACCATTTATATTTTGGCCATTGATGATCGTGTTGGGTTTGCATTTCTCTGAATTTTTTACTAAACAATTCCTGTCTTTCTACATTATTCTGTAGTGCTTTTATTCTGATCTTTATGGTCACCCTCATTGAGGGCAGATTATTTTCTTTAAATATATATATATACTGCAGATATGAATTTATTTTAGGAAAAGAGCTGGATACACTTTATTGAATCATAAAAGAAATGAAAACATTTTACAAGAATTATAAATTACAATATATTTAGAAACAATCATAAATTACAAGCAAAACTGCATAAAACATTTGCTAAGAATGGATGAAAGACGAATGCCCCTTCAATTATTTAGAATTACAAACTCGCAGGAAAGATAACCATGGAGACATTTCAAACATCTTCTAACGATATGATTGTGTGTGTCGAAACGGATAATCTGGTATAAAATAGTGGAGGACGATGGTGATGATATCAATTATGGTTCGTTTTGGTTATTTTACCCCAGTTCATCATTATTCTAATATCGTTATTGAATAGCTTCTATAGTTGGAAATAATAACCATATAACACCTTCCCTCCAGATACTTTCATGGGTGCGTCTGAAGGAACGAAGAACAATACATTCACTGTCTCTTCTATTTAGAATCATGCATACTTCTACGCCGAATTATCTGTTATCGCGCTTTCAATTTCTTACAACTCTTCGAAACCGACATCAAGCACTTCTTTCTATCCCTCATCATAGAACGTCTTTATACTCATCTTCCTATACTGTAGAAGTACTCGTCTTGAAATTCGTTACCTAATGACGTCAGGGACTGCCGGACTTTATCACAATTCAAAATTAAATTGGAAAATTTTGTCTTATTTAATGTTTTAGGTATTGTTAGAAGTGTTGATTTGTGTTTTTACTCTAGATTAAAATTGCAAGTTTCTTGTTATATGTTAGTTAATTAAGATATAATTAATTACGATATTAATCATTCATCTAAAGTTTGTGTGACTGCAGCCTGTGTAAATTTCTGTGTGGCTTTACTTTGGTTATAGTGTGATTTTTTTCTTTTTATTTCTTTATTCTATTTGTATTCCTGGTGGTGTGGAAGAGAAGACTGATGGCCTTAACTACACCAGAATAAATAAATAGACAGACAGACAGACAGACAGACAGACAGACAGACAGACAGACAGACAGACAGACAGACAGACAGACAGACAGACAGACAGACAGACAGACAGACAGACAGACAGACAGACAGAGATAGATAGATAGATAGATAGATAGATAGATAGATAGATAGATAGATAGATAGATAGATAGATAGATAGATAGATGTGTTGATTTGTGTTTTTAGTCTAGATTAAAATTGCAAGTTTCTTGTTTATATTAGTTACCTAGTTAGGATACAATTAATTACGATATTTAATCACTCATCTAAAGTTTGTGTGACTGCAACCTGTGTATATGTTTGTGTGGCTTTATTTTCTTATTAGTGTGATTTTTATTTTATTTCTATTATTGTATTTGTATTTCTGGTGGTTGGCAGAGAAGGCCTGATGGCCTGAACTACACCAGAATAAAAAAATAAATAAATAAATAAGTGTTGATTTGTGTTTTTACTCTAGATTAAAATTGCAAGTTTCTTGTTTATGTTAATTAATTAGGATACAATTAATTATGATACTCAATCACTCATCTAAAGTTTGTGTGACTGCAACCGTCTATATGTTTGTGTAGTTTATTTTCTTATTAGTGTGATTTTTATTTTTATTTCTATTATTGTATTTGTATTTCTGGTGGTGAGGAAGAGAAGGCCTGATGGTCTTAACTACACCAGAATAAATAAATAAATAAATAAATAAATAAATAAATAAATAAATAAATAAATAAAATACTAACTACCAGCCTCCTTCTCTACTGGTTTATTTGCCTACAAAATCTCCGTGCCTCTGAGTGATATCTATAGTTAAAAAGCGATGTTAAATAAAGGACTATTGGCGTGTGGTTTCCCCGTCAGTATATCGGATCTGGAAACGTGAGAAATCGTAATAACATCAGGGTAAAGAACGGAAAACCCGCAATGCTGCCAACGGCCAGAAAAGATTGACTAACACTGACCTAGCCCGGTCGATCCATACAGCTTACAATAGCACTGAAATATAAAACACAAAGGTAGTGCATCAGCGATCACGCAATGGCGTACAGTCCCTTCCGCTCTGAAATAGCCGCTTCTCTGAGGTTTTGAATCAGCGCCGGGGTCTTCTAAAAGCGGCATTCAACGGCAATGAATGGCTTAGTATCGATACACTTCGATTATGGTCGTAAGTTTTATTTTATTGCCTGCTCTGCGGATCCTGAGCACCGTAAATGTGGGTTTCATTCATATAGTCGGCCCACATATAGGACTGCGGGGAAAATATTTCACTAGCGTTATATCTCTTAAATGGCTATGCCCCAAAACGTTACGGTCTATCTGCTTCAAGATACGAGTTTTAACAGACTTGTCTCTATAAATCCATTTCTATTGCAGTGAGTAATGTGCCATTTCTGGTAATTTTATTCACATTCGCCACGTTTCGTGCTTCCTGACCTCTGACGCTACGTTACATTGTCTTCAAATGACGTTACAAATTTTATGTGCGAAATTATTGAAGTTGTAAAAGCGATAAGTGAATGAATGAACCCGGTCTTCAATGTTGACGGGCGATTGAGTGTATAGACGCAGGATGTACACACATTATAGTTGATGTCGTCAACTCGTGGAAAAAAATGATTAGATGGTTTTTCAACGTGTTTTTTTTTTTGCCTTAAATTTCTTCGTACTCTTCATCTGTTTTCACGTACTTCCTTTTTTTGTTTTCAGCTTTCTTCTTTCTCTTCTAGCCCTTCCAATTTTTTCGCCTTTTCCCCACTTCTTCGGTAAAAATCTTGGCATTCACATGGATAATAATCTCAACTGGGACCTGCAAATCACAGAAACCTGCAGAAAAGTATATTCCTTTATCCATGTGCTAAAAAGGATAAACGTTCATCTTCCCTCTTGCTTAAAAAGTCCCTTGTGCAGACGCTTGTATTTCCCTATTTTGACTATGCTGACATTTTACTGACTGACCTCTCCAGCGACAACAAAACGAAACTTCAACGTGCTCATAATTTGTGTGTACGTTTTGTAAGCAATGTTCGTAATATGATTATATTACTCCATCCCTGGAAGCAATAGGTTGGCTTAAACTAGATAACGAAATGAAATTTACATTCACTTCTCTTCTCTTCGAAATCTTGAACTCTTCTATTCCTTCGTACCTGTCGTCTCGCTTCACATACCTTCCTTCCCACCACAATCTGAACACACGCTCTCGCCATGAAACAATACCATCCCATTGCACCTCCTCATACTCATCCTCTTTCACAACAGCCCTGCCAAGACCCTGGAATTCGTTACCTGCTAGCATCAGGGACTGTCGAAATAAAATTTAATTCAGACGCAAACTTACTAGGCACTTGGTCAGTAATTGAGACTCGTTCAGACATGGTTTCTTGTAAATAGTTCCTAAATCTGTCACAAAATATCTCAGTATATGGTAATTTCATCACTATAGAATTTTGTTATTCCAGGTTTAATTTGTAATTCAGTAAATACAAAAATATTATTTATTCTTAACTTCTACGATAAATTTTCTAGCTTTCATTAATCAGGTAATCTTGTCGTACTTTAATTCTTATTGTAATTGTAATTGTAAATGTAATATTAATTGTAATTTTATTCTTCATATTATAGTTGTAACCCCCTGGTAGAGGGGCAGAGAAGGCCTGATGGCCTTATCTCTACCAGGTTAAATAAATAAATAAATAATACTACTTCATTTTGTTCTTTCTTTATTTTTATTTTATCTTCTATCGTAAACTTTCTCTCTTTTCCAACCATGTGCCTAATCACTCGTTTCTCTTTCTACCCTTTTCGCTTCCACTTTCTACTATTCCTTTTTCCTCTTTCCTGCTTCGCATTTTCCTCCTTATTGCTCTCCATCATATTACCTATTTAATTTTCCTCCCTTCTTACATTTCTTATCTATTTTTCTGTGTTTCATTCCATTTCTTCAACCTTTTATTCTTTTCATTTTGTTCTCTTCTTTTAATTTACTCTTTGGTATTTTCTATTTTCCTTATTTGCTCTCCTTCTGCTTTTTTATTTGTTTCTGTTTCAATTCTCTTTTTTTGCATTTATTTATTTCTTTCTCATACACTTGCTCCCTTTACTTTTTAATTAACTTATTCCTCCATTTCTTTGTTTTTCACATATTCTTGCATTTATTTCTATTCTTCATACTATTTATCTTTCATAATTTTCATTCCTCTATTTTCCTTTATTTTTTTTTTCATTAAGCAAACTTACACCACTTCTTCTTCTTCTTCTTCTTCTTCTTCTTCTTCATTATCATCTTCATGATATTACTTGACGTGCCATCGCCACCTCGCAAAAATTACAGTTATTTGAAATTATAAAGGCTACTTATAAATAGTGAGTAAGTATGTTGAAATAATGTTCAAATAATAAATTAAAAAAATTAATCAAAATTGCAGTATTTCAAGGAACTCTATCAAATTACCGATTTTATATAATAATTGCAATAAGTGTTAACAAAGGTGTTCGTCAGGGAGACTCATTGAGTCCTTTACTTTTTATTATGGTAATGGAAGAAATAATTAAAGAAACAAAGACTCAGAAAGGATATAAAATGGGAAGTAAAGAAATAAAAATGGTATGTTATGCTGATGATGTAATATTGGTAACAGAATGCGAAGATGATCTGCAAAGAATGTGACATCAGTTCAATACCAGCTGTAAAAAATATGGGTTTAAAATATCTACACTAAAGACAAAATCTATGGTCATAAGTAAGAACCCAATACGATGCAAATTAGAATTGGAAAAACAAATAATTGAACAAGTGATGTGCTTACAAAATATCTTGGCTTCCAGTTATCAAGCTCAGGCCTTTTACAAAACGAAATTTTAAACCAAGTTACTAAAGCAAATAGAGTATCGGGATATTTGAACGACACCATATGGAGAAATAAATATCTCCACATTGAACCTAAGGTTCGAATTTACAAGACCGTGGTGCGCCCTATTCTCACTTATGCAGTTGAAATAAGACCTGAAACAGCAAAGACGAAACAGATGTTGGATACAACAGAAATGAAAACCTTAAGGAAAATTGTAGGAATCACAAGAAGGGACCATATACGGAATGATCAGATCAGAGAACAATGCAAAATACAACCAATTAGAGAATGGATGCAAATAAGAAGACAACAATGGAATGAGCATGTATCTCGAATGGGAGAGGATAGAATTGCGAGAATCGCCAGGGATAACTACCCATCCGGAAGAAGATCCCCAGGAAGACCATTAAGTAGATGGAGAGATACTCTGGATTAACAGGCTGGAAGCCTAGAGAGAAGAAGAAAAAGAAGAAGAATATAATAATTTGGAGGCTACCTGACGTCTACTTCGAGTACGAAACAGCTGACCAGAATAAACCAAGGAGGAAAACATAACGTGAGGCAGATATAAAATACTGCGGACGAAGGATTAGGGAAACAGCTGGTAGTGTCTGAGGTCAGGAGCATAGACAAGACTAATGGAGGAAAGGCAAGAGAAGACATGAGAAGAACGAGTGAAGGAATGAAGCGACTACCAGATATTAGTGATTGTGAGGACTGAATAGATAGGGCGTTGGAGAGGTTATAGCGAAGAAGAAGAGTGCTAAAAAGTGAGTGCAGAAAAGTTAGGGGTGGCAAAAGTGTAAGAAAAGGAACAGAGAAGAAAGTGTTAAGTGTAAGAAGATAGGGTAAGAGTGTAATAAGATAAACTATCAAACAATGAATACAATGAGAATTAAAGTGGGGAAAAAAATATATATGTGTACTATATATATCTGAACAAATGTGAAGTGGAATGAGAGAGAAATTGGAAGTGTAATTTAAGTGAATTAGATATTTGATGTTTTTCAATGTTTTGGATTGGGAGTAGTAGCAGGGGTATATATAATTTATTTCAAGAAATAGTCTGCCCAGGCATCCTGGGTTGCCAAAAACACAGAATAACAAACATATAAGAATAGTAATGATTACAGTAAGATAGATGAGCCAAATTTAAATGTGAACTAGGAGCTTAAGTTTAAGAAATAATAAATTTGTACATATATTTGTAACAATCACACACTAACGAATAGAAAAGGGGGTATTATGATATTCCGTATAAATGATTTTTCAGAATTGCCACAGACCCTTTAATGGTTGAAGTAATTATTTTTGGAATGATGTCATGGATTCCAAATGTTTTGATAGTGTTTACAGTTGATCGTGGGATGGTGCCCTCGCTCCGATCATTAAACCATGTACTTCCCAGGTGCCTTCCATCTGATATTTTCTCGAAAATACGGAATAGTAGGCTCATAAATTTGTTGTTTTTCTTTGTTGACCTCGGATGGTTGGGTCTGGCTCATCTCAAATCTAACAGTTGGGTCCAGTATAAAGCCTTTACTATTAGTCTTGTCTAGAGCCACGATGTCCGCTCTTCTAATTCCGCCGCCTTCAGACGCAACGCAGTGCACCTCTTCATGGACCTCGAAGGATTTGTTTCTAAGGGCTTGTGCTATTAGTTTTCGGATGTTATGATGGCGTGAATTTCTCAGGAGTTCTCCATGCTGACAGGATCCTAGGACGTGTGCTAAGGTTTCAATCTCGTTGCAGTATCTGCAACGGAAACCGTCCAAGGATCTCCCATGAAGACTTCTCACTGGTGCTACGTTAGCATTCATCTTAATTGCGTCCCGCCATTCAGAGGAAGATAGACCCTCCTTAGAAAAAATCCATTTATTTCCGGGAGTATATTCTTGAAATAAAATAACACCTTTTCCTTTATGTGGAAGCGCACACCATTTGTCGTACTCTTGTTTCCTAAGATTTTGTCGTAGTTTATGGACATTGATGTTACTTATATCCAGATCTTGAGGTGGAATTTTTAACTTCCTGGAACATACTTTCTTTTCTGCTGCTATGTTCCTTGTAGAAACGACAAGAGGATTCGAGGTTCTCAATAATGTGTTGCAAATATTGAGATGCTGTAAATATGCTTCCCATTGAGCTTTGAAAAGGCTGAGACCCTTATATTTACGTTCGGTGTACAACATCGCGTCGGGCGTGTCTCCTGGCAAACATAAAATTTCCTTCACCGAACTTTTAATTAACTTATCCACATCTTCGAGAAACCGGTCAGAAAGCTGGTGAAGGGGAGCATTTTGAAGAGGATAAACAAGTATAGGCCAAATATACATATTTAAAACATTGAGTTTTTGTTCTGGTTTCAGAAGATAAGTAGATGTTAAAGCTTGGATCTTATTATTTAAATTATTGATTACTTTGGCAATGTCAAACTTAATTTCATCAGAAAAATTAATCCCAAGGTATTTGATTCGTTCATCTCCATCAATACTATTAACAATTGATCCTCCAAGATTCAATGTCGTACTACTTAATTTTCCTTTCTCGATAACGATGGTTTGAGTTTTAGATTCATTTAGACTTAATCCGATCTGCTGTAATGACCGTTTTGTCATGGTAAATATTTCAGATGCAGCAATTGTACTTTTAGCAACAAGTGCAATATCATCCGCAAATCCTAATGTTACTACATTATTTAGATCCGATACAAGGTCATATCCAAATTCTTCAGCCACACTAGGCTCGGATAATTCATCAAAAATGTGGTCTATGCTGAGATTAAAAAGCATTGGGGAAAGAGGAGCGCCTTGCATAACCCCTTGTTTAAACGGTATGGGTTTTGTTTTATGGATTCCAACCTCTATCTGGGTTTCATTTCCACACTGTAAATTTATAATTAAATCCTGTAATTTTTGGGGAAGGGCAGAATTGTGAATGACAGATTCCAAATGCCGATGTCCAACAGTATCATAAGCTTTATGCACATCAAGAAACAAGATGGTGACATCTTCTTTTTCGATTTTGGCCTTACGAAGAACTGAATTTAATATAGAGGCATTAATCTGTGCACCAGCAGTAGATACAAATCCTCGTTGGTTTTCATTAAATTCTACGTATTGTTGCATTCTTGAACAAAGACACCTCTCCAAAACTCTTCGAATTACTGAACAAATGGTTATAGGTCGATAATTATTTGGGTCCTTTTTTTCTCCACCTTTATACATAAGAACAGTTCTAGCTTTCCGAAAAAAATTAGGTACCCAATTGTGTGATAACATTTTAGTTCCTATTAATGCTAAAATTACTGCAACTTTTTCACACTTAATAGTTCGCATCAATATTTTATCTGGTCCTGCAGAAGTGTCAATCGAAATACCTTGCATAGCTTTAAGAATTTCTTCCTTACTAACAGTATCCAGAAATTTGTTGTTAATATCATCTTTGTCAACTTCAGTAATATGGTTCGGATAATTATCCAAGTGATGGTGGTTTACATTATTAAATTTATTATTAAACGTAGTTTCAATCTCATTTACCGGAATACTTAAAGGACATTTCTTTGGTTCAAATATTCGACGAACTGCTTTCTTTCTTTGGTTATAATATAGGAATTGTGTCACCTGGTAATTGTATTTTCTAGTCTGACTTGCTTTTCTCGTTTGGATTTCCTTTGCGGATTTGTGGTTTCAGTATAGTGTCTATTATTATTTTTGAAGTCACCACGTCTGCGTGCTAGATAATACCGCGTGGCGGGGTGTTTGGGGCCTGGGAGAAAATGATGAGCAGTACCAAGAAAATCTTTGAAATCTTCCGTATATTTTTGAAAGTTTTCCTCGTCCATATTACTCTGAAAAAATTTGAATCCACTCATCCAAATTTTGTTGAAACCCATGAACATCATTTTTGTCTGAAACATTCTCACTCTCGAGATTAGGGAGTGGTATCTCCGGTATATCAAAGGAAACATTCTGATTATTAGAATTATAACTAGAACATAGATTAGTACGAAATTCTTCCGGATGAGCTTTAGCAATATGCTGCTTAACACCTTTGAAAAATTTATTACAATGAGGACAGATGTTAAGTGCAGTTGACCGTATACCATGAGCCACTTTCATGTGCTTATGAATACCCCTTTTATCATACAACTTTTTGCAATAAATACATCCAATTTTATTTTGTCGTAATGATGAATCATTATCATCAGGTTGATTAGTAGCACTAATATGTGTAGAAATATCGTAAGGATTTTCTGCTGCTGCTGGGGTAATATTCAGCGAAGAATCTTCTGATGTGTGACATCTCGAAATGTGGGTATTGATGCCTCGATGAGTAAAAGATTTATCACATAAAGTACAAGTGACAGAAGAAGTGTTAGTAAAATCAAATGGAGTAGACAGAGGGATGTTGGTTGACATCACTGATAAATTAAACTAAAACGCGTAAATAAACTACACAAAAACGAAATAAAACGAATTAATGTTTGTAAGCACTGTTGCTATGTAAAATCAACAAGCCTATAAAGTCACTAGAAAACACACACTGAATTTCTTGAAGATTCACATGATGAAAAACTTTCCTAATATACACATGAACAAACGAAATAAGAAAGTCTTCGGATAATCAAGAATTAATCCAGTTAAGGATATTAATCACATAATAAACGTTTGAAATGAAAGAGCACACATTGATCAAACCATGGCCTTCCAAGTATTATCGAAATAAATATATGGATAGGGGTAATAAAATAGGAAATTTAGAAAATGGAAGGGAAACAGTCTAGGTAGGAGGGAGAGAATAGAAGAGGATAGAGGGGGAAGGACATATAGCAATTCAGTCATAACAGAACATTAGAAAGCAATCAAGAAATTCTCGGCAAAGAATACCTTAATAGAAAAGAGTTATATGTATAAAGGGATGGTGGATCGAAAAACAGAAATGTGAAGGTCCACCATAACTGTGAATTGTAAAGTTGAATGACAAATAAATATCAATATCAATATCAATATCAATATCAATAATTTGGAGGCTCTCCTGCTATGCTTATTTGAATAAAGTTAATAACCTATGCACCCTTTCCAATTTTTGTTCTCTATTTAGGCCTATCATCTCAATAATTCGTCTTAGCAATCATATCTTGGTACGTGTAGTGACAATATTTTTTATTTCTTTCAATTACATGACCCATTTTTCACATCCATAGAGGATCAAAGTACTGCATGTTGTTTTTAAGACATCGGCTTTCCCTTCTAGCGATCACTGTCACTGGATATTTCAACAGACAGTACTTCAAAGATAGCTGCAAGCTCAGTCTGTTCCAGGGTAGAATCCAGTGCTTGGTTTAACTCGATTTATGATTTACCAATCACGATCTTTCCCTCAGTCCAACGATTTCTTGTCAGCAATGTACGGTACCTATTGATTTTACGTTATTACCATCGGGCTTCTTGGTTTTGTATTATTTGTGTTACAAAGATACTGTTTCACTCTATTTCAATTCTATGTTTGTGACAACTAACGTCTTTTGACGCCATATTAATATTATAAATCGTATTACGGTACCGTCATAATATATTATTTAACACTGCACTAAGTAAGCAGTGGTGATCAGAGCAACAAATTAAATAGTTAAAAATATGTCGACTACATTGCATAATGCTATTGCATTGTATTGTATTCATTAACATTCCATGGTATTCATACATTGCTTCACAGCTAGAATATGGAACAAGTCAAAAAACTTAATACTATTATAAAGTTTTAATTTATAGTCACAGTCTAGATGAAATATATTTATTTTAGTGGGTTATTTTACGACGCTTTATCAACATCTTAGGTTATTTAGCGTCTGAATGAGATGAAGGTATAATGCTGGTGAAATGAGTCCGGGGTCCAGCACCGAAAGTTACCCAGCATTTGCTCATATTGGGTCGAGGGAAAACCGCGGAAAAAACCTCAACCAGATAACTTGCCCCGACCGGGAATCGAACCCGGGCCCCCTGGTTTCGCGGCCAGACGCGCTAACCGTTACTCCACACGTGTGGACGATGAAATATATAAAGACGAGATTTACAATATAGTCTACTAGTGCAACACATAGTTTTAGTATCAATTTCATGAAGTGTTATTGAATTTCATGAATTCACCTACAGAATAGAAGGCGTGAGAAATTAGGTACTTCTTTAATTTGGCCCTAAATAATCTTATGTTTTGAGTTTCATTTATTATATCCATAGGGAGGCTATTAAAAATTTTTACTGCCATATAACGCACTCCTTTTTGATAGCACGATAGACTTGCCGATGGAGTATGAAAGTCATTTTTTGACGTGTATTTATGCTATGAACTGTTGAATTAGTTACAAAGTTTTCACGATTACATACGAGGAAGATTATTAATGAAAAGATATACTGACAAGCCATGGGCATTATTTGTAGTTTTTTGAAAATAGTCCTACACGATTCCCTAGATTTGGCACCTACGATTATTCTGATTAAAGTTTAAACGTAATAAATAAAAAAAAATATGGATCAGCCGAGAAAGATGGAGAGAGAATCCAATAAGACAAACATATTTAATATCCAATACATACTATTTATTGATTAAATGTTTGTGATTCGAGTTATTATTTTAATCGAGCAAATAATCCATATTTATTTGAGGGGGTCAGAAGTAAAGGCTTATAAGTACACTTACATTATTTCTGAGAACATGGGATTAAAATGTTTAAGTTTTCATATATTCCGTTCAATTTTACTTAAAATTTTTAATGTGTGATGTCGTTAAAAGTATATCCCATTGCAAAAAAAAAATATATATATTTATGCTTCAGCTTACCTTGGATGCATTTAACTCACTTTTTTTATAAATGTCGTTAGTACCCCTTTCCTTCTGACCATTTTATGTCTAGGAGTTGTCCTAATACATATTGTTATTTATTACAGAAATTACATGTACTTTTTCATATTGGGTATTAAATAACAATTATGAATGAAAGTTACAATATGTATGTATTCCCGTGGCTGATTATAAAATAGCTACGAGTTTAAGGATGCTATTCATAGACATTTCGCTAGCCCGCGCTACGAGCATGCTAAACTAGCCCCGGCTATCAACTGGTTACCTGTATAGGATTAATATCATGTCATGTCATGTCATGTCATGTCATATCATATCGTCGTCTAAGAATGAAAACCTCGTATATCACGAAAACCAAACCTTACAGGAGGAGCAAAAAACTGTCTGTAGACTTCATTATAAAGCATAGTACTTGAACAAAGCTAACTTTAAATCTCTGCCTGATTTTGGTGTAATAGTTGTTTCTACACGTTTTAGGGATGTGTTACGAGGTTATCTTCCGATTAAACAAAGAAAAAAATGAGATACGAGGTTTTCATTCTTAGCCGACGATATATATCATATCACGACATATTATATCATATCATATCATATCATATCATATCACATCGTATATCATATCACATCATATATCATATAACATCAACATATCATATCATATCATATCATATCATATCATATCATATCATATCATATCATATCATATCATATCATATCACATCATATATCATATCACATCAACATATTATATCATATCATATCATATCATATCATATCATATCACATCATATATCATATCACATCAACATATTATATCATATCATATCATATCACATCATATATCATATCACATCAACATATATCATATCATACCATATATCATATCACATCATATATCATATCACATCAACATATTATATCATATCATATCATATCATATCACATCGTATACCATATCACATCATATATCATATAACATCAACATATCATATCATATCATATCATATCATATCATATCATATCATATCATATCATATCATATCATATCATATCATATATCATATCACATCAACATATTATATCATATCATATCACATCGTATATCATATCACATCATATATCATATCACATCAACATATATCATATCACATCATATATCATATCACATCAACATATTATATCATATCATATCATATCATATCACATCGTATATCATATCAAATCATATATCATATAACATCAACATATCATATCATATCATATCATATCATATATCATATCATATAATGTCATATCATATATCATATCACATCATATATGATATCACATCAACATATTATATCATATCATATCACATCGTATATCATATCACATCATATATCATATCACATCAACATATATCATATATCATATATCATATCACATCATATATCATATCACATCAACATATTATATCATATCATATCATATCACATCGTATACCATATCACATCATATATCATATCACATCAACATATCATATCATATCATATTTCATATCATATAATATCATATCACATCATATATCATATCACATCAACATATCATATCATATCACATCATATATCATATCATATATCATATCACATCATATAACATCAACATATCATATCATATCATATCATATCATATATCATATCATATAATGTCATATCTTATATCATATCACATCATATATCATATCACATCAACATATTATATCATATCATATCATATCACATCGTATATCATATCACATCATATATCATATCACATCAACATATATCATATCATATCATATATCATATATCATATCATATCATATCATATATCATATCACATCATATATCATATCACATCAACATATCATATCATATCATATCACATCATATATCATATCATATATCATATCATATCATATATCATATCACATCAACATATCATATATCATATCATATCATATATCATATCATATCATATATCATATCATATCATATATCATATCATATCATATATCATATCATATCATATATCATATCATATCATATACCATATCACATCATATATCATATCACATCAACATATCATATCATATATCATATCGCTAACACTGGTTTATGAATACGAAAAACGTTAATTCGCTGATCATCCACCGGAAGCCCGCGCTAAGAATGTCTATGAATATGACCCTAAAGGTTTGGACAACGCTTTCACTGAACAGTAGCTGAGAGTGGAGGTCGAGGGTTTGTTTCGCTTGAGTGGTGGCACTACTGCGGTATCGGTTACGAAAGCGAATGGACTATGCAAGCAGAGGAGGCAATATCTGTCTTGTGGCCTTATCATGTGCCGTGACTATATTATCACCAATGGGTATGGAGGGGGAACATAGGTTTTAGTCTGAGATTAATTTCTGTGTCGGTAAATTCGTGCAATATTAACCATCATGACACAAACTCCCTTTCTGATAGCTCACTTTATCTCTTCTCACACAGCTCACATGACAGGTCTCGCCTCCTCGTATGTATGTATGTATGTATGTATGTATGTATGTATGTATGTATGTATGTATGTATGTATGTGTGTATGTATGCATGCATGCATGCATGTACAGTAGTGGCAAAAAAAACCGGACCGACCCTTGTAGCTGATTTCAGAGCCTTCTTCACTCCAGAGCACGATAGACTGGTAACTAAAGTTTTCGTGGTTCGAATCCTGCCTGGGAAGAAAACTTTTTTTTTTTTTTTGTTCCTTATTCAAATTTATTCCCAATACTTTTCCATTGCTGGTGAAATTCATGTTCTGGGAATAATAAGTAAATTAAATAGTAAAATATCGCTGCAATCGAAAAAGTATTGGAAATAAATTTGAATAAAGGAACAAAAAAAAGTTTCCTTCCCAGGCAGGATTCGAACCACGAAAGTCTTAGTTAAGAGTCCATCGTGCTCTGGAGTGAACAAGGCTCTGAAATCAGCTACAAGGGTCGGTCCGGTTTTTTTTTTTTTTTGTCACTACCGTTCAGTGCCAGAAACAAAATTTGGGCCACCTGAAATTTCCAAGTTCCAGTTATACTGCGAATACTCAGTAAAAATGTTATAACTGTATATTGGAAAATTCAGGTTGCCCAAATATTGATTCTGGGTCTGAACAATGAGGGACATAGCCTAATAGTTGAATGACTCGAGTTTTTTCTATGTCAAAGAATGCCACATTGTGAATGCTTCGAACCGAAAGTTTTCGGACATATATTGACGAGATATTCGCTTCGTTTTTCTGTTTATATATTACATGTCTATGCTGGGAAGGAATTAAAACTGTAGCCTCCTACGAACCGCGCTACAGATCTTGAAACCGCTCAACAATTATGTCCCTCACTGTATGTACGTACGTATTACATGTATGTATGTATGTATGTATGTATGTATGTATGTATGTATGTATGTATGTATGTATGTATGTATGTATGTATGTATGTATGTATGTATGTATGTATGTATGTATGTATGTATGGGTTATTTCATCTCAAATCGACCGAAATATAGAGAAAATTGACCTCGCAATTTTTAAATACAATGAAACTTTTTCAGTCCGTAGACAACTGTGATACAATGCCTTTTGCAAAGTTTGAGGCATCAGAACTTCATAGTGCTTAAATTAAAAACATTTAAATGTATCGTATTTTCATAAAATTAGCAACTTTAATCTGTTGTGGCTCCGAAACCCTTTCACCCAATGATCAAAATCCTGGTTTATTTTGATGCGGAGAAGTTAAGGTTTATATTAACATGTAAACAGTTTTTCTTACTTTTTATGGAAATGGAGAAATTTAGATTTTTCTTCATTAAGACGCCTTTGGCCACGAAAAAATATTTTAAAAATATATGGTTAGATTCCGCATTGAAAGTACAAATAAACACATATTTTTTACTGGTGGTACTTTGATAAGAAAGTATTGAAAATGTCAAATAAAGAAAATAAATAGTACGCGTGTGAACTGACCAGCTGACTGTGAGGCGGGAGGTGGTCGAGACAAGCAAGGCCAGGAGACAAACACGTGATGTGTCGTCTAGCAGTCATAGCTGTGCTAGCTTTATCACAGGTTTTCATAAACACAGGAGTAAAATGATGCCCAAAGCTCGCTTACCTTCAGCTCTCGGCCAGTGCGTGCGGTACTACGCCGTTCAAGTCTAAGCGTGTGAAAATAATCTATTTAATGCCCTCGAAACTTATTGCCGAGCCACTAAGCAAACAATGCCGAATCCCTCTTAATAATGCAAGGTTTTTTCTCAAAAATTTTTTTACATTTTTACAAAGTGCCAAAAAGCCTAAAAGCAAGTAAAATCAGATAATCTGTCTCTCTGTGTACAATAAAAATAAGGATTACTTGGTATCATAACCTACCAAATGTCAGCTTCAAAATAAGCTCTCGTTCAATGTTCTGCGGCGGCCGGGTAGCTCAGTTAGTAGAGCAGCTGGTTACGGACTGGAAGGTCCGGGGTTCGATCCCAGGTGGGACAGGATTTTTTCTCGTTGCCAAACTTTCAGAACGGCCCCAAGGTTCACTCAGCCTTCTATAAAATTGAGTACCGGGTCTTTCCCGGGGGTAAAAGGCGGTCAGAGCGTGGTGCCGACCACACCACCTCATTCTAGTGCCGAGGTCATGGAAAGCATGGGGCTCTACCTCCATGCCCCCCAAGTGCCTTCATGGCATGCTACGGGGATACCTTTACCTTTACCTTTACCTTCAATGTTCTGCAGTAAATGGTTCCAGAGTTCTGAGCGCTGAAAGAGGCTTGTCTTTATAAAATACGCTAAATTTGTCGCTCAATAATACGAAAACCGTTTGACTTTCGGTAGTATATTTTTGAAAATGCACTCTCCTCAGTACCTTGTATAAATAGGGAAAAAATTAGAGTATTGAAAAAATGCGAGGTTTTTTACTGATCGATTTTATATGGAATAGCCCGTACGTATGACATGTATGTATGTATGTATGTATGTATGTATGTATGTATGTATGTATGTGTGTGTATGTGTATAGGCATGTACCTGCATTTATAGGTGTGTATGTCTCATGTCTGTATAAACATACATCAAGTTCAGAGGATCACCTCATTCCAACGTTCATTCTCATGGAAGGTGCTATATAATCGCTACGTGCAACGAGATTATCTCTGGTGTTAGCACAGATTGTGGAAACACGCCAATGCTCCTCCGCAAATAAACCCGCCCCGTGCTATGACTGGAGCATCTCTTCAGCATGTCTCCAGTGCCGCATAAACAAGTATTTGCATACAACAAACTGCAAGCTCTAGTACGGAACTATGCTGTATAACGAATGATAGTGAGTTGCATATAGGCCACCCGCATTATCGTTCCCGCTCTGTGCATGTAACCTAGATTGCGCTTATTAGGCTGTGTACAATAGGACACACAAAAAATAAACTGCTGTATAATGAATTAATCAGTATCCAACAATGATCGTCCTATCACATCATGAAAATGAATTTCAATCAGGGATTGCAGAAACAGCGCATGTTAGGAAAACTAAATTTTTCAGTAGAAAAACGGTATTACAGGGGCCTGTTTCTCAAAACTCATGGACTAGTAATACTAGTCTGTACAGTAGTAATATTAGTTTATTTTACAAGTCTATGTTTCTAGAAACTACAAGGGTAAAGTAGTAGTTACCAGTTCACAGACTAGTAATATTGGTCGATTTCACCAGTTCATAAGTGATTCTGTTTCTCAAAATGCTAATCTAGTTGATTACACTAGTATTCAACAGGAATATTCCTACAAGACTCTAAAGACTGGTGATTTCTATATTATCAGTTACCAGTGACAACCTTTCTCAGATAAAACAAAATATTGTAGTTATTTTCTTTTAATATCTGGTTTGGTGATTCCGAATGAAGTCATGAAGAAGTTGTGAGAAGAACTAAAACTATATCGAGAAAGAACAATTATTATTCCTTTACGGGAGCATTGTTTAAATATAATGAACGGTTTAGGTAAAGTGCTGAAAAGCTTGAAAAGTTGTTAAATATAGTGGGACCTGCCATAACAAGACAAAAAAATAGAAGTCTTGCATTATCAGCAAAGCTTCAAATACAAATTGCTCTACAAATCGGGATGTTGATTATTTTCCAATGCCATCTAGTCTTTCTGCAACAACACTTGCAGAATTTTTTCCTAATAATCTAATACCAATTCATCAACTAATTTTTACTAGCTTTCCTCCTCCACTGCCAGTTCTTCTGACATTGTCAACTTTAGCCTACAAATTAAATATATAACGACAATAATTTATGAATAGATCAAATGTAAAACAAAAAAAATTAGCAAATTTTTCATCAAGTCATAAATGGCATTCATGTCGGCAGTAGACCCACTAGCTACATCATATGTTCAAATTACGATACTGTGAACTTGAATTGGTACTTATCAAAATTTCTTTCTTAAGGGGAGTTGGTCGTTATCGCATCCAAAATAATGGTAAAAATAGCCTATCTTCAAGCAGTCATAAATGTAATACTATTTATCAGAGCTCTTCCTTTTTCAGTGATATATTTATACACATTAAGCTTTAGAATAAAAAAAAAGAATGGTTACTCTAGAGTAAATCTTTATCCTTAAAATAATTTTTGAATTTAAATATTATGTTTTTATAAATTCACTATATGCCTGAGATCAGGTGCACTCTATCCACTTAATATAGCACACATTGAATTGAAATTTTAGCCACTTACTGCTAATAGATACTAAAACACACTCTACTAAAATTATTAATATATCTATAATATTTTGGTCATAGGGCTTATACAAATCTTCATCGTCAATTTTTATTACTATTTATTGACAGTTATAATTGGTATAAGCCCTGTGACCATAATATTACAGATACATTCATAATTTTAGTAAGGTATGTTTTAGTATCTGTTAGCAGTAAGTGGATAAAATTTCAATTCAATATGTGCTATGGTAAATGAATAGAGCGTACCTGATCTCAGGCATGTAGTAAATTTATCAAAAAAATTATGTTTAAATTAAAAAATTAAGGGTAAAGATTTACTCCAGAGTAACCATTCTCTTTTAATTTTAAAGCTTTTTATGTACACATATCACTGAAAAATGAAAGACCTCTGATAAATAGTATTATGTTTATGACTGCTTGAAGATAGGCTATTTTTACTATTATTTTGCACGCGATAACGACCAACTCTCCTTAATGTTGGGCCAGTAAGTGTCCCTAACGTATGCATAATCTTTGTTCTGAAGTATCAGTTCCATAGCCCCACATATTACAACACGTTTTGTCCATTCGTTTATTTCATCATTTTTTGTTAACATGCTTGAAAAAGCACCGAATAATAATCCTTTGATTCATTAATCATATCGAGTATAGTTAATTTGCTTTCAACTGATGGAATTTCAACCGAAAAGAGAAATCGAAACCAAAATACAAACAACTTAGCCTTCTAACCTCAAATAACATATACCTACCGATGACTATAAACAAATGAACTCAATCAGCTGACTAGTGAAACAGATCATGTAACTAGTGAAAAATTGTCACAAGTTACTAGACTGGTAAAATAGTTTGAGAAACAGAATCTACTAGAGCCGGTGAAATATACTCTGGTACCTAGTAACTGGTGAACTACTAAACTAGTATTTTTGAGAAACAGGCCCCTGGTGGTAGACCACATCACTGGTTATAAGTACTGGCTTCTCCAGACAGAAGCCTAATAGATGTGTCTTTTGTACCAAATTTATTGGAATCTAATGAATTGTTAATTAAATAAATCAATATATATTAGCTTGACATGTGCTGCTTCTGCAAAGAATCAAAATTGTAGTATAATAATTTCAGTTCAACTAAAGTTTATTTGTCAAATTAGGGATATAATATATGCATAGACCTACTGTGTACTTAGTACATAAGTTCAGCATATAAATGAACTTATTTTTCCACAATAGGCCAGTGAAGAATATTATTGTAAAGTTCTTGATATTCATGTGGTATGTAACGCATTAGTTTGCGTATATCGTCAAGCTTCTCTCTTTGAATTGGCACGATTTTGTCTGGATATGCCAATGAAGAAGGTAAGTATGGTATTCTCCTTTGTACTTACAAGCAAATATTCTCATGGGGGCAGATAGAAAAAATTAATATTTTTTCAAAAATTAATATTTTTTCTTCCATCATTTTAATAACGTCAAAAGAAGTGCTTACACAAATTTTGGCCACTCGAGCGCAATTACGAAGGCCGTAAAAAAATAAGTTTCTCTGGGGCCGTTTACAGAAAGAGAACAAAATTTCATGGAAAGTTTTATTGGAACATATAGCAATTGTTGAGTTATTTTTCAAGGTATTCACCACCAGAATTGAGACATTTGTCATTCAGTGGGATCATTCTTTGTATCCTTGTGTCGTAGATATCTGCCGTCTAGAATCGGAACCAATGTGTCGGCACATGTCTTTGACTTGAGTTGTTTCTGCGCGCTCCCAGGATTTCACAGGTCTCAAAATGTGAGACGGCTATGCTGACATATGTGGTTTCTGCATGGAATGATAGCCCTATATCAACAGTCCATGAAACTCGAATAAATTCATTTCGTCACAAATAGTGACATGTACTGTTTCTGCAATCCCTAATTCATTTGTTCATCGAAGATATATTGTTGTTTGCGTCTTGTTTGCGTGATGAAGTTGAAAATAAAGGAAGAATAAAATTTAATTAAAATTCAGTTTCTTGCGTCATCATACAATTTTCATCAAAGTATGGGCCGCTAATTCCGCCCTGCCCTCTTTAAAACTATTAGGGGGCGAATTCATATGCACTAAAAATAACAAAATATGCAGTGTTAAAATAAAAAAACGTATTTTATTTTAAGTAAATTAATATTATTGGGGCGGATGACGTGAATATGTTAGGAGAAAATCCACAAACGATTAGGGAAAACACGGGAATTTTACTGGAAGCAAGTAAAGAGATAGGTTTGGAAGTAAATCCCGAAAAGACAAAGTATATGATTATGTCTCGTGACCAGCATATTGTACGAAATGGAAATATAAAAATTTGAAATTTATCTTTTGAAGAGGTGCACAAGTTCAAATATCTTGGAGCAACAGTAACAAATATAAATGATACTCGGGAAGAAATTAAACACAGAATAAATATGGGAAATGCCTGTTATTATTCGGTTGAGAAGCTTCTATCATCCAGTCTGCTGTCAAAAAATCTGAAAGTTAGAATTTATAAAACAGTTATATTACCGGTTGTTCTGTATGGTTGTGAAACTTGGACTCTCACTTTGAGAGAGGAACATAGGTTAAGGGTGTTTGAGAATAAGGTGCTTAGGAAAATATTTAGGGCTAAGCGGGATGAAGTTACAGGAGAATGGAGAAAGTTACACAACACAGAACTGCACGCATGGTATACTTCACCTGACATAATTAGGAACATTAAATCCAGACGTTTGAGATGGGCAAGGCATGTAGCACGTATGGGCGAATCCAGAAATGCATATAGAGTGTTAGTTGGGAGGCCGGAGGGAAAAAGACCTTTAGGGAGGCCGAGACGTAGATGGGAAGATAATATTAAAATGGATTTGAGGGAGGTGGGATATGATGATAGAGAATGGATTAATCTTGCTCAAGATAGGGACCAATGGTGGGCTTATGTGAGGGCAGCAATGAACCTCCGGGTTCCTTAAAAGCCAGTAAGTAAGTAATATTATTGGTGAATTTGTTTTGTTATTCACAAGAATATTGAGACACCATCAGTTGCTAAAGTTGCGTGTCCTTCAACCCACTGCTTAATCAGTACACTTCTGGCACATTTTCGTTAGGCATCATTGATAAAACTAATTCAAAATTGACGATTTTCTTGCGACTGAGCTGTTCTATACAATGCACTTTACACACTATCGAATTGTCTATGGCTTGTCACCACAATACAATGAAATATTGTAATTTGCCACCTCGGCAAGTAGAAGACAGAAAATTGCATTACCGGGCCTATACTATTGTTGACAGGTGGGGAAATTAGAATTCAACGAGGGCAAAGGAGTCTATCAACACTTCCTACAATTTCCGCGCCTATCATATTGCAGCGTTCTTGTGGCAATTGTCAAAATCTTATGCACGTTCTTGTTTTGATTATCTTTCTGTTCTCTAAATCTCAACTTTAATCCATCATAACGTTTCTGTAGTATATATTTTCACAGAGTCAGCAATGCATTTCATTATGGATTAAGGCGGAATTATGAGCAATGATAAGGAAAGGTAAAATAAAATGACTATAAGGAGCACATTTTGTGTGTGGGAGTTTTCAAGGTAAAGATTCCATTCCTTAAGAAGTTATTACATTTTCCCATGACCTTGATATCTTTACTCACCGACGTTGTTAGGCAATATTTCAACAAGCCAGCAAGTTACCTGTAATAAGTCTGAATAGAAGATTCACAGCAAATTTTTACAGGAGAAAAGGTTTGCCGTGGAATTTGGGCGTTTTCTAAGCAAGAAATTGAGTTATTTTGATGTGGACTGGAAAAAGTATACCAATTCAGATAAAACAGTCTGAAATTAAACGTTTAATTCACAACAAAAAGAAACACTGTACACCCCAAGTATTTGAAGCTGTTCACTTGATCTGCTGCCTCATTTGGAATTCGCAAGTTTACTTTCTTTATTTTTCTTCCTATGACCATGGACTTCGTCTTGTTTGCATTTATCTCCATCCCATACTGCTGACAGCTGTCATTTAGTTCCAGTAGCATGTCCCTCAGTATCATATGCTCTTCTGCTAACAAAGCCATATTTTATTTAGTTATTTAACGATGCTTTATTAACTACTAGCTTATTTAGCGTCGATGAAATTGGTGATAACAAAATGGTATTTGGCGAGATTAGACCGAGGATTCGCACACAGATTACCTGACATTCACCTTACGGTTGGGGAAAACCTCGGAAAAACCCAACCAGGTAATCAGCCCAAGCGAGGACCGAACCCGCGTCCGAGCGCAACTTCAGACCGGCAGGCAAGCGCCTTAACCGACTGAGCCACGCCGGTGGCTACAACGCTATATTATCAGCAAATCTTATGCACTTTATTCTTCTACCTCCCACTATCACTTCTTTTGTGTTTCTGAAAACTAGATTCTCCAAGTAGATATTGAACAGAGGTCGACCTGGTTGGCGAGTTGGTACGGCGCTGGCATTCTATGCCCAAGGTTGCGGGTTCGATCCCGGGCCCGGTCGATGGCATGTAAAAGAACTCCTGCGGGACAAAATTCCGGCACATCCGGCGACGCTGATATAACCTCTGCAGTTGCGAGCGTCGTTAAATAAAAAACATAACATTAATTGAACAGGGTAAGTGATAAAAGGCATCCTTGTCGCATCCCGTCCCTATTTCACTTCCTTCTGACATTGCTTCTACCCTGACTCCGATTGATTTCATATAAAGGTTACAGAACAGCCTCCTCTCTTTCTAATCCACACCTATTTTCTTTACGCTAATTAAGATTTCCCGGTCTCTGATCGGGTCGAATATCTTGATAGAACTGATATTTAATCCTTATGGTGAATTTCGGTGAAGGACTTAATTAGTCAAATCCACTCTCCTCGCCCCACCCCCTAGGAGCTTCTTAAGATGTAAAAGAGAGAGTGGTGTGCGGAAATCAAGGGGGATTTATCTTTCCCAAGAAATACTGAAAACATGGCATGATGAGTTAAACAAAAATGATACTATATACCCTATCCCAAACTCCTTTCTGGAAATTATTTGTTCAAATAAATAAACTGGAATAATAAGTTTTCATTTATATATAAAAGCGATGTAGATAATGAACATTAGAATAATCCATAGTGCTAAAATCCGCTAATGCTTTTGGATGTCTCTTTAGTCCTAGACTTCTTACACAACTCCTTGTTTTTCATAGTTTGCAACTGTTACTCTCAACAGAACAAGCAGAAAGTTTCATAGGAGTAATGTAGTTAAGTTTTCCCTGGTGGATTTGCCCATCCCATATCCAGAGTAATGAGTACGACGAGTGAAAACCTTTATGCATTCTTAACTCCTCCTGCCCTGTACAACAGTTTGCGACTCATACACATGAAAACAAGTTCGTCTGTGTCCCCATCATGTACAGAGACATTGGAACGATAATAAATAATTTCTCATTAATATTTAACAGGATGTCACTTACAGAATTTATTAAATATGCTGGTATAAAAGAAAGGAAATATTTCTGTAACTGCAAAAAGATATATGGAGTGCATATAGGCCTATTACGTAAAACGAATGGAAAATTAACAATATTACAAATCTACATAAGAATAGCCATAAAAATTGTCAAAAGAATAGAAATATATCTGTGTCCCGCATTGAAAATATATTAGTATAATTTATAATGAAGTCAAAATTATATTCATTAATTGTTCTGCTCAAGGACAGGTCTTTCACTGCAAACCCAGCTATCTCCAATCTTTCCTGCCTTCATCTTTGTCTCCTCATATGATCCATATAATTATCTTACTGTTGTCTATCATCTGATATCTTCTTCTGCCCTGAACTCTTCTCCCGTTCACCATTCCTTCCAGTGCATCCTTCAGTAGGCAGTTTCTTCTCAGCCAGTGACCCAGCCAATTCCTTTTCTTCTTCCTGATTAGTTTCAGCATCATTCTTTCTTCACCCACTCTTTTCAACACGGCTTTATTTCTTATTCTATCTCTCCACTTCACACGCTGTTACACCGAAAACTGCTTGAATATACATACCATAATAGTGAAGATTCTGGGTTTTACTGTGTACTTTATTGCCAAGAACTGAACTTAAATTAGGTGTATACCATTGCTTTAATCTTGATCTACCTTCAGGCAATGTTATCGTCCACAATTCGCAACACAAAACCTTCACGTTTAATTCTGGGATGTAGAAAATACTAGGATGGGTTGAGTATAAAAACAGCCTTTTTTACGTTTAGAGACCCATACCCTGTTACCACGATAAAAGTTTTCAATCAGTTCTTTATACGTTAGCACTGTGATCTTCTAGAATGATTCTATTAAATTTTCAAGTCTGTTAGCCTCTCCTTATCACAATAATAATCCTAAGTATAACTGCACTCAATTTACCCCATTGATGGGAAAGTGTGGGTATAATATCTATTACTGAATTAAAACATGCTTTAAAATCCTAATAATAATAATAATAATAATAATAATAATAATAACAATAATAATAATAGGCCTAATAATAATCCGTGGCGCTACACTTCATGAAGGACCTAGACCGACCATCCGGCTGCTAGCCTCACGCCCACATGCCGAAGCAGAGGTGGACGATCATCCAACCAGAATGGAGGTATCGTGTGGTTAGCCGTTACAGCTGGCTTTCGCAACCGGATTTCGCTACCTATCGTAGCTCCCCAAGTGCATCACGATGCTGGGTGGGCACCGGTCCCATACACTGGCCGAAATTTCATGAAAAAATGTCTTCCCCCATGAGGACTCGAACTAGAGCGCATTCCGTAACGCGAGTCCTAGGCAGGATGTCTTAGACCACTACGCCACGGTGCGGGACAACCTACCCTATTTAAGCCTAAAAATCCGAGGTCTAATCATCAGTGTCGTGTC